>CM032230.1:54272500-54872500 GCA_019009955.1 Riptortus pedestris | reverse complement strand
AATTGAAGCACTAATTGGTCTTGCGATGTTCATAGGCTTATCAGTAATTCAAAATAAAAACCTGATGAGTAGAAGTGGTAGTTTACTGAAGCCTGAAAATACACTTTATATTCTAGTAATGAAGAAATGGCAATTGCACAAAATTAAATGTTTACAAAGATAGTTATATTTATTTTATTTGACTCGTGAAATCCTGAATTTTCCACTCCCCCCCCCTACTCCAGGTCCTACATCAACCACTAGCAAATATAACCATTTCTGTTGAATGCAACGGTTAATCGTCCAGTATGGTATAGATAAGACATTTTCAAGCCGAGAATTAAATCTTAATTGATCACGTCATCACATGTTTGGAATAAGACGTTTCGAGATTCACTGACGTACTGTCAACATTCGATGACTAAAAGCGAGGGTTTACTGAATTTTGAAAATGATCTGCAAATGTCTCGAGAAAAAGTGTATAGAATAGAGCTAAATTAATCTAATAAAATATTCTAAATAAAAATAAACATTTAAAACATTTAGAGCATGAGGTAAACGAGAAATCTCATTGTACTTAGCCCTTGGTTAAGAAATACATTTTACTCTGGATTTTCTTTTGGAACTAAAGAATATGATGTGTAGAACAAGTCAGCTGCACGTGACAAATCAGCTTAGTTTATGTAGCCTGGATTCTGAGAAATGGCCTGAAGATATTCACCAGTATCTATAGATTCAGGAATGAAATTCAGACTTCACCCAAAAAAAGGACTTTGTTCCAAACCATTGGTTGTAATAAATTGTAAAAGATTCATTTATGATTTAATTTGTAAACCATTTGTGGCCACTCTTGCCTGAGACTAAAATGAAAACCCAGATGCTGAAGCTATGAGCACGACGCCCCAATTACAGGTCATTCCAATTACCTCCGTTCGATAGCTTACATTCAATCAACACCTCCCATATAACAACATTATCGGTCTTTACATCCAAAGAGGGCAATATCAACCCAGATCACTGATTAAATGCAATAACTACTTTTAATAATTGATTATGGTTTTTGTTTGGTTATGTTTTCGGTGGGTCCATTTAAATATATATATATATATATATATATATATATATATATATATATGTATATATATATATATATATGTATATATATACACACACACATGCGCACGCGTGTGTGCGCTTGAGTTGTGTGTCTGTTCATGCTGTAGTAAAACTGAAGATCAAGTTCGTTTGAACAGGCGATTAAGTGGGGGAGAAAATCGAAATATCTCCATACTTAACCAATCATGTAGTACATTTGATTTTCTGTAAATATTCTTCTACACCCTATTTCTCAATCTTGAATATTAATTGAGGTTTTTGCAATTTTTAATTTTTTCACAGCATTTTAATGATTTTCGACTATATCATCAAACGTCTTATTCCAAGATTAAATACCAAATATTGTTTTCAAAAAATCTGTACTAGGTCGGATACATAAAGGAGAAGTCTGATCATGTAATCAAAGATTTTCATCCTTTACTCCAAAATGGTCATTTGCTGTATTAATTAAAAACATCTCCGTTATTATGAGTGTGAACAAAAAATATGTGTGACGGCGGGTAGAGGGTCAGAGTGATCCTTTCCTAGCCCAGTCCGTCTCACCGTAGACTGGTATGCAGAAAATTAAAAAATATATATGTATAATAAAAAAATGCCGGGTTGTTGATAAGCATTGAATTATATTGTACTTACTTCGACAAAATAAGAGTAATGATAAATATATGCTTATAAATATATATGCTTATAAATAAATTAAACTCAACTGAGTTATAAAAGCAATTTAAGAGTTAACTGCTAATTCCAAATACATATTAAAAAAAGGATTATTTGAATGAAATAAAGGTTATTTCATTAAAAGAAGAAAGAAAATACCTATACATTAAATAAAATTCCTAAACGGTCTTGGACCTTGAATAATTTTCCTACTTTTGGATTATCTAAAATTACTATATATTATGTACATATATAATCTCTAATAACTAATGTTACTATACAAACGAACAATAGAAAGATGATGATCGCCTTGAGCGAGACTCGATTCACGTCAATGAGGAAGAAGAAACTCACAGTCTGGGTGAATGCAGATGGACGAATCAGACACTTGATACCTTATTTAAATGGACTTCCACCATTTTTCTTCCGCGACGGCCGTCCTGGAACTGCTGGGCTCCAAGAAGAATGTTTTGTCCAATTGTAAAATAACCTTGGGCTTGAAGACGTTCTTGGAACGGGAGGACGCTGGAGAGTGCTGGAGACTGCAGTCGGTTGGGTTAGAGGGGTATTTCGAAAAATCTTAATATCTCCGTTATTAGGCGTCGGATCGAAATGTTGTAGAAAACCAATCTTATTGAAAAATGTAATGATCTATAAATGTTGTCATATACGCTTTTTTATTAACGGAGATATTTGCTACTCTCATGTCTTATTAACTTCTAGTCATGTCATATTAAAAATAGGCTGTTATATTATGAAGCACTTTATTTGAAGCCAAACTGAGCTTGAAATAATCTCTAATTCTTGAGATAAATGCAAATACATGACGCAAATAGGAAATCTGCTTAAATGACTCAGCCCCTGGGTGACGACCTTTTTCTTCTTTGCATTATCCTGAGGCAAATATAGCACATGGAATCCTCAGAACCCTGTAATTCTTTGATCCGATGAGATCGACAATCTTACTTGCTCCTAGGTTACGATAAATCGGCACATAGACACTGTGAAAAATTATCACCTATTCCTACGTGTTGCAATGATAAACTATTATCATCTCACATTTGAGTCTCTATTTATTCAGCAATAAGATGGCTATGTAAAAATTAATTAAAAATTAAATTGGACCAGGGAATCTAGTAATAAAATTGCTTCAAATAAAAATCCCGTAGAAGAGGAGGCTTATTTTAAAAGAAAAATGTACAAATAAAGAAATTAATGATGAAGTTGAAGAATAAATCTGCAGAACAAGAATGGTAGGGTTTTAAATGTATAGCAAAATTGAAAATATAAACCTTTCTTATCCGACTCAAAATAACGAAAATATTTTGAATTTTATGTTGTATGCTCCTTCTGCCTGGTTCCATTTCATCCAACAACGAATTGATATTAATTTGCACATGAGTCGCACAAGTTCGATTCCATTTTTGCTGAAACAAACATTGCGGCTGCTAAAGCACTAACTTACAAAGAATCATGTATTTAATATATTTCGAAAATTTTTATATCTATTGTGGAGATCTATAGACCTATTTTCATGCAACCCTAACGCATAGATGTGAACATTGACTATCTGATGAGAAATAAAAAAATAATAATAAAATTAAAACTCGAATGTGGTAAAATAGCCTCTAATTTCAAAGAATGTTCTGTGAGTTAACCATTCTGTAATACTTGGTTACTATTTATTAAAGGCCACCATATTGGAACGGTGCGCAGCATTTCATGGTTACGAGCATTTGCTATTGTTTGAATGTTGTTTTTAACTTCAAGGAGTGACTCAGATACAATGATCTAAACGCCGTAAAGAAGACATTGCTTTGAGTGGCTTTTATGTACAAATGTTCATAAGGCATTATTCATTTCTGATGAGCTCATTAAGTCAACGGATAAATGAATGATTTGCTGTAATCAGTTTCAACTACTATATACCTATTTACAATGCAATAGCTATTAGACGTTTTTAAATATTACATTGGGCTCAGGTTGGCCATGTGAATTAAGGTTGGCCTTAATCTCACATGGTAAACCTCTCTAGGTGAGCTAGTTTCCCGCCTGGGTACTAGGCATTTATTTAGGGAAGGACTCGTGAAATAAAATCCTCAGTCCCACCATAGCCAACGGTCAATATTTTGATTTTTTTTTTGCATATACGGAACTCAAAATAGAAGTCGTAAGATTTCTTTTTTTTTATCAATACCAAGGTTATTTAACTGATTCATACTAAACTACAGCACATACTCGTTAATGGTTGAAATCAGATCAGGAAAAGTAGAATCGAAAATTCAAAATATCTCCGGTAAAATAAATAAATCCGACTGATAGAATTGAAAATTGTTATATAATCAATTTTGCAAAAATTTTCTTCTTTGCCTTTTATTGGCCAAGTTTTTCGAAACTCGGATATTATGCAACTTATGTACATTTTGTTCTCAGCCTTCAGTGCCCCCAATTCTAATCATCCGATTTCCACTTTGAGAACAAAAAATCTCGTGAGCAGTTTACTTTTCTATTTCTGTTTACATAGGCTTCTTTCCAGTGTAAAAAATAGAGAATACGGTGTTGGATCACATCACAGCCATGTCATTCCATCACAAGAGAAATACACTTCTTTTATGCATCCCCGTCGTGACGTTTTTTCCATTAAGCTGTTTCAATTCTTATATATATGTATTCTTTGATCGTTTCTAATCTATTACTAAAGATTTTATATAAATTTATTGATTTTGAACAAAAATGACGTAGGAAGTTCATTAGACTAGGAGAATTCATTCATTAAGCAGCGTCATTAACAAATATGAAGCAAGAAATTGATTTTCAATCAATCAGTATACCCGTGGTTCCATTATTTATTTTCGTTACTCCCTCTTCAGTGAACAAACTCAGCAGATGAATGACTCAGGGAACACTTGTCTTACACATTTCCTAATTCTAGCTTCCCTTTCACATTCCTTTACAGAGACTGAAGTGATCTATATTCTGTTAATGTTCCTAATTAACCATCAGACTTTCATTCTATTAGTAATTTATCAGTAGATATACTCACAAATTTTGTCACAGAAAAAGTTCAAATCTTTTGAGTGAATGTATAGATTCGTAACCAACAAGAGGAATAGACACTACCAATAGAATTTGAATACTAAAAGCGCAAAAAAACTAATCATTCTAAACAGACTGATTCGGATAACAAAAATATGCAACAATAAAAGTTTAGTAGAAAGTGCCGTTAATTTAAATCCAAGAAATTATGTAAAACTAAGTTCGTTAACGAATGAATTAGGGCCAGGTAGGGGGGGGGGCTTGCAATTAGAGGAGAGGGAGAATCAAATATCTCCGCGCTTATGGGCATGACCCAAAAATTGTTCGGAACAAATATTTTTCCAAATTTAATTTTGTATAAATACATTTTATTGGATTTTTTTAATTATCAATCGCCAATAAAAGCCGATTTTTAGTCACCGCACATTTACACTAAAATATATGAGACGAAAGGTCTTATTTTAAGCTCAAATTTTATTCAATGAATTTATGTCAACTGCCTCAGTATTTCTTTTTTAGCAGATTTCCCTTAAGGGAAACCAAAATTTCAGGGAATATTCAAAAATCCTCCCCTCTAAACCCTCCCCTCCCACTGGTCCAATATCAGCCATTAACGAACTTGATCTTTCTTTGTCTATAATACGATTAAATACCGAGTTTGGTAACAATTAAACTAAAACTGCAACCGCTAGAGCGGTAACAGGTATATATTTATCCTGGGTAAGATTGAAAGACATTTGAAGACATTTTTCGATAATCAATATCTGATTTCCCTTAAGGGAAATCTGATAAAATGCAAATATCACAACATTTAAAGGAAATTAAATTTCTAACGAGATTCATTTAATACATTTTTTTCTACTTATAAAAATGGAGATATTTTCGAAAAAAAACCCTCTAGACAGCCATTAAACGAACATGATCTTTAGTTGTAGATTAAACACCTCAATTTTCATATATATATATATATATATATATATATGCACGTTGTGTGTTTGTGTGTGTTTTGGCTTTTGTAATCAATGTTTAAATTTGAAAACTACAGACAGTATAGAAAATATCTCTTAAGGAACATATGTTTTTGGACTGTTATATTTAACTAAGTGGAAGTAGGAAGTTGAAGGGAAAGAAGAAAATGAAACTGTCATGGATAAGAATGCTTAAAGTGAGAAAACGAATGAAGGCAGGGCACTCTTCTGCATTCATCTCCTCGCTTGATGTTCCTCGCTCAAAAGTTTAAAGAAAGTAAGCATAAACACGGGGCATCTCCCAACGTCATTCAAAAAAATTTCCACGGAAATAAAAATGTCTGACACGTTAAAGTCAGTTATATATAAGACATTCCTTTAATTTGTAATTTTATTTTTTAATATTTAATATCACGCTGTAAGTAGGTGGCTTTTAAAATTTAATAGGATAGACTTCAGGAAGAGATTTTTCATATATCTATAGATCTTACTAACAAAATGAGGTCATGAAGCTGCTTTAAGATTTGTTTGAAATGTTATTTGAATTAAGTCGAGATAACTTTCTTTTATATTTTAGGACTTTCAGAGAACTATTAACTGCTATTTTTTTTTTTTTATTGTCACCCGTTTGTTATTCAATCATACACCCTCGGGGTATTTCGATAAACTTTTGTATTCTTGAGTGAACTTCCACAACGTACATATAAGCTGATATAATATAAATTTTTTGTGCGAGAATTGTGGATTCATTACAAACTCAGAACATACATTTGTATAAATCATGATTAAAATATATTTTTCAATGTTAACATGTTTTTTGTGAAGAAGTTGTTGAGTATCGAAATGTTAACTCACAGATGTTGTGACAGATAAGTTCAGTAGAATTTCAAGAAAATGTATGAATATAAGTGAATTTTTAATATACACATTTTACTGACAACTAGTGTCAAAGAATGTCGTTATTTTTGGACCGAATTTTTCGTTACTTATGAAAAGGTATAAAAATAACGTTTTATGATATAAACATAGATGTATGGAACTTCCAATTGAAATAGTTGCAAATGAAGTGCAGGATACAATTTTGTATACTTCATTTAATAAGAGTAGAAGTATTTTTGTATTCATCTAAACCAATGTTGTCGATTCAAGAATCGAATTAACAAATTCTTTGTATATTGAAATTCATATTTTAATTGCATTAAGTGGAGAGAGAATATACCTTGATAACTACGTAAATGGCTCTAAATGTTACCTTTTAGTTTGGTGAAAATATCAGAAATCCAGAGTTGAATTTTCATCACTAATAAATGCTTTAGATTCGAGCAAAAAAAGTATACTTCAAATTATATAGTATGTCATTTTAACGGCATCTATTCCTCTGTGATCGAAAACAGTGCAGCAACAGATTAACGGCCAGTTGAATTGTCAGAGAGATAAAAAGGGATGACTAAAGAAGTCCTCATAGCAACAACCCTAACGAACAACAATGTATAATTCAGGAGTTTGCGTCAATCGGATGGGCGTTTTTCTAAGCTCGCTCTATTCTATTCTCGCTAGGGAAACCCGTTACTTCAGCTAATGAGTCTTAATTAATGAAGTCTATTCTAAACTTTAATAAACTTAATGGAGTCATCAAGTTTAATGGATTGACCTTACCCAACAGTGAGTCAATAATTTTTACATAAACCATATGATCCATATCTTTTATTAAAGAATGTAGGAAAAAAAGGAAGAGTGATAACATTTATATCCCAGATAAATAAAAAATCCTTCCAGCAGAGACAACGTAAATCTAATAGATTTTCCATGCGCTAAGATAATTCGCAGATGATGTTATCTCACCATCTATTCTCTATTTCTACCTTAATAGGAATTTTTTTTTTTAAAAGAAAACGTGAAATTGGCTTTGGGCATTAGACGTGCAGAGATTTAATAGTATGAATTGATGGCCAAGCCAGGAGTAAGGGTTTACTGAAAACGTAAAAATTCTATTTCTAATTTATATTGACTTTATTGCGACAGTAATTTCTGCACAACTTTGTTATTCTTACTGATAACCATTATAAAAAATTCATCTGCGGGAAGTATTCTCTATCTTCAATATTAACCAAGATATTTGAATACCGGTATTTCAGTTCTGTGCCTTTAGCAAACCCCCATTTCTACTTATGTCATGTTAACAATAAGCCGCTGTATTATGAACCACTTCATACAAGGTTAAATACCAAATATTATTTTCATTGAACATTTGCTTTGTGAGACATATGCGAATACGTTCTGTTGATCCCTCCCCCCTTCTTTTGTTCCTTGATTTCTAAAATTTTGAGTGATTGAGATAAAACTGATTATGATGCATTACAAATTACACCACTAGCTTTAGTAAATAGTTTTCAATAAAATTAATATGTTATATTCAGACATATTTCATTAATTATTTGTCTTTGCGGTCTATCTATTCAGAGATACAAGGTTGGCGGGCCTTTTTGTTTACAATTCAGCCGCTTTCCGTTGTAGAGATTATAAACTTGTATTGTAAATTGACTGCAAGGTTTCTCATTACCGTTTGTATTTATTCACTTAACATTCAAGGAAGTCTTACCAGTACGTATATTTATCTATTGTAAACCTTTTCTTGGGAAATCTGCTTAGTTTACGCAGCCCCTGCGAGACACAATAACGGGCTATCTCTGTGCCCAGATATAATGCATATTTAAGCGTATGTTGGGAAAGATCAACCACTCTCTTAGCAAATTACCATTGTAATTCTTGCAACCTGCAACAAGTTACAATTAGGCAACTAGAGTGACTCAGGAGTAGGTGCATTATTGTTTAAAGGGAATGTGGTTTAAATCGCATATGATGAGGAATAGACCGAAAGACAAAGAACATCTTCAGAAATTTGTAAGTCTTTCAGATTGCTTTAGAAAAATGTTATTTCTATACGCCTACTTTACGGGTACTACGACTAATGGAGACGGATAACCAGCAGGTTATCATCTTTCTCCAACTTGGGTGGGAGTGAGGGGAAATTAACTGACTTTGTCACTATATGAATTCCCATTGGTCAAACAGAATCCGATCTCGCGGCTCAAAGATCGCCAAATGCATTTACCTCACATGGTTAACCTAAGCCTTTAAAAATCTTCCAAATTATTTGTCAGGCTTTCATAATGACATAGAGAGCAATTTTTAAATACACATACCTCATTTATTAAAGATTCTCATAGTTTGTCATTCTATTCCCGTTTTCATATCATTAACACTGCAGAAGTCGCACGTCATCTGAGAGATGACCTGGAGAGAGACTTTATGAACTGCTGAGCAGAAGATAGAACCTGCAAGCCCTCCACCGTCAGAAACTTCCCCCCATCTTTAGAGTCTTCCACCAGTACTGTTTCAACCCTTTTCTGATTCACCAGTACTTCGCATGACCTTGAGGCATCTGTGAGATCCCGCGCTACTTCCTTTGTAAGTAGTGCAGTGGCAGATTTACAGGGAG
The DNA here is from genome assembly GCA_019009955.1 of Riptortus pedestris. Lineage (NCBI taxonomy): Eukaryota > Metazoa > Arthropoda > Insecta > Hemiptera > Alydidae > Riptortus > Riptortus pedestris. Next base: position 54,863,248 of record CM032230.1, on the reverse strand, counting down.
CTGAAAAGTATAAAAAATAGGAAAATAAATTCAAGCATCTTCGCTTATAGGAAGGAGGGCACCCTGGTTTCCTATGTTCCAAAAAAATAGTCAAAATTAGATATGAATTGGGTATATCAAGTATGCATTTTGACGGATAAATAAATGAGGGAACAGGAGAAAAGTAAAAGCCTTCCATTATAACACATTATAATCAAATCAAAGTAGGTGTCGACATATTGAATAAAATATTTTCACTTTATAATTTATCGAGAAATATCAGAAGGTGGCCTATGGTAGTATTTATTTCTCTTCTGAATATTTCGGAGATAAATTCTCAAGTAATATATTTAGGAAATGGCCATATTTAATTTTATAAACCTACCTAACTATTTTATTTTATTTTATAAACCTGACTATATAATGTGTATGTATAACATACGTATGTACCAATTTTATATTGTGTAAGCCAAGATAGTGTGTGAAATATTTATTTTTTTTCATTTCATATAATCATAAATCATGCATATTCTTCATATAATGTATCAATTATAACTTTTATACAAAAATTAGTACAGGCTTAATTAAAACTAACCTTCTTACTTTAATACTTAAGGAAAAGTGGTAAGTCATCTGAGAGATGACGTGCGACCCCTCTTGTGCTGATGAGGGGCGTGACTACTGCAGTGTTAATGTCCCTTATGAGAATAGAATTTTAATGAGCAGGAGATATTTTTCGTAGTAAGTAAGGTATATTAATTTTTGTCAAAAAATTAGCAGAAGAACTAATCCCTGGCTATACATTTGAGTCCTCCTTACATATAAAAACTACAAAAAAAATATATATAACCGTCAGGTAAACATCAATTGTGGAAAAAAAATCCCTATTCTATATCAGCTGTATTGCCAATCCTATATTTTTAAGTGCAATGAGACAGACAGGCAAGTGGAGCGGCATTTCCGCCGTTTTGATCGTCGGGAGTTCCGACATTCTTCAACTGGCCTTTTCCATTTTGAGCCTCAAAAAAAAAATGAAGTAAAGAAGGAAAATAAACTTTTAAAATGAAATGATATAGATATTGTCATTGTAATCATAATTGAATTGCATTGTAATGATCTTATATAACATATAATTATGATACAATAAGAAGCTAATTAACATACAAATGTAAGTATAAAGCTTCACATTTCCTTTACTCTTTCTCATAGAAGGTATTATTTCTTCGTTTTTTTTCTACAAGGAAAACTATGCACATTTTCGAAGCTATATATACTAATTTGCATTCACATATAGTAAAATGACTCTTCTTAACAGACCGTAGGGCATGCTATGATTGTAATTCACATATTTATGGGTTTGTTTTAGCAGGCACTAATGTTGGAGCTTGTTCGTTGATAGTACTCTTTGATAATAAATGCTTGTAGAATAAAGATTGTCCCAATTGGTGTCCTCCCAACAACTGTTTCAGGAAAAACGGCGATACTTAGGATTTTATTTTTCGAGTCATCTTTTTTCAACCCCATTCCTCCTCTTACAAACTATTCCATTAATGAGCTAAAGATCCTACCTGCTCATCGCTTAGCTAAAAATGCAATACGAATTAAGAGACCGGTTACAATCGTTACCATTTTATGTTTTTTTTTTCTAATGGTACTTGAAACTAAACTGAAAGGAATTAAAAAATTCCGTCGCCCAGGGGCTTCGTAAAGTTATGAAGGAGTGGTTACCATAACTCACCATATATTCTAATTTCTTCTATATTTCTATGTCAAAATTCAATGAGTATTATTGGGGATTCGTTGTACGCCGAAAACAGGAAAATACTAATAACCTGCTTAGTAAATATTTTAGCAGATTTCCCTTAGGGGAAATCAGCTATTGAGGTCGTACTCATGACGCGATTTTCGAAAATTTTCTTCAAATGTCCATCGATCCTACCCAGGAGATGACGAAAATGAGGTCCGTTCAAAATTATATATATATATATATATATATATATATATATATATATATATTTGTCTGTTAACGCTCTAGCGGTCGCAATTTTTGTTTGAGCGTAACGAAACTCGATCTTTACCCGTTCTATGTAAAAACACCGATCACGTTCGTTCATGGCTGAACTCGGACCGGATGGAGGGGGGGGGGGTTAAAGAGGGGATTTTCAAAAATTCGAAATATCTCCGTTACTATGCATCGGATCGAAAAATTGTACAGAACCAATCTTATTGCAAATTAAATTTACTATAAATATTGTTATATACATTTATTCCCTATCTTGAATATTAACCGAGATATTTGCATTTTTATGAAGTCTGTGGTGGGGTATAGTTCGGATTATGTCGGCCATCTTCGTCATTTCTCGGCTCAAGCGGAAGCTTCTTCTAACCTGGCGTTTTAACCTTACCTTACCTTCCTTACTTTGTGGGATTACGTTTGTGAGAGATACGTTTTGTTCATCCGCCCCACCCTTCTTTAGTTCTTGGACTACTAAAATTTGAGTTATTAAAATATAAATTATTCTTACAATTCAGAAGCCGTTTCAGTTGGGTATTTATTTTAATTAACTGAAAGATTTCTCATTATCTAATCACGGTGGTATTGTGTTACCAGTATGCAGATTTCTCTATTGTAAAACTTCACAGGGGAAATCTGCTTAGTTTACGCAGCCCCTGCGTGACGGACTTTTTTAGATACAAGATGTGTAGAGCAACAATTGCAGAGTGCCAATTGTTCCCGAAAGATTGAAGTCCGCGAAGAGTAAAGCAGGCGCGCGACTTCGATGACGTCATCCACCGCCACTCATCCTTGCCCTGGACTGGGGACCTCGCTGCCAGCGTATCCAGACACGAGGGGGACCGGCAGGAAAGGGCAAGAAGACGAACAAGATGGGAGCCTAATGCGGCAGTAAGGAGCTCTCTATTATAATCGAGGTGAAAAAACCCCTGAAAATGCAAGAATAGGCGTAAAAGGGCCCATCGAGCGATGAAGCAGGGAAGAAACAAGGAGGGGAAGAAACAAGGACAATAAATAAAGTGAGTACTCACATTTATATCAAAATTCGTCACACATCGAAGCCAACAGGCATAAACCCAATAATGGGCATCACCACAGCAACCAGCTCCACCACCACTTCAAACCAACCCACAGCAGCTCACCTATTGGAACATTATTAGATTTTAAAAGATCAACAATTTCCTTATTATTTGTTCTCATTATTATTGATATCACTTAATTATATTTTATTATATCCATCCATGCTTTATAATTTGCACCCCTTTCACCATACAGTCCACTCTCTCAAACACACAAAAAGGGGCGAAGGGGCATCTCCCTATACATCTTTTTATGGGAAGCCTGGTCGATCCCCAAACACCAATAGTTTAACAAAATTAGTTAATATCCCACTGGAGTGATTTTGATATTTAGTTTAATATAAAACATTTAAATATCGAGCTTGGTAATGATCTAACAAACATTGCGACCACTAGAGTGGACCAAAAAATGTAATACAACTAATCTTGTTAAGTTCACTGCAATAGTAGTTCTACACATTTTTTCCTAAGTCAAAAATATTAAGTGAGTAATAGTATTTTTTCTGTTTTCAGCCTTCTATATCCTCCATTACTACATATGAAATTTTGACTTAGAAATAGAGAATATATGGCGAATGTCAATCCAAGAAATCTGTTAAATTTACGCAGCGCATGGCGGTGTTTTGTGATTTTCAACAAATGTGTTGCTAGAGAAGCCGAAAATTGAAAAAAATGCAATCTCCTCCATACCTAGTAGAAATACTAAAGATTTGTACTAGATTTTCTGTTTATGATTAAAAGATCTATAAATAATGTTTTACGACATTTTTGACCCAATGCATTGGGGCGGAGATGTCGTCTGTCACTTTCAAGTGAAACCATTTTGTATATTTAATATAATATGATTACTAGAAAATCCTATGGTGTCCACTTGGTTTTTTTAACGTCACTCCTTGGTATTGGCTTATCAAATTGTGTATTTCATACATCATATCCACTGGGGAAAAAAATTCAAAAAAAAGAAAAGAAGAAAGTCTAAATTGTTCAAAATTGAAGGCTGGAAGAGACTGATAGTGATAAATTCTGATAAAACGTTTTCCATTACCCTTTGGAGTCAGAATAGGAGTGAATGAGATTAGAGAGTCTGTGAGCTATTGATATCTCACACAATGAATTGTTCATTTGTCCCAGCTGGCATCATAAGTGCATTTGGAATTGAAAATTCATACCCTTTTAAAAGATAGCTCACACTCAATACAAATAATTCCTCGAATAAAGGTGTCTACTGTGAAATGAATTCTTGGCTGATTCATGGAAAGTTCATTCAACGTGTAGATTGTATTTCAATTGAATTCAATTCTTGAAAGCATAAAGCATTTGGTGAATTATTGTCCCAATAGAATCTACATTAATATAGAAACCATTTTATTATTTCTGAGTACTGACAGCAAGCTATGGGATGAGTATGAGGAATTGTAGGATGGCCAACTAATGAGTTGTAAGCATGATCCTAGATATTAATTGGCCTTTTAATCAATTTAACGTAAATGTAGGCATAAGTGTTTAAGTGGATTTAAATTCAGCGACGGGTTATTGTCATACCAAGGGAGGAAATAATGGAACTTTCTTCTTTTTAATCCTTCAAACTTTCTTGTAAATTCATCAAATTATTATCATGAATATAGCTTAGTTTATAAAAAGATGAAAAGAATCATAAGAAAATGATATTGGGAAAGCGGAAATAAAACCGTAAATGTACTTTGGCGAAGGAAGATTTTTTTTCATGGAACCTCCCAGTTTTCAATATTGACACCAACAGCATTATGGGGCGTAATGACGAGAAACGCAAGAATAATGCAGCCATGGATCTGGTTTGGAACAGAAAATATTTCAGCTCTGAATAACAAAAGTAGATAGCATTGATTGTAAAGCATTATTGCCTATTATATTTTTAAATTTCGAAAATGCCTGATAGTTATGCCTGATAATGAACTAAGAACTAATGCGATCTGTGTATTTCTTTGCCCTGAACAATCATTTTTTATTCAAAGTATTCAATAGACACATTGATTCACTCTATGGATGAATTAAATCATTATTAAATGTCATGTAACATCATTATTTCAACTTTATAGCCCCCTCGTCCAAGTTTTATAAAACATAAAGCGAATGGTTAAAGTGAAAATCACATGAATATGAATGTGATTGAACTCCGTACATATTCGAATTATAGATAATTCTCTACCAGTTATATGATATTAATTTATTAACAAGGTCAGTTATTTTGCTATGTGACAAAGAAACGCAGAAATTAATGATGTCATATTTTGCCTCTTCACTGACCGATTTCAACAATTCACGAAATCAATCTTCAGCTTTATTTGGAATATCTAAATATTGGGGTTAATAACAGTCCAATGACAAAAATGTAGATCAAATAAGATGTATAGGCTATTAAGTACATAAACAGTTCGATGGAAGGCTAATCTTCAATATTATAAACAAACAACATTGGTAATTACATTACATTTCATTTTCTTCAATATTGTATACCATCAATTATCTATGATTTTTTTTTAATTCTTAATATTATCAGTGATTAGATGATTTTCTTTACGAGTTCATAGGCTAGTATTTGTTATAAGGAACGAGGAATAGTTGTGTAAAACTTTTTAACGTTATGCTCTCTGAATATTCATAAAAGGGAAGTGGCTGAAATAGGCGACTATACAATATAATTCTATTGTCGCCCAAAACAACTCCCTTCTTTTGAATATACTTTGAATCTCGCCAGCCTCAAGGTGGCTCTATTTTCTTAGCCCATTGAGTAAACGTAAAACCCAAAATAATCTGAATTTTGAGCCTGAGACGCAGAAGGTTATACTTGAAGCAAAGTTGCATGGTGGCTTAGAAATAGGAGAAGGAAAACAAGAGAAGAGATAATATATGAAATAAGACAGTCAATTTCACATTTTATGAAACATAATAGGCTTCAATGGTTGGGTCTTGTGATAATCATAAATTACATTACGTGTTTCATTCATAATTGAACTTGCATTTTAGCAGATTTCCCTTGAGGGAAATCAGCTATTGAGGTCGTACTCATGACGCGAGTTTTGAAAAATTTCCTCAAATGTCCATCGATCCTACCCAGGAGATGACGAAAATGAGGTCCGTTCAAAATTATATATATATATCTATATATATATATATATATATATATATATATATATATATATATATATATATATATATTTGTCTGTTAACGCTCTAGTGGCCGAAATTTTGGTTTGATTGTTACCAAACTTGATATTTAAGCGTTTTATGTAAAAAGAAAGATCAAGTTCGTTAATGGCTGAAATCGGACCAGTGGGAGGGGGGGGTTTAGAGAGGGGATTTTTGAAAATTCAAAATATCTCCGTTATTATGAGTCGGATCGAAAAATTGTATAAAATCAATCTTATTTTAAATGAAATTTACTATAAATATTGTTCTATACATTTATTCTGTATCTTGAATATTAACCGAGATATTTGCATTTTTCTGTTTTCAGCTTCTGAGATGAGATCGGCTAACTTCGGGTCTAGTCGTGAGTTTCCGTCAAGAGCTAGTTCGGGCCGTTCCCGTAACTGTTTGACTCTCTATTCCTAAATTTCTCTATTGTAAAACTTCACTTGGGAAATCTGCTTAGTTTACGCAGCCCCTGCGTGACGGACTTTTTATATTTTCAGTTATGCTCGGCTTAAAGCTCATTTTCAGGATTACTTGTAAATTGCTAAAAGTAGTTTTTTATCTGAATCATATTATCCAATTTCATGTCAAGCTTTCATGCGGCCTAGTATTAGCAGATTTCCCTTAAGGGAAATCAGCTATTGAGGTTGTACTGATGATGCGATTTTCGAAATTTTTCTTCAAATGTCCATCGATCCTACCCAGGAGATGACGAAAATGAGGTCCGTTCAAAACTGTATATATATATATATATTTGTCTGTTACCGCTCTAGCGGTCGCAATTTTTGTTTGATCGTTACCAAACTCGATATTTAGTCGTTTTATGTAAATAGAAAGATCAAGTTCGTTAACGGCTGAAATCGGACCAGAGGGAGGGGGGGGGGTTAGAGGGGAGGATTTTCGAAAATTCGAAATATCTCCATTACTATACGCCGGATCGAAAAAGTGTACAGAATCAATCTTATTTCAAATTAAATTTACTATAAATATTGGTATATACATTTATTCCGTATCTTGAATATTAACTGAGATATTTGCATTTTTATGAAATTTGGGCCGATAACGGATTTTTGAATTTCCCGCGAAACGCTAGTTCGGCCCTTTGCCGTCACCGTTTGGCTCTCCTATGGAGATTTCTCTACTGTATAACTTCACGTGGGAAATCTGCTTAGTTTACGCAGCCCCTGCGTGACGGACTTTTTTTTTATCCATAATGGTAAAATATTTTAATTATAATATTCACATTACTTGGCACCAAACACTTTAAAAGATGAAAGATGAATTGTGATCATCAATTAACGTGTTGAGTGCGTTCGTAAATTTCAGCCCAAAGATCAAAGGTGACCGCGGGTATTTCGGCCGAATTTGGCGGATGCTTAAGCCAGTCGATATCAAGCATTCATAGATGGAGACTCTAGCCGTTGGTGTCAGCACTGTCAGGCCTGTACATCACAAATCAGTAAGCTAAGTACACCTTCTTCAAGTTATTATTATCATTATTTATTAACGTCCACCTTTTGCTACTACTGCTAATTGGGACAGGTTACCACCCTTTTCTAGCCAGGGTAGGACTAAGGATTTTATTTAATGAGTCCGATGATATAGGCTACCTTATGGGGTTGCTTCTGCTCCCGCGAAATTTCAAAAAAATATGGACTCTTTATTCGAAGGTTTCGAAAGTGTGGTTTTTTTAGCAGATTTCCCTTAGGGGAAATCAGCTATTGAGGTCGTACTCATGATGCGAGTTTCGAAAAATTTCTTCAAATGTCCATCGATCCTACCCAGGAGATGACGAAAATGAGGTCCGTTCAAAATTATATATATATATATATATATATATATATATATATATATATATATATATATATATATATATATATATATATATATTTGTCTGTTAACGCTCTAGCGGTCGCAATTTTTGTTTGATCTTTACCAAACTCGGAATTTAATCGTTTTATGTAGAAAGGAAGATCAAGTTCGTTAATGGCTGAAATCGGACCAGTGGGAGGGGGGTTTAGAGGGGAGGGATTTTTGAAAATTCAATATATCCGTTATTATGCGTCGGATCGAAAAAAATGTATAGAATAAATCTTATTGCAAATTAAATTTATTATAAATATTGTTCTATACATTTATTCTGTATCTTGAATATTAACCGAGATATTTGCATTTGTATTCTGCGTGTGGTCACCAGTAGGCTGTTCGGACTTTCCGCCGTGAGCTCTGGCGGCCGTTTCAATAACTATTCGTCCCTCGTGAATAGGTTTAGAGGTTAGGTTAACTGTTTTTTGGGGCTAGAAACTACTGGGTTATTACGCCCTAAATAATGTTTTAGGTTTAGAGGTTTCTTACTACTACAGTTGTTATTAGGCAGATTTCTCTATTGTAAAACTTCTCGTGGGAAATCTGCTTAGTTTACGCAGCCCCTGCCTGTCGGACTTTTGTTCTTAGACGATGTGTTAATTCTCTTTTTGTTCTCTCTCTCTTATCCCATCCTCGTCGCCAATGAAATATATTCAAATACACCACTTTATTTTCATAGTTATACTATATAATAATCCATTCTTTACATAGTCATGCAATACAATAATTCATCCTTTTATTTTGCACATGTGAATTTTAATCTTATGTTAAATACAATATATAGATATACCACCCAGATATATCTTTAACTTTGGCCAGCCATTGATTATCGGTGAAACTACTTTCCTAAAATTCTTTGTAAGTGACTTTGTTGATGAAACTGTAGCGGCGACTCACGTACTCGTGAGTCGTATAACCTCGCCGTATAAAAATACCAGATGGTTTTTAAAAGACAGTTAGTGGAAAAAGGTTAAACTAGATTTGCTAGATAAATATTACATCGGCGAGTTAAAAATTATTATCTAGTGTCTCGTGCCAACTGTGACTGAGTTGTGGCTGTTGAAACTGTACTATAGTGAATAAGTAAAAATAGATTTGTTACTTGTAAATATTTCATACGAAAAAGTTTTTATTGTTTTTAATATACAAGTTGAAAAGCGAAAAGAACTATTTTTTTTCACCCCAAGTCCACAAATTTGGTGACCCCGACGTGTTTTGAACTGGGAGGAGGTGATGTAGCGGGGACTCACGTACTCGTGAGTCGCTCGATATAAATATTTTACCTCGCGGTATAAAAATACCAGATGTTTTAAAACATGTACTGTCAGTAAAAAGGGTTAGCCGGATTGCGAGTGTAAAGTTAGGAGTGCGAAAGTAAATATCTGGTGTCTCGCGCTAGCTGGAACTTTATTATATTGAGTAAACTGAGACTGTGTTGTGTGCCGTCGAAAATGAGCGAAGTGTGAATACTGTAAATAGGCTTGTTTTGTGAAAATATTACATCCTCATGAAGAAGAGGTTATTTTGTTATTGTTCTTAATCCACAAGTAGAAAAGTGAACCAGGGCTATTTATTTCACCCCACTCAGTCCACTAAAAACTATTATTTTCAGCTTCCACTACGGACTTCGTTAATCATATAAAGTAAAGTCAATTGATGGAATAATGGCAGCTAGCCACCACGGGGAGAACTAAAGATGAGATAGATAAACAGGAAAGAGAAAGATGCGATGGAATTCCACGTATTGAAAAGCCGTCCCCTGGGTTAGACTGAGAAGGAGAGACAGAGATAATGGTGGCTAAAGGTCTTAAATATCTGTAACACCGAGTGGGAAAAAATCATTTAGTGAAATTCAGTCGTAAGTAGCAAGTAATATTAAATTATTTGGTAGAACTATCCTCTTCAGAATTTAATACCTTTGTAAATGAAACTCAGTGTTTAATAGTTTATAAATAATTAGTAAAACACTTGGAATATGAGGGCTATTTAGTAGTTCTAGTTAGGATCGGATAATATTAGGAATAATAACAGAGTCCTTCATATTTCCCTTTCTATTGCTGGATCAAAAAGTCAATATATTTTAGTCTGTAACAGGGATGTTCCAATCTGTAGCTTGGAGCGATATTTCCAAAAGGTCCGGAGAGAGTTAAGTCAGAAAAGTTGGATGTCCAGAATCTATGAGAAGTTTGTCACAGTATTCTATCAACCATAGGCCACATAAAGAGAGTTAGGTGATTCCATAATTCTGAGGGCTGAGGATGTTATCGGTCCCGGAACTTATGGCTAATTTTTATAGAATTTATATAAATGTTAAACATATGTATAAAAACAAAAAGCGAAGATGCTGCATAACGTGTTGAAATAGGACATGTGTCTCTGCTTCTAAATAACTCCCTGTTAAATCTCTGTTAATTCTCTACCGTTCCTAATTGGCAGGAGCAGCAAACATTAAAAATAAATAAATGCATTCTAAAGAACAAATAAATACATAAAAAATGACGCACAACCGCTTTAAAAATAAATTAGTTTGATAGCCCGTACCCTTGGAGATTTTTTAACTGAAATATAGAAAATAAAGGATTCTTATAGACGAATTTAAAACCACGGTTTAATAGCGAAAAGTAATGACAAAAAGCAATTAACTGAGATCATAATGAGATACACTGAAAAACAAACAAAAATGATCATCGTTGAAGGTTACTCTTCAATGACACGTTCTTCTACCAATAAGTTCCACAAAATTGAAAAATAATGTCACTCAAAAATAGAAAAATGTTCTATTTTTTTATGGGTATTGGATGCGGCTGATGGTGCTGCTGTTAACAGAAAGTCCTGGTTTCCTCGTAAACCAATAAGGAATGAAAGAGCCTTCTGCATTCGACTATACATAAATTAAGACTTCAGAACGAGTAAACAGCATTTCTTGCTTGAGGCTGTATTAAAATATATATTATATTATATCTGATATTTTGGATAAAAAGGCCGCCGAATTATAAAATAGAGATTCGAAATTTATATGTATACACACACATTCTTACACATACATCAATTTTAATTTTAATTTATTTGAGTGAGAGAGAAATGTATAGAGCATTAAGTAATTTTACGATATTTCCTTAATGACAAGATTGGTTATAACACTATCCGTCTGAAATTTCCTAGATATTTATGATTTTCCACTCAAAATCCCCTTTACTCCTGGTCATACTATCAGCCATTAACGGAATTGATCATAATTTTACGTAAAACATAAAACTTTCTCACATGGAAGGCGGTCTAGCTTGGCTCCTGAAAGGTAGCTAAATAGCATTATCTCTCACCGGGCAGGACATTTTTTTCCTTCATTTTAAAACTTAAAAAAAATAAAAATACACTCAGAAATAATGACAACAATCTGCCATTAATTTAACACCGTTATCGTGAAATTTGAGGGGTGAAAATTAAATGCGGTCCAACTGAAAGGGACTGGGAAGGTATAAGAAGATGAATCATTAATCCAGCCAACACAAAAGCAACAGGTGCTACAGCTTGAAAGCGACCCCAAGTGAGCAATTAACATTCCTATATCTTGTCAAATATACCAGCACACCAGCTCTGTGGCCAATTAAGTAATCTAGAAATATTTTTTCACTTAGTAATTTAATTTTTCTTTATTGAAATAAAATTACCTTTCTCCCAGCAGGTTAAAAAATGATTCGCTCAAAATAAAACTAGAGTATTAATTATTTAAAAAAGGTTTATTCAGTCTTAGAAGTCAATAAAGTACATCACATTTGCCCGTTGTATATTTTTTTAAAACCAACTTAATAGCTTTTTTTTTATCCCTTGTGAACCATCAATGATAAAAATCGGCAATAGATCGAAGTTTCAAAGTCTCAGTTAAATACATCTGATAGGTATAACGCTATAAAAGCGCTTTTTCAGGAATCTTAATCTAAATTGCCCTCCTTAAGGTGGTGAGTGGCAAGCTTTTCATTGTTTAAAAAGCAAGCAACCCTTTAATAAATGTAAGAGTAATAAAGAAGCATTTCAATCAGCCTTTTTATTTAAAATAGGCGTAACTTAACGTGGTATAAATTTAAGTTAAATGTGATATTTAAGTCTTCGTATTTTAATGGTTTGAAAAATAATATTGGAAGATGCTAATAATCTCATTTCATTTCTTTTAAATATGTTATTGAAATTAATTTATAATGCCATTTTTTCTAAAAGAAATTTATACATAGCATGGCCTCAAATGGAAGTAAAAAAAAATGTAAATTCATACATTTATGGAATAGTAGTCATAATCGATTTCAGTTGAATCAAAACAATTTTTAAGAGCGTTTTGGAAAAATAAAAAATAGGCTTTTTCAGTGTCAGTTGAGTGCAATCTCTCGAGTCTAACCAAAACAACTATCTCCAGTCTTATGCATGACAATTAACACACGAATTACTGAAATTCCAGGTCAAGAACGAACATTTTTTGTCATTAAGAGTGTTGCCATATATATAAAAAAAAAGCCCTTCAAGAAGGGCTGCGTAAACTAAGCAGATTTCCCACTTGTTGAAATGACAGACTACAGATCTCATCTCCGTATATATTCTCTATTGAAAATGTAGAAGGATTTTTTTGGTGAACTGTTTCTATATAAAAATCGTGTAACAGACTGTACTTATTGTAAACATTAAGATTTTTGTTAGACTGACCTCGACCTTTTTCAAATAAAACGTTAATGAAATTTTCAAGAAACACTTGTATATCGGGTTTAGTAATGATAACGCAAAAATTGCGATCGGTAGAGCGGTAACAGACAAGAATATTATATATATCATGTTTATAAGACCCTATATATCATGTTATTTTTGTCATTTCCTATGAAGGATTGATGGGCATTTGAGAATATTATTCGAAAATCACGTTAAACGCTCAATTTCTGATTTCCCTTAGGGGAAATCTGATAAAACTCCCAGTTACCAATCCAAGCTTCAAGATAATCGAGCGCATTGAGAAATACCATTCGTAGAGACGGCTGAGTACAGAAATAATTCCATTTTTTGCAGTTTTGATGAAGGTGTCATTAGGTGAAATATATACTAGCAATTCCTCACAATAAATTAAACAAATTTACTAACTACAAGCAGTTTGCGTTATTTTTAGAGACTTACTTTTCCATTATAACTGTTGCCGTTATCATCATATTTAGAGGTTTCATGTTATTATCTTAAACTGAAATCATTAATAGATTTTTGTCCCATTTTGTTTTCTTTTCTACTGTGACCAATTAGATGTAAAGGTAACAAAAATACACCCTTATAATTAAAAGGCACTTAGAAGCTTCATGAAAATAAATAATCCTAAAGACGAATTTAGCAACCCTAACAATGTTTTCAGCCACCTGTTAATGAGTTCCTTGGAAAAGTATATTATTTCTTCAACCCTTAGTCAATTATAAGTCAACTTAACTTCTCTCATTTAAGAGATTCTTTTGGAATAATGTCCCAATGAACGTCGGTGGAATAAGAAAATTTCTCGGAAATATTTCCAGTAGATATTTTACTTTTTTATAAATAGTACAGTTAAAGAAATATTTAAGTAAAATAAAACCTTTGTAAAGTCTTCTGGAATGGATTATTATAACATAACACTCATATTTAGTAACAAAAACCCAATGTGTGGGTTAAGGTGTGGGGTTTAGTCTAACAGGATACAACTATAGAATTCGGTTAGTGACCAAGTCTTTAAAAAAAAACTTTATTCCCACCATGGCTAGAAATTTGTTTTATCGGTAACCTGTAGAAAACCCGCCGCAATCAGTAGCATAAAGTGAACGTTAATGAATAAGATATTTTTACTATTATTTACTAAATTCCTCTTTTTTATTAGCGAGTTTGTCTCTAAATAAATTGTTATAGCCTAGGCGGGAATTGAACTCGTCACTCTAAGTTTTCCATGTGGAATTAAAGGCAACGCTTAACAAATACAATTTTAGCAGATTTCCCTTAAGGGAAATCAGCTATTGAGGTCGTACGCATGACTCGACTTTTGAAAACTTTCTTCAAATGTCCATCGATCCTACTCAGGAGATGACGAAAATGAGGTCCGTTCAAAATTTTATATATATATATATATATATATATATATATATATATATATATATATTTGTCTGTTAACGCTCTAGCGGTCGTCATCTTGCTTGATCGTTACCAAACTCAATATTTAAACGTTTTATGTAAAAATAAAGATCAAGTTCGTTAACGGCTGAAATCGGACTAGGGTGTTTAGAGGGGAGGATTTTCGAAAATTCGAAATATCTCCGTTACTGTACGTCAGATAGAAAAATTGTATAGAATAGATTGTATTGCAAATTTAAAGATCTATAAATGTTGTTATGTAAATGTTTTCATTATCTTTACTATTAACCGAGATATTTGCGATTTTTAGTTTTCGGCCTTCAGTAACCCCCCCCCCCCACTCCATGTCATATCAACAATAAGCTGATATATTATGAAATTTGAAGCCTAAATAACAAATATTGTTCTCACTGAACATTTATGTCATGAGATAAATGCAAATACGTGTCGCAAGTAGGAAATCTGCTTAGTTAACACAGCGCCTGCGTGACGGACTTTTGTTTATATAACTTTTCTGCCTAGGGTCTATCGATAATCTATCAATAATTATATTAATCGGCGAAATCAGGCGCTCTTTTAGCCACTATTTGTTATATTTCGTTGAGTAACGTACGACCATCACCAAGGATGAGAACAATATCAACTTAAACATATATAATATTTTTTACTGCGGAAAATATTTCAATCATATTCTTTGAAATGGTGTGTACTGAAGGTTAAATTATGTATGTTCTCTTCCCAAATTAGAAGTAGGTTTGTTTCGGTTAAAATATTATTTTAGAACATAAACAAAAGAATTTGCAAAATTATATTATGAATCATAACCTAATCTATCTTAAAATTTAAGAGTGGAGCGGAGCTATCTTAGAGTAATCAAATGGAACTAAGCTACTTGTTGCACATTCTATAGTTGCACACTTGTTGCATTCTTGTTTATAGTTTTTGCTGTTAATATCTTGTACACGGTTTTAAAAATAAACATATTGTCCAGACGAGACGTACTATAAGGGGAAATTCTTGGATTTAGACAAGAAGGGTACAATAAATATTAGAACTTTCTACGAATATTTTAAATTGTGTAAATGTTCTAAAATAATTAACTTTCCGTTAGAAAAAGCCTATAACTGGCCCATTTAATGGACATTTTTACACGACAGCCAATTAAGGGCTATTCCCTTTATGGGAAGCCATGTTGTTCCATTTCCATCTTGGAGTGCCTGTCGCATTAAAACTAAAGTTTGCTAATCCTATATACTCGTAGTTGCACATTTGCCTCACAATGCTAATAGGGAACCCGGGTAAAGCCGTAAAGTTCAAGCTCGAAGCGTATAAATCATGCATCCATTTAGTGTCAAATCCCTAGACTTGAACTTGGATCTCTATTTACAAGTACTGTGTTCTACAACTGAAGAAAGCCTATAATCAAAGAAAACGACCTACACCCCTCTCTTAGCTTCGGGTATGAAGTCATATGATTAAGTCAGTTCTCGAGGCTTCACTCATTTATTTATAGTATGTACTGTTATTCATAGAGTGATAAACAATTCTTATTTCACTTCCTCGGTGGGTACTAAATTTCCCTAAGCATCAGTGTAGCATATGCTATACGGTTGATAGGCAATGGAGCATGTGCTATTTGGTTGCTAGACAATGAAACCTACTCTTACTGTTACCTTGTTAATAAAACAGTTGAATAATGGCGTTACTCAATGAACTGTTAGTTATTAATATTACACTGGCGACGAGAATGGGATGCCAAAGAAGAAGCAGAATAGGGTATCAGTCGACTTGTCTACTCAGGAGAAAGAAGAAGCCACGAGTATGAATCTCATAACGGAGAGAATGTCAAGGTTTCTATTTAAAGAGTATACAAAGGACATGTTATGGGAGGATTACGTCCGGCACTTCGAGTTGACTGCCCGGGTGAAGGGGCTTGGTGGGAATAGCGATGCGGAGGACGCGGCACGCAGGGACCTGCATCGGCGCAGAGCACCTCAGAGCCTTGTCTGACCTTATGTACCCTACCGACTGGGACACGTGCAGCTACGAACAAGTGAAGGCGGCAGCTAATAGGCTATTCAGGCCCACTGAGACAATCTTCGCTCTCCGTTTCGACTTCGAGAAGGCGGTCAGGACTGATGGTGAGTCTTTTATCTTTTTTTTATAATAGATTAAAGTCTCTGGCCCGCAAATGTAATTATGGCCCTGGTTTAGCTGAAAGGTTGAGGGATCGGTTTGCTGTGGGCATCCGATGCTCTGAATTTGAGATCAGGTACGACAAAGATGGCCAGATGGGACTGATCGTGCAAGGGTACCTGTAAAATTGGAGCAGCTGTTGGAACTCGCTCTAGCAATGGAACGAGCTAGGGGGAGGTTTTTAAGAATCCTAGCACCTCGGAAGGGGATGTCCTGCAGGTGGCCCAGAAGACATCCCCTACTTTCTGACTGAAATGTGGGAGCCGGAGTGGTCATGACCGGTCTTCTTGTCCAGCTGCTTCTGCTGACTACAGGAATTGTTGAATCGAATGAAACATCTTCACACCAGGTTTCATAGTTTCCAAATTTTTAGGAATATTTTGAATGGATCTCATTTCCGTCATTTACAAGATATGATCGATGTATAGGAAGTTATGAAGTCGTGAGCACTACTTCAATAGCTGATTATTGTTATCAGAAGGAAATCAGCTAATAAGCACTCACTAAGCTTGTGCCCAAATTTCGAACAACTAAATATGCTATGACCTTCATCTTCGAAATTTCTTCAGGATTTCAGTTCGGAAGATTAGTCTTCGAAAATTATCACTTGTGTACGTGTATATTTAATAATGTTGCCGATGAAGAGAAACGTTCCAAAGGTAATTATAACTTATCATGTATCTCATTCCAATGAACATGATTGAAATATCTTTACAAGTTGAAAAATATTAGATAACGTTGCGTTTAAGTTGATATTACTCTTGTCCTTGGTGTTTTATGTACGTTACTCAACTCAAGAGCTGCAATATAATGATAAATAAAAGAGCTTGTGATTTTGCCGATTAATATAATTTCATTCAGTGTCTTCTATAGGCCTAAGCGGGAAAGGTACTCAAAAATATTAAACAGAAGAGAATTTTGAAGGAGACTTATTACTCAATTTATTTCAATAAAAATTACAATATCTCGCTGCTTACACGATACCGAATTATCCTTTATCAGACCTCCTTTTATGAAAACGGTGGTTACTTGGTCGCAAAATTAGAAAAGGGACAATAACTGCGAAAAAGGAAATTCATTTTAATACAAGCGTTGGAACTTCTTGAGTCACAAGTATACAATATCTTGTTAGACTGTTTTTCTATACCTTGGTTAGTCTTAACCTCACAATTCCTTATTTGCATCCTAGGAAACACACAATTTTATAATAGGCAGCGTATATTTTACCTTGTTATGCTTTAATATTGCTCAGAGTCAAGTACGTAAAGTTTTTTTACTTCGCCAGTTTTGACTGGAAAAGTTCCTCTAAATTTAAAGAGGTTTGAGAAGATTGTAGGACTTTTGTCAAAACAATAAAACCAGTGTTTTGTCTTAGTGAGTAGATTTATGCCCCTTACAGATCGTCAATTGTCTCTACCACTTTTTCTCCACAATTTCTAATATATGTATATGTATATATATATATATATATATATATATATATATATATATATACACACACAAATTAAATAGTGAAATTCAAATAATTTGGTCTGCGTTCGTATCAAGGCAGTTACTTCTAAAATTTTCAACTTACACTATATTTCAGATCTTTTGAGAGATTTGAGGAGCTCCATCCACATGAGAATAAATTACAGCAAAACATCCGTTGAGTATTCACTAAAAATACTAGTGCTCCAATGTTTAAACTTCAGAATGGTGTATGCATAATTTTATGACAATATATAAGGCAGACAGTAATAGAAGTAATAGTTTTTGTAACATAGTATTAAAATAAATCACTGATCTTCGTCAAAAGTAACTGACATATCTAAAGTACAATAGACCACAGCTGAGTATAGGAGTAATTTTATGTGGTTTTGATGAAAATGTCGTGCTAAAATGTTTCTTAAAATTCTTCAAACTGTAGCTGATATATAAATTAGAGAGATAGAGGAGTGAAGAGGAGGGGAGCTGGAGTGAATGCCCTTGATGGCCAAGAGGAGGATGGGCCAGGGAAGGCTCGGTGAAGGTTGTCGAGAAGTAGGAGGGTTAAGTGGCGCCAAGCGGCCTTGGTGGGATTCCTCAAGGAGGCGTGGTTAGACCCCTGTCATCAGCTGTTTTCCATCGTCCACCGGCTCGCCGACACTCACAAATCACCGGCTTTTATAAACTGGGCCAACTTTCTAGATGCTTTCCGTAATAAGAAGGTTCTGGGAGCTTTCTACATCTCTCATCTCAAGTACGTTGACTCTCGTAGAAACTGAATGAAACTAATTTCCAATTATAATAGCATCAACATTGTTTGTGATCTTCGTCCAGTGGGATTCCGCTGTAAATCTGAAAACAGGAATTCAAAGCCTAAATACAGCTTCTGATAAAGGAAATATGTAACACTGTGTTAATCATCGCTGACAGGTTGAAATAAAAATGGCTTCTCCTAGAAATATATGCAGATATATGTAGATATACGCACTAAATTATAATATAATGTTGTCCACATAACACAGATATCCTGAAATATATAGAAAATCTCTTCGGTCATTTAGTTTTAAAATTCGTGAAGTACAAAGTTGCGATTGTAAAAATATCGCCCAATTTATGGTGCAATTGCTGTAAACAGTAAACTAACGGGTTGAAATATAAATGGTTGCCACAAGAATTATGTTTTTTTTTATTTATTTATTCGTTAAATAATATATAAATATTACAAGCAAATGTCATGCTAAAAATAATCGACTTGATTATTGGCTTGAGGTGGGAAGTTGCCCATTGACAATACCCACATTGTAATGAGAATTGGATTATACCATATTGGAGTTATGCTTTTCACTACAAAAGAAGGTCCCTTGGTCACTTCAGACATCGCCTTGGGTTTTCTGGAATATTGGACTGAAGGATTAGGATGTGCAGGAAGGAAGATTAGAATTTCTGATATCGGGATTTTGCGAGGGTATGGCCAAAAGGAATGTTGAGGTCATTATGGAGACATAAATTGGATACGTAAAATGAAGCAGAATGGGGAATTTGTAATTTTGCAGAGTATTCTGGATTGCAGGGTTTGGATTACTGGAAACATAAAGATCAAGACAAAAGTCCGTCACGCAGGGGCTGCGTAAACTAAGGATATTTTCCACGTGAAATTTTACAATAGAGAAATTTCACGAGATTCGAGCAGTTAAGGAAACTGGTCCGATTTCAGCCGTTAACGAACTTGATCTTTCTTTTTATATAAAACGACTAAATATCGAGTTTGGTAACGATCAAACTAAAATTGCGACCGCTAGAGTGGTAACAGACATATATATATATATATATATATATATATATATATATATATATATACAGTTTTGAACGGACCTCATTTTCGTCATCTACTAGGTAGGGTCGATGGTCATTTGAAGAAAAAGTTCGAAAATTCCGTCATGAGTACAACCTCAATAGCTGATTTCCTTTAAGGAAATAAACGTATACGTAAATAGTAAATAATACCTCCATTTTGATCACATTACAGCCCTTTTGGTCTGCGTGAAGCTTGGAATGACTATTGGAAGAAAATTAACGAATTCATGCTTGCTAATGGGCTTTATTAGAAAATGAAATATAATAAAATTCAGTTATACACAGTGACAGAAGTATTCTGTGTTAACTGGTATTGGTAGATTCAAACAAAAATAGTTTCCCACTGAAATATAAAGTATAGATTAATGTTCATAAAGTTAAACGAAGGATAGGACGGGATTTAGAGCTCCAGCTTTTATCTCCTGTTTTCCTCGTTAAAAAAGAATGAAATCTATATGACTTAAATTTGCTGGCTTCAAGCTTTTAGACGGGCAAAAGGAAAACAGCAAATAATTTTTTTTATAATTTGAGTTATTTTTGCTAATCTGTAGCAACGAATCGAAGCAAATATTCTACTGTGAAAGTAAAACGATTGAAAAGTAAAAATTTGAGGTAACTAAAACTAACCAAAAGTTAGTATTCCAAAAGAAATTAATTTTTTATTGAAAGAATTCATTATTCAATTAGAAATAGTTTTTAAAAATCTTTCGTCATTACGTAGTTCAATCATCCCTTCAATGTAAGGATACTAATATTGCTAACAAAAACGTATTAATTTCAAGAGGAATCCCAAAGAAGGACATCTTTAAAACTCTGATGTCACATCTAGTAGTACACATCAAAAAACACATGATACATACATTTTAATAGATAATTATTATTATTTATTAACGTCCATTTTTTGCAACTTAGGCTAATCGGGACGGGTTATCTACAGGTTACCACCCTTTTCTAGCCAGGGTGGGATTTTAGGAATTTCGTCACTAAATAATTTCCTTTGCCCAGGGAAGAATCGAACTCGCCACTCTAGGTTTACCATGTGAGATAAAGGTCAACGCTTTAACCCGCATGGCTAACCTGAGCCCCTTTTTAATAGATAATTCCCATGCTATGAATTTCCGAAAAGAAAAAAAAAACTCATAATCTAAACAAGGTAGTTAATAAAAAGTATTACAAAATTAAGAACAAAACGAAAACACGAAGAAGGAATAATAATAAGGAAACATGGTGAACAAAGAAAATACCAAAAAAATGAAAGAATCAAAACTTAGGCAATTAAATGAATGAAATAAAAAGCATAATTATAGAGCAATGAAAACTCAAATATAGTTCCATAAATTTCAAATGCAATTCCTCTTTTTAAGTCCTCAATTATACGGACGGCTGTTCCTTGATATGATAATTAATGTGATCGAAAATTAAAAAGTTCGTATATAACAAACATCGGAATGAACTGTTTTCTTTGAGAGAAACCATAATATTATAGTTGTAAAGAGAGTATCTGACAGTAAGATGCCAGTCATTTCTTATCAGGTGACGCAACCTTATCCATTAGATGGAGAGATAAGGTCCGGGTCATTGAGTTAGCCTGTCAAACTCAGTGCCACTCATGGGACACACTGAACATGGGAACCAATTTCACTGCTAATTACGGCCCAGCTAGGCTTGAATAGGTGTCATTATGAGGGTATTTGCTCTTACTTCAAACTAATCTCCCGTGAAAGGGGAGCCTAGCTCCCGCTTCTTAAGGCTATTATCTATATACCATTCAATATAGACACAATATTCGGGGATGATGCCACCAACCACCTTAATCTAATATTCGTGGCCTAGCTCTCTTAAATCCCTATTTACGACGAAGAATAAAAATTTGAATAACTTAAGCACTTAATAATCCCCTAATTTTCATATCATTCTGGAAACGCCTGTTCTAGTCAACTATTCTCTAGATAGCAGACTCCCCTTAAGGAAAATCGGGTTTTTCTCAAGGAGCGATTTTTGAAAAATTTCCTCTAATGTCCATCGATTCTTCCTAGGATATGACGATGTGGTTTGTTAAATTATATTTATACATATATGTACTTGTCTGTTAACGCTCTAGCTATCGTAAGTTTTGTTTGATCGTTACCAAACTCCATATTTGAGTGGGAGAATATCGAAAATTCAAAATATCTCCGTTATTACACGTCGGCTCGAAAAAATTCTATGAAGCCGATCTACGGGTATAGGAAATTTAATGTTCTATAATCGTTGTTATAAACATTGTTTCTATATCTTGAATATGAACCAAAATATTTTCATTTATTTGTTTTCAGCACATAGTTAACCCCTATATTTAACAGTTTCAGTCAACACTAAAGATCTTATTCGTTATTGACTGAAATCGGACCAGGAATAGGAAGGGGAGGGGGTTAGAAGGAGAAGGAATTCGAAAATTCAGTATATCTCTGCTATTATTATGAGTCGGATAGAAAAATTTAATAAAACCAATCGTGTTAAACTATTGATGCTTTACAATTTTTGTTCAATACATTTTTTTATTGTAACTCGAATATTAAGAGAGTGATTAGTACCTCTTGTTTTCAGCCATCAGTAAACCCGCCATTTCTTCACAAGGGTTTTTATTAAGAAATAGAGAATATGGGTATTGTGCCGTACCAGTACAGGGGATCAACCAAGTTTTGCTTGACAGTCCGTCATTATTATCATTCATGAAGTTACTATAAGGGGACGAGGATACATTATAAAACGGGTGTACTGGAGTTCTGGCATTGAAATAATCTGGGAATGGCTCTACAAATTGTATAAGGGTGGGTTTCAACCTTTTTGCGGCGGTACTAAAGAAAATAAGGAATTGATTAAAAAATAATAATAAGTACCGATATCACAGTTATTAAGATGTTCTTAGAACACGATTAAAATGTGCTAATGATTTATTTAGTAAGAAGCTATAAATCGCTTCCTTCTTCTTCTGTGTTACGAACTCAATGCGCTGAAATCATCATTTTGATTTCAACTAAAACTGATGGAAAGGTCACACATAACATTATTGTTTTAAATTCCGTAATTTAACTATTAACAATACAGTTTACAAAAACATTTTTTCTCTTTCTAAGGGGATTGTCCCCGAGGGTTTATGTCATTTTTCAACGTGGCTCATTTATTTTCATCAAGGGCCTTACATTTGTTTCTCATCCAATAGTCTCCTTATTATTCACCAGAAAGCTTACGTTCCAATACTGGATACAAAATTGATACGCACAGAAGTATGCATACACACATACGTATGCAATCTCAAAAAAGGTGCTGTAAGGTTTTGAATTGTTGGAGGAAGTGCGGTAATATTAAAATACACTGAAAGGAATAGAATGTTCTGAATCCAATTATTTTTAAGAATATATCACTGAGATGCCTAATGATGTCATTTATATTCGAATTGAGAAATAAAAGAAAAGGAATAAATAAAAAATCCAGATTTCATACAAATTTACTGTTTTTGTTGAAGCAATATCAAAACAGAAATAAATGCTTAATTAAAAAAGTGTCTTGGGGTTGTTACATGTTCCATTCATCTATTTTTAAAGACAATTGTCATTTTTTTTGCAATGAAGCATTCATTTTTCTCTTACAATTAAGAGGTAGGAAAATGAACGTGAATCTAGCGCCAGTTCGCTCTGTCCCAGGAAGGAACCAAGGAAACACCCACTGTAGGCATTGCAGTGAGATGATCGAAACCCTTCCCCATGTCCTAGGATCCAGCCAATGGGGCGAGCAGATGCTTAATTCATGTCATCATAAGATCAGGACTCAAACTGCTCATCTCTTCAAAAAGAAGCACCCAGATTGGGATATATTCGAAGAGGTTACTTGCGATTCCTCAGACGACAATCCAAGAAGAGAAGAAATTGTAGTCATCAAGAAAAAAGAAAAAAAGGGTTTCATTCTGGATTCTACTGTCCGTTTTGAGATGAACAAAAATCAAGCAGATGAGGTGAACCAAGAGGAGAAAGCAATACCCGTATACGAACCATGTTGCCTCTATTTCTCTGAAAAATACGAAATCCAAGACTGGACGGCTATGGGGCTGTTGTTTGGCTCAAGAAGAGTCCTCCATCAAAAACGGTAAAGATATTAATAGAATATGGGCTGACAAAAGATGATCTGAAGGACTTGTCCACACATCCTAAAATCATCTATAACAGTTGGTATTCTGGCAGGTGGAAGTGACTTCTAATGTATGTAGGATGAAAAAATTGTTGGCTACGCTTCCACTATAATAATTTATTAAAACGGCAAAGCGCTTTCGATGCTGTGCATCATCGTCAGTGCCCGAATGTTTTCGATGTTGACCTGACGGCTATTGGAGAGTCCAGCTCCAAGAGCCGTCAGGTCAACATCGAAAACCTTCGGGCACTGACGATGATGCACAGCATCGAAAGCGCTTTGCCGTTTTAATAAATTATTATAGTGGAAGCGTAGCTAACAATTTTTTCATCCTATATTCATCTATAAGAATTGTCAATCATCATTTATATAAAAAATAAACATGTAAATATTAAGCTGCACGCTCACCTGAGATACCCCCCTAATTTGCACCATTCAAATTATAAGATGCCAAATTTCATATACCATTTAAACAATATTAGGAGTGTACCTCTGTGTGTGTGTGTGTGTGTGTGTGTGTGTATATATATATATATATTCGTTTAGCATTATAGATCTTAATGATTTTTAGCCACCGAAGCAGATGAAGAGAAAAAAATTTATCCCTTGGTTGTTAACTCCTATATATATATATATATATATATATACTAGCTCAGATACCCGGCTTCGCTCGGGAATTCACTTGAAGCTCAATGGTGATAGTATATTTTTGGCAAGGCTTTACTTTGCACAATATTTTGACATTTACCCGTCCCAGTGTTTAGGGTTAATACCCGTCGTGTCTGTGGATTTGTTAATAAAATTAATTTTTTATGTAAGACTTCACTGTCCTGCATATTGTCATATTTCCCGTTTCCTGTGCATTATGCATAGATTTGAATTATTAAGGAGAAAATATTGACATACATTTGAATTAATTTTTTAAGGTGAGGTACCTGGTAGTTCATATCGAAAAGAAGTGGTGAGCTAATTTCTCTAAATAACAAAATAAACAACTTTTGTTATATGCATATTTGCCGAAACCCCAATAGGAAATCATTATTATTAATTTCAGGCTTCCCTTATAACCCCCACTCCTGCCCATCCATAGAAATGTTGGTATGGCTTATTATAAGGAAGGCGTTAGTGCTAATACACATACTGAGTTTTTTATTTAGTTCGGTTGAGTCTTTTGTGCCAAATAAAATTGTTCTCTCCAGCTATAATTTTTAGCGTATAACGCCTTTATACTTCGGTATACGATGTTAGACTATATAAAAAAAAGTATCTCTAAATAACAAAATAAACAACTTTTGTTATGTGCATATTTGCCGAAAATGCATTAGGAAACGAAATATCACTATTATTAATTCCAGGTCTTCCTTATAACCCCCAATCCTGCCCGTCCCTAGAAATGTTAGTATGGCTTATTATAATGAAGGCGTTAGTACTAATTCACATACCGAGTTTGGTTTAATTCGGTTGAGTCTTTAGTGCCAAATAAAATTATGGACTCCCGCTATAGTTTATAGCGTATAACTCATTTATGCTTCCGTATACGGCAAAAGTGCATATAACAAAAGTTACTCTTATTATGTGCATATTTGCTGAAAAAGCAATAGGAAACGAAATATCGCTATTTTTAATTTCAAGCCTCTCTTATAACCCCCACTTCTGCCCGTCCCTAGAAATGATAGTATGGCTTATTATAAGGAAATCGTTAGTATTAATTCACATAGCGAGTTTGGTTTAGTTCGGTTGTGTTTTTTGTGCCAAATAAAAGTGTGGACTCCCGCTATAGTTTTTAGCGTATAACTCATTTATACTTCCGTATACGGCAAAAGTGCATATAATAAAAGTTACTCTAAATTACAAAATGAACAACTTTTGTTATGTGCATATTTTCTGAAAAAGCAATAGGAAACGAAATATCGCTTTTTTTAATTTCAGACCTCCCTTATAACCCCCACTCCTGTTCGTCTCAGAGAATATTAGTATAGCCTAAAATCTAAGTTGGGCTAGTAGTAATATACATTTCAAGTTTCATAAAATTCGGTTCAGCCGTTTATGCGTGAAAAGGTAACAAACAAACACGAAAGAAACAAAATGCAGTTATGGTGTCTATGACATGTGAAACGAAAAGTTATCGTGAAATTTCGCGAAAAAAATCAATGTACAGACAGAGGTTACAATTTTATATATATATAGATAAATATATATATATATATATATATATATATATATATATATTGAATGTATCTATTTTTTGTCATGTTCTAACTACTGAGGTAAGGTTGATGGGCGTTTTTGAAAAAATCTTAAATTATTCTGATTATCATTAGAGAAATCTGATAAAGATATGTAGAAAACCCGATTGATGGATATTATTTTAGTAATAATACTTTAACGAAGCAATTCAATTTTTCTTAATATAACTCAGACCTAATATACTGCTAATGACAAATAGGTAGAGGTAGTAAATAAAATGTATAAATACCACTTTCCCTTATGTAAGTTTGCGCCTGCAGTCGATACGACATACTCCAATGTTATAATGGTAAACTAAATCCATAGACTCTAAGAATGGTTTTGTAAAGCTGTCAGGACGCGAAGGGGTCTGCAAAACTTTTAATGAGCATTTCCCATTACAATAGGGCACAACTTGGAAAGCGAACCACGATAAAGCAGCTTGTGCTGCAACAAGAGGATAATAAGCTTTTCAAAAGAAACAAGGCAAAGAAACAAGTTCATTTAAATCAGTATCATCTTCGCCACACAATCGTGTGTACGGATTGAATGACGGCATATTGCTGTTAAAGAAATAACCCACCAAGACACTCTTAATTTGATAAATATGAATCTATTTACATCACTTTTTGTGTTTTATTCCTTTTCTATAGAGGTTTCTTCGAGTTTTTCTAACATTCTTCAAATTTGGTGTTCTCTAATAGCCACCAAGATCACTTCAAACCCATGGGTATAGAATAATAAGGCAAAAGAACAAAACTATGAGAGCGTCTATCTTCTAGACAGAGGAAGTTTGGATGTTTTATTGGACTGGAGAAATCCAAATTTCCTAGTTGTTTGCACCAGCATAGTAACGGTGGAAAAATATGTAAATGCCATTATGATCGTAGAACTGACCTCTGCTTAAAGCCATTCGCTTTTACAGTTTCCCTAGGATGGCAAATGTACAAATAAACAAGAGTTATAACTTGCTGGTCTGGTGTATAAGTGGCCAGAGAATATTTATAAGAGTCAGTAGCACAAATTTAATATCAGAACCATCTAGATGGGTTTCTATGGCGATTGAAGCATATGAGTATTGAGGGAGTGGACTGAAAAATGTTTTGTAATACTCCAGGTGGATTGAAGAAGATGGTTGGTCACGGTAGATATGGCCGGATGAATTAAGGGAAGCAAGTCTCATAAAGGAAAATGTTTTAATTATCTCAGAATTAACTGTTTACCTATATGTTGCTTATGTACGCGTGTATTTGAAGAGAAGAGTTATGAACTCATTTAACACCCAAACATTCAATTTTGCTGAACATAAACGTATTTATAAGGATATATTTTATAGATTTTTTTTAGCCAGTATCCACTTTTCCAGCTACACCATACTTCAGAAAATTAGGTATATTGTTGTTACTTTTAAAATTCATTTTAAAAATTATAACACAACTTACGTATTGATTGTTCCCCGTATTACATTGTAAATGTAAACTTCCACAGACCTAAAATGAAAGAAGCCATTAGATTATCAATGCATAATAAATGAAATATAAGCATTTCTGTGACATCAGTAATTATTTATTACCTATGAGTTTCCTTACAATTAGGAATGGAGTTATTATTCAGTAGAAAAAAAACCCGTTCTGAAAAACATTCAACACGAAGTTACGGAATGCATTACTTGTCATTTTGATCATTTCAATTTTCCGATTCGTTTTGTTTCCTCCAGAAATAAGATAAAGATGGGCATAATTAACCCTTTAACTGCGTCTCAAAATCTAAAATATAAGAAAAACGTGACGTTAAAGCGAAGAGAGGAAAGCCACAAGATGACTCATTTGCCAATTCTCTATAATTAAGCGATTGATTTTGTCTTACAATACTTAATGAAAAAATCGTTAAGTAGAAGTTGCTAACTCACTTGAAGAATGCAAATGAAATCCATTAAACTACAAATTTACAGATGATATCCCAATATTTTCTAAATACTAATTATGATTACTGAATTCCTAATCAGTCGTCAATTCCTTAGAAAGAATGAACTCTCCATCAACTGAAATGGTAATAGACATCAAAGCTTAAAAGTCACGAGATTTTCTAACATCCTAAATGTCATTATTAAGACAGTAATGTTATATACAGACTATTAGATATTGTTATTATTAGTTTATAAAAAAAAATTCCGTCACGCAGGGGCTGCGTAAACTAAGCGGATTTTCCTCGTGAAGTTTAGTAATAGAAAAATATACATACTGCTAACATCACAACATCGGGAATAAATACAAACGGAAATAAGAAATGTTTCATCCAATTTCAATAACCTGCCGACAGGAAGCGTTAGGTTAGAAATGAAACAAACGGGTCGGCCCGCCTCACACCGGAAAGAAAAATTCCGTCACGCAGGGGCTGCGTAAACTAAGCAGATTTCCCACGTGAAGTTTTACAATAGAGAAATCTGCCTAATAATAACTGTACTAGTAAGAAACCTCGAAACCTAAAACATTATTTAGGGCGTAATAACCCAGTAGTTTCTAGACCCAAAAAATAGATAACATAACCACTAAACCTACTCACGAGTGACGAAAAGTTATAGAAACGGCCGCCAGAGCTCTCGGCGGAAAGTCAGAAAATAGCCTAATGTCGACCACACGTAGAATACAAATGCAAATATCTCGGTCAATATTCACGATACAGAATAAATTTATAGAACAATATTTATAGTAATTTGAATTTGCAATGAGATTTATTCTATACAATTTTTCGATCCGACGCATAATAACGGAAATATTTTGAATTTTCAAAAATCCCCTCTCTAAACCCCCTCTCCCACTGGTCCGATTTCAGCCATTAACGAACTTGATCTTGCTTTTTACATAAAACGATTAAATTCCGAGTTTGGTAACGATCAAACAAAAATTACGACCGCTAACGGCGGTCAGCGTTAACAGACAAATATATATATATATTATATATATATATATATATATATATATATATATATATATGAAACTCGCGTCATGAGTACGACCTCAATAGCTGATTTCATTTAAGGAAAATCTGCTAAAAATAGCAGGTCCATTCAAAATGATGGAATCTCTGCGAATTCCGAACATCTAACCATTTTCAAAAAATCAAAATTAAGAATGAACTCCCCTCCACCAACAAAACCTCGAAAACAATATTTGATATTTAAACTTGAAATAAGACGTTTCATGATATATTGCTTAAATTGCCTAAAAATGCAAATAACTCAGTCAATTTTCAAGATAGATTAAAAGTGTATAAAATAATATTTATAGAAAGTTATATTTTAAACTTATACCCAATTTTTCGACAGGGCCCATAATACCATAGATATTTGTATTTTCCTTTTGACCCCCCCCCACCCCCCCCCCGCTTTCCCGTAAAACTTTAGCTTTTCATGAAACGTTTATATGTAGAGTTTAGTAAGGATTAAAAAAAATACGAGCGCTAGAGCGATAGCAGACAAATATATATATATATATATATATATACATATATATATATATATATATATATAATGTTGATAGGACCTTATTTTCGTCATCTCCTGGGTAGGATTGATGGAGATTTGAACATTATTTTGAACATCAACATGAGTACATCCTGAATAGCTGATTCCCTTCAGGGAAATTTGATGATAAAAAATTGGGTTTCGTCTTTTTGGGTCCATGGTCAAGTTTCCAGTCAGTCATACGGTAATAGTGTATTGCCAGAGGGAAAATTCACTAAAAGAGAAAACCCCCTGTACTTATTTAAAATATTAGTTTTATTTTAATAAACATTTTAGAAGGGATAATAAAGGGAAGTTGAATAAGCCCATACCGTTGATGATCTATACATTTTGGCGTTAGTTTGTGGGTTGGTTGTAATCCATTAATGAAGGAAACGTTACCATTTAGTGAAAAAAACATAATATAGAATATTAAATCAGGCGATATAAGCAATATATTGAATCACTAGACCATATAATAGTAGGATGGGATGCCGCTTGAGAGCATATGTGGATTACAATGTCTGACATGACAATGTATCCAAAATTGTCAACTAAGCATTAGTTATGCAAGAGTATCTAGTCCATAATAGTGTTAGCTAACATCAATTCATCCACGCAACATAAACCATCTTCAATACGATAATTTTATCTATTAGTATAAGGCTGATCATATTTCCAGACACAATATACTTCTTTAAAAGAATGGGAAGAGCACACTGATCGATATAGCAGTCCGAAATTATAGGAACCATTGAAGAACTACCAAGAGTTACCGAGGATAGCCACATATTGCCAATACATATTTAAAAACGATTGGGCAGCTGGACAATGTTTAATTATATATTTTAAAATTTTTAATGTGTGTACGTGCTTACGTCTATGTGTGTGTGTGTGTGTGTGTGTGTGTGTGTGTAACGTGTTTAAATGTGAATGATTAGATGATGATGATGATTTTTATGAATAGTTTTTATAATTATACTTTCTATTCTATTAAAATAGTTGATGTTTCTTAGTTATTAAAATTTCTTTTCACTTATTTATTTACTACCCTTTTTAGTTATAAGTTGTGTTCGCATTTCCTGTTTCTTTTAAGTGTTTTGTATTCCATTCCCTTAGTTTTGTTCTTTATATTATTTTGTGTGTTTCATTTTTTGTGTATTTTGTTGTTTTTTCCCCCATCTTTAAGAAAATCCAAGTCGCCATAGTTACGGAGCTCTACATAATATATAAATAAATAAATTATACTGATGTTTAAAACCTATTTTTAATGCAAATGAAAACTAGTTGGTCAGTGTTTGGAAATACGAGAGTAAACTCCTATTTCAAATTATGAATCATTATACCCTACTTAAGCATAATAACATAACCATAACATTTTTTTTTATATAAGTTGAACTCAGGACGCAATTACATTGAGAAATGTTTACAAATGACCTCTGAACAGATTACAAAATTGAAGGACATTCAAATTTACACCCAAAACCACATGCAACTGATTCATATACTCGCACGAACAGCAAATCCAATTTTAGTTTTTTTTTAAAGAAAAAAGTCCCAATAACTTATTTTTATGTAGGAAGAGGCAAACTACAACTTAGAAGCTATTTTCTTAAACCGTTGTGAAAGTCCATTTTCAATCTAAGCAAATACAAGCATTTAGTGTAACTAATTATCGAAATAAATACTTTTATCGTCTTCCCCCACACTGCCATCTCAACATTTGGGTTGATCATCTATCTTCTACAGTAATCTGTGCAGAAGATAGAAATACAACTATAATACAGCATAAGAGCATACAATTTAGACAACACGCTAAGAACCTTATTAAACGATGGAGTTCCGTGATTCCGCGAAGGCTGACTATCGAACAACTAGAAATAGAATTCAAACATAGTAATTGAGGATTAGTTATAAACATCGAGCTCGACTCTTTGCCAAGAAGACTCTACGCCTTGAAAGAGAGCAAATGTATGCAGAACAAAAACGCCTTTCTGCAAGACGCCCATATGACTACCCTACATCTACTACACTTAGAGTAGAATAGAGTTATCGAAAACCATTAACTACTGTGGAGAAAATAATGGGGTCAAGGAGTAAGCAAGAGTGTTTAAGAACTATTTTATGAAAGATTCCATCTATCCAGTTGGGGTAAAGAAATAATAAAGGTGAATGAAGCAATGGATTTCAAAGTTCAATCAAGACGAGTTAGTTGTAAGCTTAAAGAGGGATTGGTAAGGGAAAGGAATGATAAATTGATTGACAACAAAGGGAGAATGGTGAGGATCATTAATATCGCCTTTAGATGTAAACAACTCTCCAAATGCAGTGCGTTTCATGCTATTTCCAGTATCGACTGAGTCCTGCTGCCACATTTTCCATATATGGAAACCCTTGAATAATTGTAGGAGTTTGATGCCCCACAATAAATAATGCTTAATGAAAATGTAAATATTGAAATTTGGAAATTGCAGTTGAAGAAATAATACCCCACATTCGAGATTTAACGACCAACACCATTCTACATACCAAACATGTAAAGCAAGATGAGTAAAAATTCAGACACCCAGACTACTTTCTTAATTTTACTGCACATGATTAGATCCCTTAAAAAAAGACTAGTCAATACTATGAGTCGTCTGAAAAAATTACATTTAACTATACTTGTAGGTAATGTATCCTCCAATTAATGTTTAAACATTCCACATGACTTGAAGGAGCTAATGATTGAGGGAATAGAATAGAATATATATTTATTTGTTAGAAATTTACATATTGTACAAATTAAATAAACAAATAACAATTTTGTCTTTTTAAATAAATTATTAAATCCAAGGTCTTGAGATCAACAATAATATGACAATAAAGAAAAACTAAAAAAAGCAATATAGTGTAAATAGTAAAATAAAGTACATAAAAGATAACTAAAAGCATTCTATAAGCCCTTTTCCGACAATATAGCATTTAACTGGAGTGTAGTCCACCAACACTTATAGATTCCAGTGTATTGCATGCTGACGTGATGAAGCAGTAAATCTTGTTTAGTTTTTCGAGGCTATCGATACTAAGTATCTCTTCAATTTCATGTGCATCACTGACTGCTGAGGAAAGTGTTTGTAAATATTTATTTCTGTCTTCGATGAGCTTCTCACAATAGAGAAGTATATGTGACAGGCTATTAGGGATGAACAGATTGCAAAAAGTGCAAGGTTCCTGAGCTTTGAATGAGAAAGTTTTGTTTCGTGATTGAAATTTGGTGAATTCTGAGCTTGATACTCTTAATTGGCTTACAGATCATAGCTTTTTTATGTTAGTCTTAAATGTCAGGTAGTTCTCTGGGCTGGATATAGTTCTGTAGATGGGGTTACTTTTGGAATTTGTAGCTCGGTGGATATCAATTGAAAGGTCATCGTTTTTTAACTTTTCTAAAATTTCATTTTTGTATTTCAATATTCCGTTCTGACAAACTTCAGTAAACTCCTTTGCGCAGCCATAATGACTGAGGGTAGCCCATATATTGCCACAATTCTGACATATTTAAAAACGATTGGGCAGTTTGACAATATTCAATTATATATTTTAAAACTTTTAATGTGTTTATGACGTGTGAATGCTATAAGTCTGTTTGTAGGAATAGTTATTGTTTCTAAGTTACTAAATTTGTTAGTTCTAAGTTGTGTTCATGTTTCTTGATTCTTTTATTGTTTTGTGTTCCGTTCCATTAGTCTTGTTCTTTATATTATTTCGTGAGTTCCATTTTTTGTTATTTTGCTTACTTGTTTTGTCCCCCATCTTTAAGAAAATCCAAGTCACCATAATTGCGGAACTCTATATAATAAATAAATAATAGAACTACATGCACTTTATCGCATGCTTATAATTAGACGTAATGTTTTTTACCTCTTACTGTTGGTAAATCGAACGTTTGAATATCAGTGGTAAATTTTGGAAGTTTTACAATCATATTATTTTATGATTTAATAATACGTAGGCTGCACAAAAGCCAAGTAGACTAATTATACAACAAGCACAGAATGGTCAAACACTTTGAACATTTTTCCTAAGGTCTTTGTCGCGGAGAGCTTTTGGTATCGTAAAGAGAAAGTAAAATCTAGGGATTCTTCTTCAAGGGCCTCTGTAACACAACATTACTCGCTGCCATCCGCACTCAGTAATGGAACTTCCTCCAGAAAAAGGCTGAAAATGCTTTGAAGAGGTCTAAGGCATCAGGAATGATTGCTAACAGAGGTATAAATATTATTTCTTTCAAATCCAAAAATTGGCAAGTGAAGGTAATTGTTTGAAACACATATTCAAATACAAGCCACAATCGACGATGAAAAAAAGGAATGAGGAAAAGGATGTGATTACTTTCAGGATAAGGAAAAAGAGGCATCCCGTAAAACAAAAAGTCCACGGTCCGCATTTCGCCGCATAACGAACCACATCGAAGAAGACTCAAGACTACATCAATGAAATGGGTGAGCTAGGACAGAGCCAGAGTCAACTATAATTGACTCTCTTCGAATTCAATATAGGTAAATTCAATGCCAATAATTTATTTTATTATTATTTTGTATGATTCATAATTTATTTATTTAAATAAATATATTCTTTATATCTATGTTTGGCATTTCCTTCTTTGCATGTGATTATTTATTTATTGTGGACGTTCGCTGCGAGGCGATATTGCTCATAAAAAAAACAATGAATATAAACAAAATACAAAAATGAAAACAGTAACAAGAAAAAATTAAACAATACAATTAGACAGAACAAACTAAGAACGCAAACAAATAACAGTACACAACTAACTAACAGAACGTAACCAAATAACAAAACGCAACTAAATAATAGAACTCAAACAAACAACAAAACTCAACTAAATAACAGAACGTAACCAAATAACAAAACTCAACTAAATAATAGAACTCAACCAAACAACAAAACTCAACTAAATAACAAAACGTAACCAAATAACAAAACGCAACTAAATAATAGAACTCAACCAAATAACAAAACAACTAAATAACAGAACGCAACCAAATAATAAAACCCTACTAAATAACAGAACGCAACCAAATAACAAAACGCAACCAAAGAGACAAAAAAACACGAATCAATAAATAAATAAAATAAACAAAAACAAAATATTATTATTATTTATTAACGTCTACTTTTTGCAACTAAGGCTAATTGGGACGGGTTATCTACAGGTTATCACCCTTTTCTAGCCAGGGTGGGACTTAGGATGTTATTTAATGAATTTCGCCACTAAATAATTTCCTTTGCCCAGACGAGAATCGAACTCGCCACTCTATGATTATCATGTGAGATTAAGGTCAATGCTTTAACTCACATCTTTTAAGGAAACTAGATAATTAGTTGATTAATTCAATTTTAAAGTTTTATCTGCGTAATTAGCATCGCTTGGATTTCGGCAACCCACGCTGGTTTCTTTCAAATAAAAATATATTCTTCTCCTTGCTCTTTTCTTTGTAATGCATTGAATATATTGCTTTAAATTCATTAATTAAATATGTTTTAAAAATTTGATACAAATTGTGAGGGTAGGCATTATGGGTTGTTTTGATTGCTTCCCATTACGGGGTCTAATCTCATAAAAACAAAGTGTTACAAAAGTCAAAATTTTATAGACGTTTTAATTTTATTTATATAGATTACAGAAATGTTGCAGAAAACACTCGACAACAAGTTATAATTAATAAACGGCTTTTAAGTGAATGTTGGCACTTCATATTATTCTTTATCAGGAAGGGAATAGATAAGGCTTAACTGCGGTGTACAAACTAATTACAGAAGGCCACTCGAGAACCGTTATCCCACACTTTCAATAAATCATGTTTGTTAGAAGTCAATATGTATAGCTTAACTAAAGCTTTTCGTGCTTTTTAGCATGTTTCCCTTTCTCTTTAAGAGGAAAGTCAATTGAAGAATTTTTGTTTGAAATAAATGAAGCGTTTTTAGTCTTAGTTCTGAGGTGTTGAACAATTGTAAATATTTTTTCGCTGGACACTCTGCTTAATTACCCAATATCCCAGCGAATTCAGAATCGTGTAACGCTGATTTTTGGACCTTTTTTCGATTGCCACGGCTAGCACATGTTTTAGAACCCTGAAATGAGAAAATTGAAGATGGCAAAGAGCTACCAAAACTAGTTTTAGTA
This sequence comes from Riptortus pedestris, assembly GCA_019009955.1. NCBI lineage: Eukaryota > Metazoa > Arthropoda > Insecta > Hemiptera > Alydidae > Riptortus > Riptortus pedestris. The sequence continues at coordinate 54,827,429 of CM032230.1, read as the reverse complement.
GACTCCCTTAATAAGAGAAGTGAAACAAACTCCATATTTACACTATTTTAAACAATAAAGATCAAGTTCGTTAACGGCTGAAATCGAACAGGGGGAGGGAGGTTCAGAATGGGAGTTTTGAAAATTCAAAATATCTTCGTTATTACGGGGCAGATCGCAAAACTGTAGAGAATTTATTTATTTATTTATTAATGTAGGTGTGTCAGAATTTAAGCGATTCACACATTTTCTTGTTATACTATTGAAATAGTATAGGTAAAGCCACCTTATAAAAACCAAAAAAAAAAAAAAAAGGTTATAAAATCTATAGAGGTAGGTAAAAGTACGGTTATTTATTTATTCTCCAGTGAATATTATTCTAGTCTAGTGTTTGAAATGTAAACTCTGGTTGTAAATGTTCGTGTCTTTGAGGTGTTTCATAATTTTTGTTATGTATGGGCTGTTCTCGTGTAGTAGTTCTGATAGGTTCGTGGGTAAGTTCTGGTCGGTTATTAGTCTGCAGTCTGTAAGTAAGTGTTTGATAGTTAGTTGTGTATTGCACAGTGTACATAAAGGTGGATCAGTCCTAGTCATGAGGTGTCCGTGTGTTATCCGTGAATAGCCATGTCTCAACCGAGCAAGGACTACTTCTTCTCTTCTAGTGTCCCGATTACTTGTAGAGAAATAATCTTAATGAAAATGTAATGCTCTATAAATGTTGTTATGTACATGTTTTCTCTATATTGAATACTAACCGAGATATTTCCATATTTTTGTTTTTTTTTGTTGTTCGGTCATTGGTTAATTCCCACTCCTATTCATGTCATTTAAGAATAAGCGGTTATATTATATACCACTTCATTCTATGGTTAAATACTAAATATTGTTTTCATTGAAATTTTGTGAGATAGATAGAATATACGTTGTGTTGACGTCATCAAGTAAGAGTTTTCGTTCTTTACTCAAAAATATCTTTTCGATTTATACCATACTCGATATTTCACTGTCCCCATCAACAATATAGATCATAAATGTTATTGGCGGAAATCGGACCTGGAATAGGAGCTGAAAATTCAAACTTTTGCCACTATTATGAATATTAACAGATATATTTGCATTTTTTCATTTCAAACCTTTGTAAACCCCCAGCTTTTAGTCATTGCTTATTAACGATAATTGAATATTCCTGATAAATAAAAATCATAGAAACATCTAATACCAAGCTTAAATACCCAATATTGTTATATATTATTAAATATATTGTTTTCATTAGATCCTTACAAAACGAGGTACTTGGAATACATTGTGTGATGACGTCACCAATTATGGTTTTATTCCTTGGCTGGAAAATTTATATCAAGTGATCAGACAAAAATTGCGACCTCTAGGGCGTTAACAGACAAATATATATACGATATATATTAATATATATATATATATATATATATATATATATATATATATATATATAGTGCAGTGCGGTAAAGTGTTTTTATAAGTAGAACAGTGTTGTGCCGTGACTGTAAGTAACAGTTTAGTGCCGTGTTTAAGAGTGCAGTGCCGCGAAGTAAAGGACAGTGAAGTGCCGCGAAGTCAAGGACAGTGAAGTGCCGTCTTGTTGTGAATTTCAGTGACAGTGAGTGAATTGTTGGACTGTGTAATCTGAAGAACAGTGACGCTATCAGTGTGTACTGTTAGTAGTAATTAAGAATAATTACCAAGTGTATTGCGCATTGTGAAATAAATTGTGCAGTGATAAAAACTGTGAAACTTGCGAGTATTTAATTTTGCAATCCAAAAGAACTCTTATTAAAAACGTTTATTACTAGTTTTGGTAATAAAAACGTAACAATATATATATATATATATATATATATATATATATATATATCGATTCTACCTAGGAGACTGTGAAAATGAAGTCATATATATATATATATATATATATATATATATATATATATATATATATATATATATATATATATCGATTCTACCTAGGAGACTGTGAAAATGAAGTATAATATATATATATATATGTGTGTGTGTGTGTGTGTGTGTGTGTGTGTGTGCAATAGATTAATATACTGGCCATTTATTATTTAAGAATGTTTTTTGAGATAACGAAAATGTGATCCATTCAAAATTATATATATATATATATATATATATATATATATATATATATATATAATTTATATTAGACTTCATTTTCACCATCTCCTAGGTAGAATCGATGGAAATTGAAGAGGTTTTCCGAAAGTTACGGTCGTCGTGAGTATAACCTCAATAACTGATTTTCTAATGGAAATATGATAAATAGTAGTGAATAAACAATTAAATGAAAAAAAAAATCAAGTATTGGCAATATTTTCTTTTAGTTTCCATAATTTCATTTCTTAATTTTTTTTTATTATTTAAATATATTAGAAACGAATATTTATTAACCACTTGTAATGTTTTTTTATAGCTCAGTTCGTGGTAGACTAATTTTATAGGTTCATTACACCGGGGCCCTCCGAACCTTCCCAAACCTGTTTCTGTGTTCTATTTCTTTGTTGTGTTCATTTCTGTTTTGGGTTTCATTTTTGTTTTGGGTTTCATTTCTGTTTTTGTTTTCCATTTCTGATTTTGTGTTCTATTCCTGTTTTATGGTTTTATTTTCGATTAAATTAATTTAATTTTTTTATTTTATATAGCTGCTGCTTATAAGCAGCATCGCCACAGGTGTGAATGTTCAATAAATAATAAAAATTGTAATTGTTCTTTGTAAAACATTTTATAATCCAAAAGTTTTTATTCAAATGGAAAGAAGCTTGTATAACGTAAACTGCCAAATCTAAATTCTAAGCCCACCCTGCATACGATCAACCTTTGAAAAGCACGCTCTAAGAAGGCTTGGATATTTTTCGGTTATGTCGAGTCTTATGGCCTACATATACGGTAGATTGATGCATTTCAAGGCTTTCGGATAATTTTACTCCCATTTTACTAATTACATGCTAAATATGCTAAGGGGCTCAGATTAGCCATGGGAGTTAAAGCGTTGACCTTTATCTCACATGGTAAACCTAGAGTGACGAGTTCGATTCTCGCCTGGGCAAAGGAAATGATGAAATTCATTAAATAACATCCTAAAATTCCACCCTGGCTAGAAGAGGGTGGTAACCTGTAGATAACCCGTCCCAATTAGCCTAAGTTGCAAAAAGTGGACGTTAATAAATAATAATAATAAATATGCTATCATTTCGGTTTGAATAAAAAAAAAGTAGGAAAGCTTAATTAATATACTTACACTAATGCAATGTTTAATTATGTGGAAGACAGCATTTTTAATCAGTGATATGCCTCAAAGGTATCTCTAAATTAACATTTTGAGCCTTTGAACTTAGCAGATACTCCAATAGACTTCCAAGAGCTCTGATAACTTTGTAAGCCAATTGACTTAACTCTCTGGAACTCCTCTTGATTTAAACGTAGCTTACAAGTAACTTAGATGCCCTTCCTTACTCAAATCTCAGAGATATCTTACATTTCAATAGTCTAGTTTAATTTCTTTGTCTATTTACTCATTAATTGATGGAATCAAGTCTGTTTTGTCGCCAGAAGCTACGTGTATAGTTGATTGGTAGATATACATTCAAAGGAATAGTTTAGAAGTTTTCCTTTAAGGAATTTCCAATTTAATGATTGGAATTATAAGTTTAATATTCACCGAAAAATCCAAATGGTTTTGCAGTAAATCTTAGTGGTAATATATAAATAATGTTCGAGTTAAATGGCTAAAAGGATTTTTCGTATTTGTTAAATGGAACTACAGAGAAGAGATCTAATTTACATTTTGACCCCGTCTATTAATTAAAGTTGCTTCGAAAACTGTAATATAAAACCAATCTTGTTAACAAAGTAATCTGATATAATCTTTTTTCTGTGCATGTTTCTGTAACTCGAATATTAACGAAGTAATTAGTATTATTGCCTTTTCGGCCTTCAGCAAAACGTCGCTGTTGCTCATGAATGTTCACATAAAACAAATTTATCACTTAACATCTCATGCCCAGCTTAAACCTCTACGTTTATTCACATAGATTTCTAATTATGAAAGACAAAGAGGAAATAATAATATATGCCAATCTGAGTGACGTTCCTGCAAGTGGGAAATCTGCCAAGTTTATACAGACCCTTATTGACTGACATTTATTTAGAGAGGATCAATTTTTTTTGGTAATTTGTACAACATTCTTTGGGCAGTGCTGTTCACAACCTGTTAATATTAGAAATTTCACAGTAGAGCTTAGTATTTAAATAATAACCCAGCAATATTTAATATTTGAATAGCCAAAGCAGAGTGTTTAGTTTCATTTTCTTAAATAATCACCTATTACAAAAACAAGTGCAAGCACAAGTCATTTATAAACTGAAGCCCTTAATGAAGTGGTCTACCAAATTGGTTGTACTTGAAACGGGCTTTTTACTTATATAGAAATTTTATTACTATTAACTTATACCTCCATATTAATAATTGAGATTTTAATTGTCAGGAAACGGAAGGATTTCTTTTCTTAGGACTAGGATTTATTTGTTAATCAACTAGGTATGATGCCCTAGATTGAAGTTACGCAAACTAGCTAAATCCTTAAGCCGAAAATGATAACACTGATAACAAGCGAATACGTACAAGTCATAACATCCGTCACGAAGAGGCAGTGTAAGCTAAGCAGATTTCCCATGTGCTAGGTACACTACAGATCTGAAACCATCTATTCTATTTTCCTGCAGAAAGAAGTCTATATAAAATGGACTTGATTTTTAAACTGGATTAGTGGTTCAGGTACTTTAAGTGAAAATGGTATTAATAAGACTGGATGTCTAAAACTGAAAAATAAAAAATTCGATTATCACAGATAATATTTGTTCTATAAAAATGCCCAAAAAGAAATTGTAGAAAATGAAACCTCGTATGCACCTAAGAAGAATCGATATACTTTTTAAAAATTGGCAATTCTGCCTCTGATACGATTAGGAAATTCATGAATTGAATACGAAAAGAGAGTTATTTTATTTTGAATATTATAGTCTGCATTTAAATAATAGGTATTGCATGATATGTGCAATACAATCGTCCTCCATCACTCTTGACAGAAGCTGACAGGCTTCCCTGCCTGGCAAGGAAGTCAAGAGCTAAGGAGGAAAGGAACTTGATAAGAAAATAGCCACTGCTATCACTTCACTTTACACTTCTATAGGAGATCTGTAGGTCATTGTCTGTTGAGGCACCGTGAAGGGGAATACGGATGAGAGGTACTGGAAAGGGCTAGGACTTCTGGATTAGGATGATTGAATAGCACGAAAAGAAAGGCACCAAAATCAAGAGAGAAAAAAAAATTACTTACTGAACTTATTTTCATATTTGAAAATATGAGTAATTTATCTTTCAAAGTATTATTTTAATCCATGCGTAGACCTTTTACAAAAATAACTTACTACTAGGAAAAGATGATCATGTCATAATTTATTTCCTACAACCTGATTTATCCCAACAAGCTTAAAAATGTCTCCGTTTTTCATGGAAATATTCAAAGATAGGACATTATTAATGGCGTTAAATCTAATGATGTAAAAATGATTGATAGAACAGGAAAAAAATTATTATTTCTTATTACTGTGCTCGTATCGTCTATGTGAATAACCATTTCCAAAAGAAAAAGCTGAGAAATGGGAATGAAAAACGCAAGGAAGAACGGAACGGAACAAACTCAAGTATAAAAGTCACAAGTTAATGTAGATGTATTATGTTTTGCATATATAATTTACCTTTGTACTTGATCTGTAAACATTCGAAGTAGATATGAAGAAGAATGATGATACGGCTTATCACATTGCTTAGTAAGATTACTTTATTTATAAATAAATTCAAAATTTACGATTCATGAAATTGGGGGAGGATCAAATTATAAATACTCGTATACCTTAGAAAAATATTTTACTGCATTTATATAACTGTTCTACATATACCGTGTTATCTAGAAATATTCTTTAGATGAATAATTTAGTTCTTATAGTCAGTGGTTACTCATCCCGTGGGTTGATATCAACTTCCCTCCCCTTTACTTGGTCCAACTGATCGAACATTCTTATAGGGCGGGGATATTTGTTTATATTCGGCGATAATGTTTATATTCTGATTATCGACCTCAAATAGAATGTTTGATCCTATGGACAGTGGACTATACATATTCAGAGTTGTGCTTTCAAAGCAAAACTGGTAAACGCACTAAATGTAAAGAAAGCCCAGTTTGAATAACACATGAAGCGAAATATTTGGTCAATAAATTCGTAAAAAGGAGAAAATCACTAAAAACTATAGGAACAGACCTAATTATAGATGGAGATCGTTAATGGAGGGGTTCGGGGAACCTTTTAATTGTTAATTGAGAACTCTGCTAAGAATGATAGACCCTTAGAATAGTAGCTTCAATTGCAAATCCACTTGACATAATTATATAGGAAGGAGAGCGTTTTAGATACATTTATTACATTTGGGATGTACACAGTTTTTAGAAATGTTCTTTCCTATGAACAAACAACGCTGAAGTAGTTCCACTAATCGAGAAAATGTCAGACATAGGTAGACAAGTTTAAAATGATGAACGATAAGCTAATTGAGACGGTTTATCTAACGGTTACTGGACTAAGGATTTTATTTAGTAAGTCCGCTACTAAATAAATTCCCATAGCCCAGGTGAGAATAGAACTCACGACTCCATGTTAAGCCTACGCTTTAACTCACATGACTAACCTGAGCACCCCTGAGAATATAAGAAAATTGTTCAGCAGAAGGGACTAGTATCAAAGCAGTATGTAAAAAAAAAAAAAAGCGAAAATTGTATTGATCTGAAAAATGATATTGTGTTAAAGGTTATTTGCTTAAATCTTTGTAATATTAGGAAAGAATGTGATATCTACATTTATCAAAATGACTTGATTGTCAATTCCATCGTCAGTGCTCTCAGCTCAATTTTACTCCTTATCATGTAAAATTATTATCAGAGTGCTATAAAAATTCATATGCTTCTTCATCCGTCAACAGTAAATGTGAATGGAAGGGAGGGTGTGCGAAGGTTAGGCGTGCCACAAAACCGCAGGGGTTTGTAAGAAACGTTTGATACTTGAGAGAGAGAGAGAGAGAAAGAGAGAGAGAGAGAAAGAGAGAGTGAGAGAGTGAAGCAGAAGTATTTATACACACCGTATTCTTATATCAGGAAGGAGGCACCACATACAAACATTCGGGTTGTTTTCCTCTGGCTCTTCTCTTCCAAATGTATATTTGATTCTACTGGCTTCCTTGAAGATCTCTGTTGAATAACTCAACAAGTCACGCAAAAAATGAAACTTTTGTAGAAATAATCTTGTAAGCAATGAATCAGATGAAGACAAATACTCAAGTTCTTAAAGGATAAAAATAGTAAAATATCTCAAGGCGGTTAGGCGTGTTTAAAGTTGCTCGATGCTAACGGGGTTTATTCGGAGATACGTTAGCATATCTAAAAAAAAATGTTAAAATATAAAAAGAAAATAGGCTGGATATATGCTAAGAAATTGTGATATTAACAAGCGGAGGTGTTTCTGAACAATGGGCCATGGTCGTTGATACAATAGAAAATATATAAATATTAAAATTGGGATATGATTTTATTTTGGGTAACCTTTAATCAATAGACGAAGTCGAAGCTGTTGCATAGCCAAAGAAATGCACTGCCAGTATTTCGATGACGGGAGATTAAGCCATATCCTTACTGGAGGTGAAACGCAGGCCCTTGTTAATTTTATTTGAGATACCTCATAATTATGGCGTTTCTCCTCCATGACATTATGGCCATGTCTCCTTCCACTGCCCTTTAATACTACGAGGCGAAGATAAAAGATTTCGAAGGAAAGACAATGGACATGGATTAAAGGGCTGCACCGGGTGGCAGTGAGATGGCACTTTAGGTGCTCGCCCTGGGTGTATGAATAAGCCTTTCTCGTTCTCAGTTTGAGTCATCCCTGATAAAATAAGCTGTATCCGTGGCGGAGTGTTACAAACCACTGGGACATGTACAACACCTGCAGATAGTAACATAAATATGGAATAACGCAGCTAATGTATTCCAATTCACTTTAAATTATATTAAAAAAAAAATCTCTATATAGAAATTATGAATTTCCTTTATTGTGAGACAATTCCGAAACAAGGAAGGGATAAGGGGTGTGTGAAAAGCCCCCAGAGTATTGACGTGAATTAATACTCGACGCCTTTGAAGTGTTTCCACAAGGCCGACAAGGGCTCCACGGAGCCTGATAATAACATTAGTAATTCCAATTGACTTGAACACCTGGAGGTTAGTGAGCTAAGGCCTAGAGGCTTATCTTACCTCTCGTATATAGATAGCAACTAATGAGGTGTATGTTCTTATAAACGCCAATCCTCCATTATTTATTAACTAATTCAATTGGCAGCGTTTCATAAATAAAAGAAATCACAATACTTACGTATACAGTTAAAACAATACCGTTAATTACATTTATTAAGTAACTCCTTTATTCTATTAATTTATATATATGTAACTTTTTAGTAGAGTGAGATTTTATTATTTAAAAATTAATCAGTGGACAGAATCTGAATACCTAATCTTGTCTGAGTATTAAGCTTATATGTTCAGAAGTATGGTGTGTTGTACTAGCTTTCCAAAGAAGTGCCTAATATATTATAAGCAAAAGAGACTCAAAATTTGATTCATTTAACTAGAGTTCGTAACGTAACAGCAAATTCGTAAGACCACGGCCTCAATACAAAAAATAAAAGCAACTTTCTTCTGATGTTTCTGAATATTTTATGAAAATTTTCTCATAATAATAGAACCACTCAAATATTATATATATATATATATATATATATATATATATATATAAGAACAAATACAGTATTTCAACTTTTTATGGAATAGTATAATATTTAGACATTGCTGATAAAAAGGGAAAGTTCTAATTGGGGCGGGGGGTTAAGATTGGTCAAAATTTGTGCTAACGCACTAGCGGTCGCAATTTCTGTTTGATCGTTACCAAACTCGATATTTAATAGTTTTATGTAAATAGAAAAATCAAGATCGTTAATAGCTGAAGTCGGACCAGTGGGTCAGGACAATTCGAAATATCGCCGTTACGACTTAGGTCGTGTCGAAAAATGGTATAAAACCAATCTTATTGCAAATTAAATTTACTATCAATATTGTTATATACATTTATTCTCTACCTTTAATATTAATTGGACACACTTTACTAACACACTCATACTTGATGAACAAACAAGACAAACCGATTTGTAGATGCTGTAATGAAGCTCTGACAGTTAAACATATACTGACTGACTGCAGGCAACGCAATTACTTACAGATTCCACATAATCTGCACGAACTACTGACAAAGGGGAGTCCATACATAGATACAATTCTCAAATATTTAAAGACTATACACATCTATTCAAAAATCTGATATATTTTAAATTTAAGTTTTACATTTTTATTTTTACAACATTTTTGGATGCAAAATAAACATTTTATCTAAACCCCAATTTTTTTTGTTTTCAAGTTTTCACTTACTTGAGTGTGTATTAGGGAGGTACAGAGTTTTATGTAAATAGTCACCTGGACCAACTTATATTTTATCAAAACCTTAATAATTTTAATTTTCTTTTATTTATTTTATATACCAATTTTATTTTTTAATTATTGATTTACTTATTTATTTATTGAATATTTAAATATTTTATTACTGATTTTCCTATTGCCCTGTATCATTAGTTTCATTTTTCAGTTTTGTACCTAGTTTTGAATTTTGTTTTTAGTTGTTCCCTCGTTCATTTATTTTGTTCTTTGTTGTGTTCCATTCTTTTTTTTTTTTTTTCGAGTTCTATTTAGTTTTTTGAGTTCTATTTCCGTTTTGTGTTGCGTTTCAATTTCTTTCCCATTTCTGTTCTGATTTCATCTCTATTTTTCGTATTTTCTCTCTGTTTTGTGATCCTTTTATGTTTTGTGTTCCTTTGGGTTCTATGTTCCTTTTATGTTTTGTGTTCCTTTTGTGTTCTATGTTCCTTTTATGTTTTGTGTTCCTTTTGTGTTCTATGTTCCTTTTATGTTTTGTGTTCCTTTTGTGTTCTATGTTCCTTTTATGTTTTGTGTTCCTTTTGTGTTCTATGTTCCTTTTATGTTTTGTGTTCCTTTTGTGTTCTATGTTCCTTTTATGTTTTGTGTTCCTTTTGTGTTCTATGTTCCTTTTATGTTTTGTGTTCCTTTTGTGTTCTATGTTCCTTTTATGTTTTGTGTTCCTTTTATGTTTTGTTTAATTTTGTTATTTTTTGTATTGTGTTTTCATTTAAGTTTTGTTTTGTTTTTTAAGCTTTATTTTAGAGCAAAATCGCCAAAGCTGCGAAGCTCAAATAAATAAATAAAAAAAAAATAATATTAATTGAAATATTTGCATTTTTCACCCTTGAGCAAACCGATATGATAAACCACATTATTCGAAGCTTAAATGTTCAAATATTGTTTCCAAGAGACCTTTATTATATAAAATACATGCAAATATGTTCTGGCGCCCCCCCCTCAACTGTCTTAAGTTCTTGGAATACGAAAATTTGATTGATTGAGATAAAAATTATTCTAATTCATTATAAATTACAGTACTGTTTTTACCTTTCGTTTAATGGTACATGTACCCACGCCTTTACCCAAGCAGGCCCCCATATAAGTTCTATATATATATATACATACATACACACACACACACACACACACACACACACACACACACACATCTTAGCTATCTTCGTCCATGTTCAAGGTCATTTTGCGCGGTCTATGCAAATAATGAATTCTTCGAAGGACGCAAAGTATTATGATAACCCATTTTTTCATAATATAAATATCATATCGATTGGTTATGATCAGTATATGTCATGAATAGGGGCGAAATGAATCCTTAAGAGGAACGAAGCCATTGAGTGACGCGTTATGTTGTTACAACTGTATTAGCATTCTGTTGGAGTAACCTAGCTCCATGGGAGTGTGTGAACACATAATTATGCAACATTCAACCGTCCAGCAATGCACTCTCATGACTAACGCAATACTCAGTCGTTCACATTAAACACTAAAGCAAATAGAAAATAATAAATTTTTATTAAAGGAAGTCAGTCCAAAGAATAGTTCATTCTATTATCATATCTAAAAATATTTCAGGATCTTTTTGTGGCTTATTTCCCTATAGTTAAATTACAACTGAATTTGAACTTGAATCCTGATTTTTTAAATCACTCTTCCGACAATTACACCTTGCAAGTGAAGACGATGAGTTCCTATTTATATAATAAAATTCAAAGGGTTTCCTGAAATAAGTAGTACTATTAAAATTCGGCGGAGTTAAATATTTCTTTACGTTCAAATCATTCTAACAATTACAACGGCATCAAAATTGAACTCTTGTCTAACTTTCTGTACGTCTGCCCGTTTCTAACTCACTCAGATAAAACCGAAGTGAAGGATTTTGACGAAATTTTACTATTGTGAGACAACTACCCAGGGTACAATATAGACTGTAGACAAATGAGGCTAACAATCAAGAAAAGTAGACTCCTTGGTCTTAGATTTCAAAACATATATCCATTAATATCGTTGTTAATATCTTGTCAGAGAAATGTATGAAGTAGTATTTAGAATGTAATTTCAACTTAAAACGTTGATAAAGTTTAAGAATTTGGAATCTTTCAATTACCACTCCCGCTCGTAATAGACTGTATTCCTGTTCCATAAGAATGCCTCAAAGAATTTTGATATTTCTTATCTATGAATTAAACGTAGTGGCAGTGTTGGCTAATAAAACATTCATTCGTGAATATTTTCGATAATATTCATCTTATTAAAAAAAAAAGTCCGTCACACAGGGGCTGCGTAAACTAAGCAGATTTCCCATGTGAAACTTTACAATAGAGAATTCTCCATACTGGTAGCACAACACCACAGTGATTAAATACAAACGGTAATGAGAAATCTTTCAGTTAATTACAATATATTCCCAACTGAAACGGCTTCTGAATTGTAAGAATAATATATATTTTAATATCTCAAATTTTAGTAATCCAAGAACTAAAGAAGGGGGGTGGGGCGGATGAACAGAACGTATTTGCATAAATCTCACAAAGTAACGCAGGTAAGGTAAGGTTAGGAACGACAGGTAAGGTTAGAAGTGGCTTCCACCTGAGCCGACAAGTTACGAAAATGGCCGACCTAACCCGAACTATACCCGACCACAGACTTCATAAAAATGCAAATATCTCGGTTAATATTCAAGATACAGAACAAATGTATATAACATTATTTATAGTAAATTTAATTTGCAATAAGATTGATTCTATATACCCCATATTTATTTTTAGCTGGTGGTGAGGGAGATGAATGGTTAATCACAAAACTTTTTTATGGCTCCTCACAATTTTATTTCTTATAAACGCTGAGCGCTTTCGGGGACTAAATCCCCATCCTCAGAGCTACAAAACAATGTAACACCATAATTAGGAGTCTAAAAATCAGTTGTTAAAAATGTTTACATAATTGGTCATATAACAAAAACGTCTATAACATTATAAAATTTTTTACAATAATAACACCTATATTCAAAAACATATTTACAATTAAAATATAACAAATTAATAATTACTATATAAACATTAAAATAATATTATAAGCAAAAATTACCGTCAGAGCGTAGGGCGATCCTATAGACTTGCTACCAGGCTAAACCCTGCCGATGCACTGAGGCCAAGGGGATCATTCCAAGCCGCTAGGGAGGGGGCAGAGACAAGTCTGGACATGAGAGACGCGTTTGTGTCAGTCTGCACATTTACATTGTCTTTATTTATGGCTTTTTCAAGTTTTATTTCAATAGCCTCAACCATGTCCAACAGATAACCTTTAACGCCGCTATGAATTAATTTTATCCGGTGGTCTCCAGCATGGTGGTTGTGCTCCTTGCAGTGTGCATAAAACTCTGAGCCTGCTCTCATGTGTTCCTTAGCCCTAATCCTTACTTTCCTCTCAGTCCTCCCAACGTAGCTGGCTTCACACATCCCACACTTCATCATGTACACCCCTGATCTGTCTCCTAGAGGAGTAGCATCCTTGATTTTAGAAATAAAATTCTGAAGTGACGCCCTCTTTCTGTAGGCTATTCTAATGCCCTGCCTGTTTAGTTTCCTTCCCAGGATTTCTGATAGCCTGCCCAAATATGGCAATATTCCCCAGGATTTAACTTCTTCCCCTCCACCCCTAAAAGTCTCCCTCATCAATTTTTTAGAAACCCTCCTGTCATATATTTTCCTTATAAATTCCCGACTGTGGCCATTCCGTTCTCCTAAGTGGTAAATATGGCATAATTCTTTTTGGTAATTTTCATCGTCCATTGGAACAGATAGGAGCCTGTCAATGAGATATATGAATGGGGTTTCTTTTACTCTAGGGTGTTGGAAAGACATTTGGTTTATACTTATGTCCGTGCATGTGGGCTTTCTATAAATTGAAAACTTAACTCCCTCTCCGCTCCTATAAATGTTTAGGTCCAGGAAGGTTATTTTTCCTGCCTCCTCTTGGTCCAAAGTAAATTTTATGTTGGGATGTTGCGCATTTAAGTAGTTGTGCATCCTTTCCAAGTCTTCAGTTGAACCATCAAAAATACAGAAAGTGTCATCGACGTAACGTGCCCAGAATTTAATTTTGCTTTTAAAGGGGTTTCTGTCCGACTGATTCTATACAATTTTTCGATCCGACTTATAGTAACGGAGATATTTATAATTTTCGAAAATCCCCCCCTTCTAAACCCCCTCCCACTTGTCCGATTTCAGCCGTTAGCGAACTTGATCTTCCTTTTTACCTAAAACGAATAATACCGAGTTTGGTGACGATTAAATAAAAATTGCGACCGCTAGAGTGTTAACAGACAAATATATATATATATATATATATATATATATATATATATATAATTTTGAACGGACCTCATTTCCAATTTGCAATAAGATTGGTTCTATACAATTTTTCGATCCGATGCATAATAACGGAGATATTTTGAATTTTCGAAAATCCCCCCTCTAACCCCCCTCCCTCTAGTCCGATTTCAGCCATTAACGAACTTGATCTGTCTTTTTACACAAAACAGTTAAATATCGAGTTTCGTAACGATTAAACAAAAATTGCGACCACTAGAGCGTTAACAGACAAATATATATATATATATATATATATATATATATATATATATATATAATTTTGAACGGACCTCATTTTCGTCATCTCCTGGGTAGGATCGATGGACATTTGAAGAAATTTTTCAAAAATCGCGTCATGAGTACGACCTCAATAGCTGATTTCCCTTAAGGGAAATCTGCTAAAATGTAATGAACAAATATTAATATCAATTTCTTGTCGAATTAGGTTGCCAAATACTATTTATTCGTACTACAATACAAGAGAAGGCCTCAATAGAATTGTATAGTTTCTACTATCAGGAGTAGTGAGTTTACTTCTGTCTCATGACATACAACAATCTATTTATTAATATACGCTTTATTGGGGGCAAAAAAAGTGAACAAATAGGGTTTACAATATATTTTTAAGAGCTAAAACGTTGTTTAGATTTATAGTTTTCTAAATTTTCATTTTAGACTTGAGGCCAAAATCATGTTAATCTAATCATTTTTTTTTTGACCACCCTGGACGGCTAATAGTCATTCGAAATTTAGTTCTTCAATATTTATCCAATTGCCACGTTTTACTTCATAATAATGACCAGAGGAAGGACAATTGAGTTTTGATGACAATGTAGGCACTATTTAGAGTATGAGTTAACTCAGTACTTACTCCCCAGTACTACGAGAAGCCATTTTAACATTTTGATGGGTAACCACTAGTAGCTCAGTGGTCTGCGATATATCTTTAGTGGGCGCGATGTTTATTTACATTATTATTAAATAGGATAAATAAATATCTCAAGATATTCTACAGATGATCTGTAGAATGATTATTATTATTTATGTTATTTGTATTTTTTCATGGAAATCTTTCATAGGCTGATTTCATAATACAAACATTTATTTTGAGCCATTTTATGCTCAATTCAAAAATCATTTATAGTTTATGTAACTAAATGTGTTGCTTACATTGGGTCTTTTTCAATGATAAACAAGAAGCTTGAAGTGATATCCATGTGATGTTATCTGAGAGTCCTTCCTGGACGTAAATAGATGTGTTTTTTTTTTTTTTTATAATTATAAAAGAGATTTTACTCCAGAACGACACGAGGGGATGATTTTCGTGGGACAACAATTATTTTATATAGATTTCTTGACCTTTTTTGAGACATTAACAATTTTACACAAAGATTGCAAATAGACCTTGCTCATTGACGTCCTCTTCACATTGATAATTTGCAGCAAAAATGTCATCTAAAAAATAAATATTAGTCAGAGGATGCATTTGATGATTTATTTGGTAAGATGTAACCAGACCCGTTAAAAATGGTATCGTCATTATTGCATGGGCGTTAACTAGAAAACCAAGAGTTACGAATGGTAAATGTATATATCACTTTTTCCTAGTAGAGAAAGTAATATTTTGTTAAATAAGCACTACATGTTTGGCTCCTTCTAACATACTCAATAACTTTCCATTGTAATTAAGTTTTCAACATCCTGCTCTCATCTTCATGAATTGGTCTGGATGTTTTACCTAAGGTTGAAATATCCCGATGTTATTCACCACGACTTCATTAAAGGTTCTTGCTGGCTATTAAGAATAACTTCTTCTAAGCAGCTTTCCCTTAAAGGAAATCACCTATTGAAGTTATACTCATATCAGTTTTTGCCCATTATTTTATTCCCACCCGTGTAAATGTTGACTCCTCGGTCCATAATATGCTTTCCAGCTTAATAGTCCATCCTCAATATCGACATCCAATATATAACTGCGGAACGTTTTTTACGCATATTTAGAAGCAAAAAATGATTAGAAATAATAGAAAAAAAAATTAGCTAGTGTGCTTTACTGAAAATTCGTTTGGAGCATAACAATAAGAAAGAAAAACTGAATGACGGTTGTTTTAAAATAAATCTGCTGTTTTCCAACACTTGTTAAAGTCTCGTCGGAACAAGATTGTATGGTTAGAAAGCATATTGACCGAAGAAGTTTTCCTTAAAGTCTAAGAGTTCTAAATTGATTCAGAAGATGACCTCAGTTTCTGAGGTTTCAAAATTAAGGTGTTTTTTTCAGCTTCTGTTAAATTTATTTTCAAAACTGAAATTTCAAATGAAAATGAACGATTACTAAAGAGAATTTTATGCCCTTCAAAATTACATAGCCAGAAAAGATCTATAGCAATAATTTATCTCATGCAGCTGAATTTATGTAATAAAACAAATGCGTTCAAAAATCGATTTTTCTCCAATACTATTAGGAATAGGAAAATAAATCATATGGACAATTTTGTTCCTTTTGAAGTGCAGAAACACCTGTAGAAGTTTGTCTATCTAAATAGCAAACACCCTGTACAAAGGGAATTTATTTTAGTGGTGAACTCCCTCTATATAAATAAAATCTATAACTAGAAAAGGGAAGAAGACCTCCCAAATAATTTTAAAAAGGTATACATATGTAATTAATACAATTATATTTTTAAAATAATTCCGAAAAGAAGAGCAAAAGGGAAGCTAAGGGATGTTATAAAAACTTCATGTATATATTGAAAAAATAACTGTATAGGAGAAAACAAATTTAGTAGAACACACTCAGAAAATCAGCGTTGATTACGCTGGTGCTGATAAATAAAGAACTAAAGTGTATTATCATATTAAAACTTTTGATTTAATTATATTAAAGCATTAGATGAATACATTAAAGAACTACATCATCCCCGTTAATACAATCGTAAAATACAATTATCCCAAAATTGAAACGATTTTAAAAATTCAAATTGACTAAATTAGTCATCAACTCACCCACTGAGTGGACGGTAGGCGCTGTGATGATGGATGCAATTATCTCTAAAATTGCTTAGCCCTTAAATAAACTTCTGTGGTGGAAATGGCTTTTTTATTAAATTGCCTCCGATTTTATGACCAATCCGAGAAATCACAGACAGACTGGCATTAGTGAGAGTCTCTGGAAAGTTTTCATCAAACAGTATTTTTTTCTACTTTCATAATTGTATATTTGCGTATACATTTATGACTGTCCTTCAATAAAAATGTTAAAATGTTGTAAGTCCGTATTGTTCTTTTAGGGAAGTCGGATTTTTTGTCTTTTCTTTTAATATTCTCTGGTATTTCGATTTTAGTAGGTGATAGTGGGTTATAAATCTGACGAAACATAAAGTAATAAGGAACCTACAATTGTCTTAGTAGTTTATCAGCAAATAAATACTTCCTTAACAGTAATTTATATGCCATGGAAGAAGGGACAATAAGGAAAATACTTCAAAAATAGTTGGTAGCACTATATACAACAGCATAAAAACACGCATATATATATATATATATATATATATATATATATATATATATATATAGACACACACACACACACACACAAACGCATTTTAAAGTTCAATTGCAAATATCTTAACATATTGTTAAGATTGAATTCCTCTAACATGTTCGATATATCGATACCATTCCAATCAGCTGTAATACAATTACACAAAAAATAGCCAATGTTAGAATTTTTATTGAAATACGATGAGGTATTGAACAACTAAAAGTCCGTCACGCAGGGGCTACGTAAACTAAGCAGATTTCCCACGTGAAGTTTTACAATAGAGAAATCTGCCTAATAACAACAGTAGTAGTAATGAATCTCTAAACCTATTCACAAGGGACGATCAGTGACGAAAACGGCCGCCCTAGCTCTCAGCGGAATGTCCCGAACATAGCCGACTCCTGCCGACCACACACACAATACAAATGAAAATATCTCGCTTAATATTCAAGATACAGAATACATGTATAAAACAATATTTATAGTAAATTTAATTTGCAATAAGATTGATTGTCTCTATACAATGTTTCGATCCGACGTATAGCAATAGAGATATTTCGAATTTTCGCCCTTCACCCTGGTCCGATTTCAGCCGTTAAGGAACTTGATCTTTCTTTTTACATAAAACGACTAAATATCGAGTTTGGTAACGATCAAACAAAAATTGCAACCGCTAGAGCGGTAACAGACAAATATATATATATATATATATATATATATATATATATATATATATCTATATATATACACATACAGTTTTGAACGGACCTCATATTCGTCATCTACTAGGTAGGACCGATAGACATGTGAAGAAAAATTTCGAAAATTCCGTCATGAGTACAACCTCAATACAAGGTGTAACTTTAGAAAGGCTTTGAATAAAAATTAACGTAACTAATAAGTTCAAGCATATTTATGTACTATTCCATAAATATGATTGAACTTAAAAATTCCCTTTATACAGTAGACCTAAGAGGCAGTCTATATGTAATGGCAGATTTTGACTAGATATTGTGGTGGTACACATATCGTGGTCTCAAATGTCCAAGGGTCTTCTCTATGAGATAAAAAGTCCGTCACGCAGGGGCTGCGTAAACTAAGCAGATTTCCATCGTGAAGTTCAGTAATAGATAAATATACATACTGGTAACACAACAACGCCGTGAAAAATACAAACGGAAATAAGAAATGTTTCATCCAATTTCAATAACCTGCCGAAAGGAAGCGTTAGGTTAGAAATCTAAACAAACTGGTCGGCCACCGGAAAGAAAAATAATTACTGAAATATATCAGAATATAACACATTAATTTTATTGAGAAATATTTACTATATCTAGTACTGTAATTAATGAGTCAGAATAATTGTTATCTCAATCAATAAAATTTTAGTAGTCCAAAACTTTAAGATGATGTGGGGGGGTCACCAGGGCATATTTGCATGTATCTCGTATAATAAAGGTCTCTTGAATACAATTTTTGGTATTTAAACTTCCAATAATGTGATTTATTATGTAGCAGAGTATTGTTTACGGAACATGAGTAGAAGTGGCGGTTTGCTGTAAACTTAAAAATGCAAATATCTCGGTTAATATTCAAGATAGAGAATGTATGTATCTAACAATATTTATAGTGCATTTAATTTGTAATAAGATTTGTACTATACAATTTTTCAATCCGACCTATGATAACGGAGATATTTCGAATTTTCGAAAGCCTCCTCTCTAAACCCCCACTCCTCCTGGCCCGATTTCAGCCTTTAAGGAAGTTGATCTTTCTTTTTACATAAAACGACTAAATATCGAGTTTGGTAACGATCAAACAAAAATTGCGACCGCTAGAGCGGTAACAGACAAATATATAGATATATATATATATAGATATATATATACAGTTTTGAACGGACCTCATTTTCGTCATCTACTAGGTAGGATCGATGGACATTTGAAGAAAAATGTCGAAAATTCCGTCATAGTACAACCTCAATAGCTGATTTCCCTTAAGGGAAATCTGCTAAAACGAGCCCCATTCAATTGTGTGTGTGTGTGTGTGTGTGTGTGTGTGTGTGTGTGAGAGAGAGAGAGAGAGAGACAAAAACTATTTGTGTGTTTCTCTATATATATATATATATATATATATATATATATATATATATATATATATATATATATTAATATGCATAATTGAATGCAAATTAATGATCAATTTCGTTAATAAATTAAATAGTTTATATATGGACATTTGTTTGTTAACGCATTAGCGTCCATAATTGTCGGTCGTTTCCCAACGTGATATTCAAATGAACCACGCAAAACTAATGATCCAAGCGGAATAGTTGAGAAGGGGCAAAATTTACACTTGACAATATATCCATTTTTGAGTCTAATTGAAATTGACTGAGCCGTCATTTGAGTCATGAGGACAAATCTTTGTTAAAGTTGTATTTTGTATACTCACACTTGCAAATACCTATCATTATTAAGACTATGCAGTGTACTCAGGATGGCTTTCAAATTATTGTTACCTCGATAATGAATTCTCTCCATACTTCCAAATGCCTTCATTGCTGGATAGTCTCGAGCTGAATGCAGTCGGTATACGACTATTTGTCTTTATGGAACAAATTCATTATGCATTTTCGTAAAAAGTAGTACTCCCGTACAACGAAAAGGAGTCCTGGTTTAGCCTATTGATTCTACAAAGCAAGTAGTATTTCATTACTAATGAGTCACAAAAGATCAAATTGACGTATGAAGTCACGTTTTAATCGGCGAGATCAACTCGCGGTTCAAATTTGGAATTACGCAATGTTAGAGCCCAAAAAATACTAGATCAATTACATCGAAGAACAAGCTAAACCTGGACCAATTCGACCTTAGATCTGGTCTAATTTTAACAGAAACAACTACTCAATAGGACTATTTCGGTGAATACCGGCGTCATATCTTCCTCTATTTCGCAAATATTTCAATTAAATTCTTGAATATCATTTAAGACATATCCATCAGATGGAGAATATTTCTAGATAATTATTCCCAATAATAGATTTAATGTTAAATGATATTTTATGTGAAAAAATTGGTATGCTTTGAATGGATCTGTCCAATTGTAAGAGAAAACTCAAATATACTATCAATTCAGTCTAGCTGAAGACATTAACTGAGCAGTAACAAGATTAAATTATTGCAGCACTTTTAAAATATCTTGTTTAAATGATAACATAATGACTACATATCAATTCTCAACTAAGAAAAATTGAACATAGTTACGTGGAAAAGTATTATGCTACATTTTGAAGACCTTTAATAAAGTAAACTTTAAACGAAAATAATTGTTTATTTCCTTAATTGTAAAACTTAAACTTGACAATTTGTAATCGGACTTAATGAATTTTCTGAAAAAATAACTTAAAAAAAAGTCTCTCAATTGAATCTTGTTTTGTTGTTTTAAGATTACAAAGAAGCTAAAGTTTAAAGAGTTATTGAAAATTCTAAGACATACAAACTAATGTAATCGCATGAATTACACTACATAACATAACAATAATATTTTAAGTGTTCCCAAGCCTAACAGAGAAATGGTAAAGGTTTTCTGGAAGAATCTGTAATGGAACAAATAGAAGACCGGGTGGAATAAAGAAGCCTTCTATCCACAAACAATTTATTTTACAAGCAATCACGGCATCTTCAGTACCAGTTGAATTTCATTGATAGTCTGTACAACTTCGTTACTTGTAATATATATAAACCTTCTAACAACAAGCATCTTGGTGAAGAATTAAGTAGAAAACACTCTAAACAAGATAATAGAGTACAAGGACGATACACAATTAAACCCACCTGTAGTAATAATGATTGGAACCTCACTGAAAATCGACCTTGTGTTTTACAATCAAATATAAAAAGATTAACTTCTAGTTTTATGATATCCTCCCAATAATCATCTACGTTAAATAAAACTGATATTACGATTTAATGCGGTAGCTGTTTAAAACATTTTTCAACACAACGGTATAAAGCGACTTCTTGATTTGCCCTTAATTGCTTCGTACGGTCCAGAGACACCAACTTAAATTCTCAGTCAGCATTACGCAAATGTGGTATGACCCATGCATCAAGTATGAACGTATGTCTCCATCCGTATAAGTACATCGTTCACCAAAGAATATGCACTCATACGTAAATCCTATGTCAATGAATTTCATTGAAAATCTGAATCTCTCCAAGACAAAAGAAATCATAATAAGAAAAATGAACTTAACTTAGAAAATCGTCTGGGGTAGTAAAAAAACTGCTAACCATGTATATCCCAGTCATAATGATGCGAATATCCCGTACGTCTTATGCCAGAAAATGAGAAAGAACCAGAATTTATATATCGCAAAGCCTTACTTTACAAGCTGAATTCTGTCACTGCTATTGCAGTCGTCCAGATATCAACGAATGGCTTAATTCTAAAAACCACACCTAAGTCAATAAAATATCTTAATTTACTTTATAAATTCGTGAGAGCCCCACAACAGCAGTTCCATAAGGCACTACAAGAATTGTTCTTAAATTTTTAAATATTTTAAAATTGAAGGACGCTAGATAATTAAATTCAGTAATCTGAGAGTCAAAAGACACAAAATAACAATATTTTTGTATTTTTGTTTTTGGGGTAATAGTCGTACTGGGAAGTACGTCTACAACACAAATTTCCTAAATATTGCTCGGTACGAATTTAAGAATATTATTTATTAAAATCAATTTGGTGTTACTATGGAGGTCCATTTTATGTTACTTGGGTACTATTTAATGAGTTTAACGCTAATTAATTTATTATTATTTCATTATTGCCCTAGAAACAATCTAATTCATGACCTTAAGTAACATTAACTAAAGTTTCAGACAGCTTATTGATGGAATTTAATATATATATATATATATATATATATATATATATATATATAATAAATTAAAATGTGCCACTGTACTGTTAATGCTACCCTTAACGAAACCTGATGACTCCTTTTCTAAATTAAATAGTTCACAGCTTCTATGAAGTTGCTAGCAGAAGACGTAGATGGCAACAACAGTTATGCAAAATTCATTTCAAGCTTGTTAATCATTCTAAATTGAAAGGAGTATCAAAGTTTGAATATTGGATAAAAGGAAATAATCAACATATGAGCCTTCCTGTGAAGCACTAAGAAAGGAGTAGAACATCACACAGTTGGATTGTAAAAGCATAAGTTTTGGTCATCTTAGTGTTAATTACACCTAAAAAAAAAGTTCTTGATAACTGGTTGTAAAGGAAATGAAATAGTTCCTATTCCGACGGTAATATTCTATGAATCAATCAAACATCGAAATAGCTATTAAGCATAGTCTGGCAGCCTCTCTGCCAAGTTTCATCAGAGGTTTTATATATCAATAATATATATGTATATATATACACACACACACACATATATATATATATATATATATATATATATATATACATACATACATACATATATATATATATATATATATATATATATATATATATATATATATTATTGATGGCCTTACAAATCCTGGAGATCATTAGCAGCCTTCTCCACCGATGTCTATTCTGAGCGATGGTTTTCCAGTCTACTATTTGGAACTCTGTAGTCTTTCTTATCCTTCAATCCATCGACCAGTATCATGGTAATACAGTACTATTATTCATTGTCTTGTTGGGCCTGTTTATGTAGACATATATATATATATATATATATATATATATATATATACATATACCCAACCGGTGTGTATGTGTTATGTTTTTGATATTTGTTTTGTTGTTAACTAAACAAAATCCCTGGGGGGGGGGGCTCCATAAGTGGTTCTTTAGTCTCCCTTCCTCAGGTTTCTTTTCCGTCTGTATAAATACGAATAAAAAACCATAGGCGCATGTGAGATAGAAATGATGTATTTAGTTAAGTTGAACTTTGCTTAAAAAAAAAAGACTAGACCGTATCAATTATATTAAAATATAGTATAATAACAATAGTTGAAAATAGAGAAAGTCTGCATATCAATGATCACAAGTTTTCTTGAATGCATAATGAGAGTATAATTAATAAACGTTTCTCCCACAGCTCAGAATTAATTATAATAATACCCTTTTGAAAGAAATTGTACCTAAGAATAAAATGCGTTGGAGAAAAATCTTAGTAGAGATGAAATATTTGGAATAGAAATTTCCCTAACATATTTGCTACCGAATACTGCAAGGTGAAAGTGAGTTCGTTAAATTCAATCCGGAAAATTGGGATCAAGATATATATTTTTTCATGTATGACTAACAATGCGAATTATTTAATTTCAGTATAAATTTATTTGATTTTTGTCAAAGAATTTAGGGATATAAACTGTTCCTATACACTGATATACTTAGACGGATTATGAAATGGTATTGTTTCAAAGAAATATCTCGGGAAATTCTTGTTTTGTTCACGAAACTTATTTTTTTTTTTCTTATGTAAAATATATAAATTATATGCATTGTTCACTGGTAAGTAAGATATTCTTTCCAAGGAATAAGCCACCTCGTGGAGCTTCTATACCTGTCTTTTTAGGAGGGTAATACTCTTGGCTGTTGTTATGCAACAAACTCTTACGTCATGTATTTCTGGACTTGAGTCTTAATTATTGTCCTTCGAATATTCTTATAGCCCTTGAAGGGACTAACAAAACCACTTCCGGTATACGTTAACTAGAAACAGTCGACTTAGACAGTGAATGTAGTTAACGACTTCTATTACGTTGTTATGGTAACGTGTAATCAGTCCAATAATTAGTTTTCTGGAAGATCGGCTTCTAGTGCAGAGGATTGAGACTCATCCTAATAAAACGACGCACTAATACCATTAATGTTCATCTTCATTGAAAAAAAAACATAGGTATTCCAACATTTGTGATTGGTTAACATATATATACATCCCCACCCCTTCTATACGTGCTATCCTGGGAACTCAAGGGTGAAATAGCAATAGTTAAAAATTGTATTAATCCGCTGCAAAATATCGTAGTGGGCTCAAAAATGCTGTAGTGGGCTGTAAGGAATTGAATTTGCACTATTAATATCTCTTTTAACAAATAAATATAATCCCAGAAACACACCACTTTGTCACTCTTCTACCAGCTGCAGGTTTAATTATTGTAATCTTAGCTCAAAAAAACGAAAGGGGTTTTGAGTAGGATTAATAAATAGTTTTAAAATGAGTGATCTAGCATTTTTCCTATGGGCTAGCTATTTTTTTTGTAAAATAAGAAAAAGAAGTCGTTTTTCAAATACGAATACTTAAAAACATAAGAGAGATAGAGGAATATCCCAGAGAGAAAATGATGTTTATTTTGCTGATGGAAGATAGATCTGTTGTTTAAAATACAATTTGAGGAATTTGTTATTATTATAAATAAATTATAATAAAGTGTATCAAAAGCAGTACATAAAATGTTATTAATTTAGAACAAAATAAATATCTATTTCAGATGTAAAATTGTTTTTCACTTTAACATATTTTTTTTTTAATTTTTTCACGAATAAAAAATCACTTTTCACTTTTTTATATTGGACTTGGCAAAACTTTTAAATTTATTTTTAGAGAAAATAATAATTTTGTAAATGCTGACAGCCTACGCCTAATAATATTTTTTTAGCATGCTAAAAAATGGGGGGAAAAACGTTTACTACAAATTGCAAATTCAAAAGAAATACTATACCTAAGCAACGTTTAAATGCTAACTCATTACTGAAACCCCGTCAGTTTTTGAGCTACGATTACTGGACCTAAATCTGCAACGGGTTGAAGAGAAATTCATTACTTTGCCGATTTTTCTTTTTAGTCAGTTATAAAAAAATAAAATTCCAATTACTTAAGGTCCTCAGCAGCATTTTTGAAAGGGTTTTCCTCTTCTTTTTTTTCGAATGCATTCAAAACATTTTAATGCACTCATCTTCATAAACTGGCGATGTACACTCGTTCATGGTAGGCCAGCATAACTTATAAACTGTAAATGATTTCTCTACAACGGCTTATAAGTACGAATATAGGAGAAAAATGTCGTGTGGTACCCGCCACAAATATTATTAAAAGAATTAATGAACCAGAAATGATGAAGCAGAAAGTCTACTTTTCGTAGGACGTTTAGTTATAATTAGCTTCTGTTTCCAATGATATATTTTGCATTTAATTTCTAATATAACAAGTCCAAGATTACGTGATTTCACAAAAATTATGAATTATTTTCGTTAAGTGATTTTTTTTTTATATTGAGCCTTTTTATCTGTAATAACCTATTTCTCTTACTTTGCCAAATAAAATACCGCCAACTCTTTCTGGAGCAATACTCGATTTAAGCCCACCCTTTCTAATTATACAGTCCCTCGCTCATTACTATTAATTCCTGTGGCCAGGTATACTCTGAATACTAAAGTGAACCCAGCCTCAAATAATTAAACTAATAATGGACGGTAATTTCCTATTACCAGGAATTATAGCAACTAAATTTTCATCCACAATTAAATTGGGTTCTGTGAAGACGATTCTTTACTAGAATGTGAATAAGTCTGAATATTAAGTAAGCCTTTATTGTTTGTCATGATGCATTATGCGAAAGGATATTTTTGATATTTACGGTTTATAGAAGGAAAGATGAGACAGTAAAATGGTTGAAATATTTTAGGCGAGAATATAGTAGGCATGCCGGATATTAAATTTTAAAAAATCTGACATTTGTACCACATGCTTTCCTTGAACTCCTAATAAATTAAATAAACATAATGTTCTGATGCACTCATTTGAAAGTAGTACCCGATATTTCCGTTCAAATACAATACATCGGATGAAAAAATATCACTGAACATAATATACAGAACTTTTTATCAAAAAAAAAATAGTTTTTTAATCTTTAACAGGTACAAATAAATTTGAATTTTTTTTCTTATTTCTGTCCTCCTCTCCCTTTGTTGATTTTGATCATAAGAGGAGAGAACAAATAGACGGAACAACAGTCGTAAATATGAAATATCAACGTTGTTAAACCGGTTGTTTTTTAGTACCGCGATATACAAACAGATGTCATTTCAAAACTAAACAAAAAGGTTTCAGAGAAGGTCAAAACGGACAATTACGTTAAAATCTGGAAACCGAAAATTTTTGTGTTTACAATACTTCCTTCAATTCGTTCCATCGGGAGAAAGAATTTTACAATACCTAGCATTATATTATATGTGCGAACGCATTGAAGACTATTTCTCCTAAAATATGAAAATTTGTTATCAAGATAGATACTGCTGAGCACACATAATGTTTACTTAGATTATCCAATTATTAAACTACGCATAATGGTGCCTCATAGATCAACTAAAATTCAATTTTCGTTTAAAAAAAAATCGAAAATGCGTCTACCAGGGGCTGCGTAAACTAATCAGATTCCATACGTACTGAAATGACACGCAGATGAAGCATATAAAAATCAATTCCGCTTAAACCCCATAAAGTCGAAAAACCCTTACTAAAATAAAAGATGTTATCTTAGCATTATTGTCAATATATTTGAGGGTACCATTGCATAGGTAATTTGTCATCAGAAATTGCCCGAATAAGAGATAAAAATGAATAAATAAAGAAAATAGAAAAAAAATAACTATAGCTCGCAAAGAAGCAAAGATAAAAATCAATATAAGAGGCATTTTTTTTTCACTTTGAGAAAATAAAACTACAGTAGCCACAATTCTTATTTTATCGTTACCAAATTCGAAATTTAAGCGTTTCATAAAACACAGACGTCAAAATTCGTTAATGGTTGTAATCAGACCAAGAGGAGTGGTAAATAATAATTCGAATTATCTTTTATTTTGAATTGGATCGAAAAATATTATATAATTAATCTCTCTTCAAAGTTAATAAGACAGCAGTTGCTGTATACCTTTCCTCTATAAGGCAAATATTAACCGTGATATTGGTATTTCTAAGTTTTCACACTTAAGTAAACCCCACTTTTACCCATCGGAATAAGTCAATATATCACGTCTTATTTAAAGCTTGAGCACTACGTGTAGCGTGTAGCCCATGGAATAGGAGATTTTTCAAGGAGTACAAAAAAAAAATTATCATTTTAATTGACAGTGCTGAACGCTTTAGTACTATACCTGTTTTAAATGTTTTCATGTTATTTGAGGGTTACCAGTTCTCGCCATTTTATGCAGGCGGAAACATTCAAACTCTGTAGCAATAATACCATTTTCAATCATATTCCTACGACGCTTACTATGAATGAAGTGCATTGGAGTAAAATTCTGTACATGTGAAATCTACTACTTATTAATATTAAGAATGATGCGAAAGACGGACTGAGAAAGCGATATGAATACATTATTCTAAACCAAGATTTTTAATGACAAATAGAGAAGCTTTATTTATATAGGAATAATACATTTCAATGATATGATGCTTACATTATATTGCCGTATTTCTAAGATATAATTTGGCCAATAATGATGTGGCACAAGAGATTTGATCTGCCATTATTAAGGCCGCTGTTGTATGGTAATCCCTCCCAATCAGCGGAGATAATCCTAAGGCTCAGGAACATGTCACAAACAAGCATGGAAAATCATTTCTACATGCCTGGTTTCCACGCTTGATGTTTGGGCTCCCCTCCCCAACCTGAAGCCAATTTGGACCAATGGCATCCTTAATCCTATCAAATCCTAAATCGAATCAAAGCCTAACTTTATGAGTTGAATATTGAAGAGCTTTATAGTGAAATGTGTAACTTGTTATAGGATATGAACAATACAGAGAAACGTAAACTAAAATGACAATAATATTTTGATAAGGTCGTAATAGAAAGATACAGTTGGTACCTATATAATAAAAGATGGTTACCGGAGCTATTCATTTATTGGACGGGAATTGTATTAAATTTTACTCTGAGAAATTCAGGGAAACATTTGGTGAGCGGTATTTTCTAGTGATAGGCTTCTTGTTCGGTGACCCAGGGTCCCTAAGCGTACCCAGAAATGTTTTGACGAGGTGGGAATAGACAAGAAGGTTCTGGAAACCTTGGTCGAGGGTATCATTATTGATACTTTAGGGATTATTTCCCATCATATATTTTAACATTAACTTTGACCAGTGATCTTATCTAGTAATCTAACTTAATTTTTATCTAGTGACATACACCTTTTAGGTCGCTGACCGTGCTAACATATTTTAGTTATTTATCTGACTAGATACAATATGTATTGTTTTACTTAGTATTGGTATTGTCCTTAGGATTGATTTCAGTTGCTGTGTGCTTCAGCATCTCAATGTAATTGAGCAGTCCGTCAAACTGTATATAACTTTATCCAATAAAGTGATTCTCTCTATTATTTGTATGATTTTTCACTATCAAGATTATTAACCAAGATATTTGCATTTTTTAGTTGTCGATCCTCAGTGAACAACCATTCCTATTCATGTCACATTAACAATAAGCTGTTTATTATTATGAAGCACTTTATTTGAAAACTAAATTCCAAATATTGTTCTCATTGAACTTTTACGTTCTGTGATAAATGCAAATACGTGACGCACTGGGGAAATCTGCTTAGTTAATGCAACACTTGCGTGACGGACTTTTTAGGTGTACCGACCAACTTCAGGACTATGCCAGCAACGTTTTTGATCATGTTTTGTTCTATATTCTTTGTTCCAATGTGACAGTACAGACACTGGTGTCGACATTGTAAATAGTTCATCTAAACAAAAGTCCCTCACTCCGGACCTGTATAATAGAAATTACTCTTAGTTGCTTGGGGCCTACTATTTAGGAATTATATTTTAATTTTAAATAGCAATCCTTAAACTGTTGTCTATGATATGGTACCATACGGAAATAAAACATGTCTAAGCAGTGATTGTTAGTTGTGAAGAGAGAACTTGAAGAAAACTAATATGTCCGACAAATTGAGTCTGCGTGAGGAAAAACGATTTTCCACGTGCTGGACAAGCTCATGATCTCGCATAATCTATACCCTACTGCTCCAGTAATAAAAGAAATATTTAAACAGTACTTGAATTTAAGCTAGTCGTGAGTTGTTTAGAGGTCGAGGTACTGCTTTAAGTAAAAATCGCATCAGTAGAAGTGGAGAGTTTCTGTTGGCTGAAAACTGAAATTACTTCCCTTAGAATAAATAAGCTAATATAAAAATATTTCAATTAGTACTTGAATTAGAGAAAAATGTATAAAACAACAATTGTCTGAAATAAAATTTGCATAATACCATTGAATATATCATTTTTTTAAATTCATACTGATCTCGTGTTATGCAAATATTTATTACGATTTTCGACAATTTCAAGGAATGTTTATCTAATTTTGTGACAAAGCAAATCCCAATAGCTGATAAAGGAACCCGCTGAAATAGTTCTTGTTGTTTTTTATTTAAACCAATAGTGATATTTTCGAATTGTGGCTAGTTCTAGAGAACAACTGATTTCTAAGTTTCGCAAAAATAACATTTGTGCATTAACAGTTCAATTCTTTTGTAGAAAATTTTATTTTCCTTACGATAATAATTAATCATTATTGATGGACAGTAAGGTTTAAAGGGTATTTGGAAGATAAAAAAAAAATGGTGAGTAAAATGGGGCCTGAAGATTCTAAAGAGCTGAGTTGCGTCCCAAGGGAGAACTGCCGTACTACCTTGCAAGGACTGGCCCGAGGGAAATCCAACAGCTAGCCCGACTATTCTTTCGACCTACTCACAATATCTCTCCAATCCTCAACACTCTAATACTACATTTAATATTGCATACACCTCTTATTGACAAAGATTCATATAAACCCGTTCCAGGCTAATAAAATTATATTTGAACTTTTTACTTCCTTCCACGAATTTCCTTAACTTCATAAAGTTTTTGTACTTGCGATTCTTATTGTGGTGGGCTTTCTTAATTGTTTCTGAGAAGCACATTGTCTCTACGATTCTTTATTTTTTCTTTTGGTACTTACTACATACCTTAGAGACGTTAAGCTATCATCTATTCGAAGTTTTACGCGGAGAGTAATCACCTCGAGGTATAACCCCTCGCTAACAAATAAAATGAGTTGTCTTCAGTTGACCTAAGGGCTTATTATACACGGCAGTCGGTGATCGGTTCACTCATTATTATCTTGCCCGTGAACCGGATCACTATGATCGTAAGTCATCCCGAGACGCTGTCAGACTTATATATTCGCGAAAATCACGTAAATTCACAATCGCAACTAGTGGGCTATGGTAGTGAACTTATGGACTAATTATGGGGGAGTTGAACCTGAACCTATTTTTAACTTCAGCTTACTGAGGGTGGTGGTAGATGAAACCACGCCTTAGCCCCCACGGCCACGAGAGCTATCCATTTAGTAGGAAAAACTACAAAACACCTACCAAATCCACCCAACCAACTAATGCCATGAAGTTATTAATAGTGAACATTTTTTTGGCCTTAAATTAGAAATTAATAAAAATATCTATTTACCTCTTCTCGAATCATCCACTATATAAATATATATATATATATATATATATATATATATATATATATATATATATATAGTGGGGGATTGGAGAAGAGGGAAAATAGACATTTAAAAAGGTCTCCTCATTTTTAGCATTTACTTGGGACATTTGAAGGAATTTATCAAGAATAGCGTCATTTCCCTTAAGGGAAATCTGCTGAAGCATACGTTAAAGTTCTGTGCTTAAAGCTGTAGTGGTGTAAGGACACATTGTCATAAGTAAAAATGGCATTTTTCTCTAAACGGGGAAAACAGTTTATTAACTGTATTAATGGATTTTTTTTTCCTCATTTTCACAGGCAATCTTCAAATTCTTAACGGGTGATATTAGTTATATTAATTTCAAGGGATATTTCGTGGTGATTTGTCAGTAGTTGGACATGAACGAGCCTCCCGAAAATTTCCAGTGGATATACATGACCAATAACTATTAAAAAAAAAATAGCTTCTATTGTTGTCCTTCGACACTTTTAGGAAATAATTAAAAAAAATAGAAAATGAAAGAATTCCCTCAGTTTAATTACATCATACAACATATAAAGCGCTTTATGCCGAGAATGTGAATTTAATGGCTGGCTAAAAACACCATCTAAAGGAGGCTTTACAGGTAATCAATAATTAAGCAACACGCTAACTCCTGACGTCATTTCAAAATGTCCCAGTTATATGAACTCCGAATATTCATTCGAAACCTCTATCCGAATGAATTAAACCTAGAAGACAACTACTTTTGATTACCTTTAAACTTTGCTCTTTAGAAAAAAATGTTTTGTTAACACAAATTTTATTAGTAAATATCCAAAGAAAACACTCAAGAAAATAATAGTTTTCTTAAAAAATTTAAAATAATAGCCTACCAATCATTATCTCATATATATATATATATATATATATATATATATATATATATATATATATATATGATAAGAGAAAAACTTCACATTGTGTGCAACCGAATAAATACTCGGGTAAGAAGGTCATTTATTTTAAAAACATGGAAATCATGAAGAAGAAAAAGCTGGATACATCATAAAATACTAAAGCTGATTGGAAATCCCTGTTCATTTAACGTTGTAGGCCTTAACGACACGAGACAATGAGAGTGACACACTCTCCTTCTTAGGAATGCTTTCATAGATGAAAGTTCATTCCTTTTCCTCTTTTGATTCAATACAATAATTGTATTGAATATTATTCATTTTATGTGTATAGTAATTATTACTATACACATAAAATGAATAATATTCCCTGCTTCTCGCACTCTGTTCCCGTCAAAAAATTCTAGAGT
Source organism: Riptortus pedestris (assembly GCA_019009955.1). Lineage (NCBI taxonomy): Eukaryota > Metazoa > Arthropoda > Insecta > Hemiptera > Alydidae > Riptortus > Riptortus pedestris. Next base: position 54,794,979 of record CM032230.1, on the reverse strand, counting down.
GTTAACTTTTTAATAATTTTTATAATTCAATAAAAGACTTGCCCTCCTAACTAAATGTGACTTGTTAGGACGAACACTCTAGGTTTTTTTTTTCAATGCTATCTAGAACTTTTCCGACCAACAACTTTAAAATACTTGGAAAAAAGTTGAGATTTTCCGAAAAGAGAGAAGAGGCTTGATCTCTCAATCAAATACCATGGAGATTCAAACATTGGCCCTTGCTCAGCAATGTAGATTGAAGAACTTGAGGATAAACTCTATAAACAAGTGTAGAAGCCGACTACTTAAAATAAATACAGCATGTGCAGAATACTAGGTTTACTAAAGGCAGCTAGTAGGCAATCTAAGGCATACAATTGAAGATATTTTCGATTTTACATTTTATTTCATTAAATCCTCTTGAAGTTCCGAATTCGCCTGTTAACGTATTTGACTTTTAGTTTTGGATCGGTTGAGTCCAGAATGTAATCCCAAAAATATAAAATCATATCAAAATCAAATTAGAAAATTTCCAATCACATTCGAAATGATCCAAGAAAGCTTCGAATTTCATTAGAACTTAAATATTTTCCAGCATTGTTGGAATATCTCACTTTCTCCGTGCACGCCACAACGTTTTGACCATTAATAAGTGATGCAGTTTATTGTGCTAGCAGAAATTTTTATGAGCTCGATGTCAACTGAAATAGAAGTCGTATAATATAGGTCGACTAATGCTAATAATAATATGAGTTTTATTAGACTTAAATATTAAATTCTCTGTCATTTTCACTTTCAGTGAACAAATGGAAAAAAAATTAATTTCAATATTCATTCCTTGACATATATTACATTAAATAATTAATAAATGGTTAAAATAAAGTATTAAAGACGAGCGTATTCGAATGAAGCCCTTCACTGTATGAGCGCTTCCAACTTCAGTAGTTTTATCAGTTTTCGTGAAGTGAAGACAAGAAAAAGAACTTTGTTCCTAAGAATATATAGCAGTTGTCATTTAGCATTTTCATTAAATATTCCGGAGTGAGAAAGAATTAGCCATTATCCGGTATTTTTTTCACCGATATATGATTTCACTGTAGCTCTTGAATATTTCACTTCCTACAAAGGTTCCGTTTGGAAAGTTCTGAAGTCTATTTTAAAATTTCTGATTTAATTTAGGGCTTTCAGACCATGATTTCCAAATTTCTGACCTTGATTCCGAAGAGAAGCAACATATTTTAGCCAACTTACCTTAAAGCGGAATCAGCTATTGAGGTTGTTCTCATGACTTCAAATTCCAATTGATCTTACCTAGAGGGAGATAATGATGTCCGTTAAATACATATAATCGTCTGCTATTGGTTGCAATGTGTGTTTCATTGTTACCAAACGGTTTATTTAAACGTCTTGTATAAAACTACTATGTAACTGTTTCATTCAACACTATTGATCATATTCGTTAAGGGGTGAAATCGGGTCATGTATGGGGTAGGGGGCAGAACTCAAAAATTCAAAATATCTTTCTTATTTTAAGTTGGGTTGAAGAAATGGGATGGACCAATCTTGTTAAAATACTACTGATGGTCTACCATAATTCTTCTATACATTTTTTCTTCACGCGCATATTAAGGAATGTCTCAATACTTTCTTGTTTTTAGCCTTCAGTAAACCCCTACTTGTACTCGGATGTTTATTTAGACAAAAGAATACAAGGTTATATGAAATCAGTAGTGTGTCATTCCAGCTTAGTATACGCATCCCTGTGTGATGGACTTTTCTAAATTGGGCCCCTGTCAATGCTAGTGGAATAAAGAGAGCTCTTAAAGACACCTCTTGTCATTTGGCAGAAAACGAAGGATCAAGATTATGAAATCGATCAATGACGAATAGAAGCAAGAAATGTCCTTAAGGAAGAAGTAGCAATAATTGTAGGGGGAGCAAATAGAAATTGGCTGTAAGCCGGAGGAGCGACAGTCAGTGCTGTAGCCAAAATTACCAAACGTCATAGGAAGCCGCTCTGGATGGCGTGCAGGGCTATTGGCACTATGATTTTAGCCAATTGCCCATGACAAAAAAGAACCAAAAATAAAGACACAGTACTCATCACATGAACATTAATCATGTAACTAATTGCCTAAACGTTGGTAATGAAGACGCCCACCCTCAAGAAAGACCCAAGAATGTAAGCCAACAGTCCGAAGTGGAACCCCCTGGGTCACCTAAGAAACAATTGCTCTAAGGAGACATTGAGATGGAACTATGGAAATGGAGGTGTGAAGGGGAGATAAGCCTTGGGCTGGAGTCAAGGAATTTGCAAAAGACAAGGATGGATGACGGATCCTCAAGGATGTCTCATCAGCCACTTAAAAGATTTAAGGATTTAAGTTAAGTCAAACCAAAATGGTTGTACTAACTAGTAGAACAATGGCCCGTAGTCTTGCCCCATTGAGATGGAGCCAGTGAGAATTAAAACAATGCGGATTAATTGGGAGTACAGATTCATTAATGTAATGAAAATATTATCTCATTTTCATAACAAATGACAGCTGTCATATTGTTCATTCAGCGCTTCAAGAGTAAGTGTTCAAACACATTGAAAGAACTTTTTTTTAAAATTATATTCTTTATAAATAATGGTAATGGTTGTTGGATATTGACAAAAAAGCATTCAATCAAAATGCTGAGGAGTAAATCTTTGATTCTTGTAGTTCTGGACACTTGACGATATAGTATCTTCCTTCTAAAATATTGAATTAAGATATTAAAGTCAGAGTACTGAAATCAATATTCAGAGAAAAGGGATACCATTGGTCAATGCTATTAGTATCAAAAATGTACTCATCTTTTTGATCAGTTGAGTACTTACAGAAGCAGATCCCCAACTGTTATACCAGTTAATAACTAGCGGCTAACGTACTTCCGTTAGATCATGTTCTTTTTATGGTTTATAATATTGTAATGATTAACCAGTCATGTTATTTAGGCTATAATTTCAGTGTTTCCAACGAAATCAGAACATGCTTATCACAAGAACACCTCAATAGGCATAGTCTGTAGATACACCATTATGTCCAATATCAACCTAATTTTCATCACTCAACCACCTTCAGTTTGAATAAAGAGAAAAAAAATCATATACAATATTAAGTCAAAATAACTATTACAAAATTTAGTGTTTCACATGAAACTAAAATGTTTTAAAAATTTGTTTATTATATTATTCTGTCTTAAAAGGACCACTTGCACATTTATAACAAAATATCTGTAATAAGAGATGGAGTAATAAGAGGTCCCACTGTAATAAATTATGGTTTTCTCGAAAATTCAGTGCAGAAGTAAAATGGATTTGTAGGGAAAATCTAGGATGAAGGGAAAACGCTTTGCATTCAATTTGGCGGAGTGGTGATCAATTTTATCTCTGGGTCTAATGTGGTGTGTTGTGAAATATGAATCGTAGAATTTATGTGTACTCCAGTAAATTTATATTTTAATAACCTTAAAGGTTTGTTTCAGCAGAGCTAAGCCTTTTAAATTTTCTCTAAAGTAAAGAATAATAATACTCGTCATTTATTTTATTAGAAATGCCACGGATCAAGGTCTACCTATAAGAAGGCGATTGAAGCTGAACTGCCATTAAACAAAGGTGAAAATATGTTCTTACTTTACCTTCAATAAAGGATATTTTTGAGTACTAACAGTAATGAATGATATTGCTCTGGCACTTCCCAATGGATTAAATAGCTGAAGGAGGTTGGCACCTCAAAATCAAATAATAGGTGAAGAAATAAGCAAGTGACCCTTTCCATACTTATCTGGGATAAGAGGGGCACTAATGTTTTCTTTTTTCTCTGAATATTTTAATTCAATATTTCAAGTACAGCAGGAAGATACTATCTTCAGGTGTCCGAAACTTCTAGAATCAAATATATTCTCCTCAGCATTTTGACCTATTGAGTAATATAAAAAAAATTTGAAATGAACATATATAAAATTTTGAACTGATTTTCGCTATCTGCTAGGTAGGGTGAATTGACATCTGACAAGACTTTCGAGAAAATCGCGTCATGACGACCTCATTAGTTGATTTCCTTCTGCTAAAACAAGTTATAATCTTTTTAGCTAACTGATAAGTCTCAGCATTCTTTCTTAGCCTTTGGTAATAAATTGAATGTAATTAATAAATTATATTTCGTTCAATTGTCTGTTCAAAGTGTAACGAAAGACTGAATTATGGTTGTTTACATTCCATTTTGTAATAAGCTCTAGACTAATAATTAAATATTTGTTTAATCATTTAAAACCTAATTAACATTTAAAATTTTAATTTCATTGGAAATCAAGGCGACAAGGTGACTTTTAATTATCTTTAAGTAGTGCACGTTATAGCACGATCTCGTAATATTTCATAATCTCGTATGTTTTCATGATTGCTGACTTCCTCTTGAGTACATGATTGTGCAACACCACAGGGAACCGTATTAGTAGACTTTTATTATGGAAAATCAGCTATCGAGGGTGTACATTCGAAAAATATATTCAAATGTCCACCAATTCTACCCACAAGACAAGTAATACATATAAGGGAGAGTAATATTCAGTTTGGGGAGGAAGTACTAAAGGAAAAAAAAAGAGTAGAATGTCTAGATGGCTACATCTGTATATGGTTCTTGCATGGGAAATACGAAAGTTTAATCAGCTCCAGAGTGACTTTTTCAATGAGTATGGAACTCGATGTCTTCAAAGTCTTAGGAATCTATAATAAAGTCCGTCACGGAAGTTTGATTAGACGAAGTATATTTCCTACGTGCTTAAATGACAAGCTAGCGATCTTCGTATTTCTTCCGTAGTAAGCAGCCTACCTAAACAGGAGTTGATATGTATCTTAGACATGACATATTCCTTAGGCGTAGTTCCAATTATGAGCAATGTCGCTCTTGTATGGATATTAGTTTGGTAAATGCAATATACAAACCGATTAGTTAGCTAATATTTAACGGAAAAAGACTTTTTAAACAATAAAATACTATGCCTCGTTAGTATTAATCTCAAAATCTTTCAATCAAAATAGGCGTTGGACCAACTTAGTATGGATTAATATGGCATGGCTGCAAGAGTTAATTTCATCTTGAATGTATCCAAAAATTACACTAATTACTGTTTTTTTTCTTTTAGACAGCATAAAAATGAATAGGAAAGAAACATTGAATGCTCGTTGAGATTACTTCAAGTAACATTAAGTACTTGCCAAGAAGAGAAACCATTTTATAAACCTACAATTTGGGTTCATTAAATAATTAACATACATTTATCTAGACCAATGCTGCCAAAGAAAGCTCAGGAAAATATGAAATACTATTTACTCATGGAATTCGTGGGACTCCAAATAGGTATTTCTACTACATGGAAAAGGTTAAAATAGTAAAACGCACTAGAGTGTGAAATGTTTTCAAAAAATACACAACAGTTGATGTTAATGACATTCTGAGAGACAAAAAAATTAAATATTTAACAAACAATTAAATATTCATTTAATCAGTGTTTTTAAATTTTGGGGGCCACATAAGTCCATATAAGAAATACAAGTATACAGCTCTCTACCCCAATTTAATATTTATTTTATTTAGTTCATTATTGACGTTTCGGCTTTTTCTGCTTATCTTAAAATAATCCTATAAAAATATTCTACATTGCCAACATAAAATTTGACAACATTTAACTGTAACATTTGCTTTATCTAATTTTAGCAGGTTTCCCGTAGGGAATGTTATATTTTACGTTGGCAATGTAAAATTACTTTATAGGATTATTTGAAGATGGCCAAAAAAGGCCAAAACGTCAATGTAGAATAAGATAAAATATAAAATTGGGGTTGAGAGCTGTATACACTAAAAACAACGTATATTTAGCTTCATGTGTCATGCTGATTTAACTAAAACCATAGCCGGTTCATAGTTAGTAATTTAAATTCATATAAATTGACTAATTAGCTCTTCCCAATTGCCTAATGGACCTCAAACCGTGAGCACTAACAGGAGTAGTAATTATCAATATTATAACGAGCCTGTCTCGATGGTATCAATGAAACATGATTCAGCTCGTAGGAACTGATTTAATGGTGCGCATAGCAAATTGGCAGTAGCAGGAGGTATTTAATTGATGTGAACCGAAAGCTTTTGAAGTGGAACCTCGCTTTCAGGGGTCTGTCAAATGGAGAGAATTGCTCCAGTTTAACTGGAGTTTACAATTTCATAACTCTAACCACTAGTATAACTCACTGCCGTTATATTCCAAGAGTATATACATATGTATATATATATATATATATATATATATATATATATATATATAAACATATACGATAACAATTTTTTTATTACTCAAAAAAGAGCATTTAAGGTTCTTTATATGAAGAGGATGAAGATTTAAAACATTTTTTTTAGAAACTTGCCTCCAAAAAGGATACTTATCCGATCATTCTTCAGTTTGTGAAGGTTATTTCTCCATAACGAGATAATTTGGGTTCAAACTCGCCCATTTAACTTTTGGTAGTTCTAGATGTTCATTTCTACAAAATATATACTCAGCATTTGGGAGACCATTTAGCGTAGAAACTTATTGCTGATGATCAGGAATAATAAAAAGGCCTCTAAAAGTATATGATATGCAAATAACACTTTCAAAAAGCAAGTTAAAACACCTGTGGCTGGTTTGAATCGTGCAGTATCCCGACAGAGCCAATTAGATACTTCACTGTCCAAAATCTCAAGAGACGTTATTGCCGAAGATTCCTCTACATGACATTACAAAGTACTTGCCACTCAGCGAGATGCGTTACCAAATTCAATATATAAGCGTTTTAGCAGAGCTATTGAGGTCGTACTCATGATGCGATTTTCGAAAAATTTCTTCAAATGTCCATCGATCCTACCCAGGAGATTACGAAAATGAGGTCCGTTAAAAATTATATATATATATATATATATATATATATATATATATATATATATTTGTCTGTTAACACTCTAGCGGTCGCAATTTTTATTTAATCGTCACCAAACTCGGTATTTAATCGTTTTAGGTAAAAAAGAAGATCAAGTTCGTTAACGGCTGAAATCGGACCTGTGGGAGGGGGGGTTTAGAGGGGGGATTTTCGAAAATTATAAATATCTCCGTTACTATAAGTCGGATCGAAAAATTGTATAGAATCAATATTATTGCAAATTAAATGTGCTATAAATATTGTTATATACATGTATTCTCTATCTTGAATATTAACCGAGATATTTGCATTTTTCAGTTTTCAGCCAACAGCAAACCGCCACTTCTACACATGTTACATAAACAATACTCAGCTACATAATAAATCACATTATTCGAAGTTTAAATACCAAAAATTGTAATCAAGAGACCTTTATTATACGAGATACATGCAAATATGTCCCGGTGCCCCCCCCCATCTTAAGGTTTTGGACTACTAAAATTTGATTGAATGAGATAACAATTATTCTGACCCATTATTAATTACAGTACTAGATATAGTAAATAGTTCTCAATAAAATTAATGTGTTATATTCTGATATATTTCAATAATTGTTTTTCTTTCCGGTGTGAAGCGGGCAGACCCGTTTGTTTCCATTTCTAACCTAACGCTTCCTGTCGGCAGGTTATTAAAATTGGATGAAACATTTCTTATTTCCGTTTGTATTTATTCACGGTGGTGTTGTGTTACCAGTACGTAGATTTATCTATTAGTAAACAACACGAGGGAAATCTGCTTAGTTTACGCAGCCCCTGCGTGACGGACTTTTATGTAAAGAGAAAGATCAAGTTCGTTAATGGCTGAAATCGGACTGAGGGGAGGAGGTGTTTAGAGGGGAGATATTTCGAAAATTGGAAATATCTTCGTTATTATAAGCCGGATTGAAAAAATGTATAGAAACAATATTATTGAAAATTTAATTGCCTATACATGTTGTTATATAAATATATTCTCTATCATGAATATTAACCGAGATATTTGGATTTTTTTGTTTTCAGCCTCCAGTAAAAAGCCACTCCTACTAATGTCATATTAACAATATGCTATTATAACAAGAACTGCTTTATTCTGAGTGTAAATACATATCATTGGTCTCATTAAACTTTTATTTTTTGAGATAAATGCAAATTTGTGGGAAATATACAAGTTAACGCAGGCCCTGTGTGACGGACTTTATTTTGATCTTGAGTTGATTCCACTCTAGTCTTTCTCATACCTTATTATAATAATGTACCTTATTATAACCAATAATTATTGGTCAGTCTCTAGTAGAAGAAAGCCTACGCTAATGCACGACCTTGTCGATTCAGCGTTTAACTCCCTGTTCCTAGAAATAAGGCATAGAATAGGAATTGAAACACATTGATTCATGATTTACCCACGACACAATTCGGGTAAATTTTTTATTTTATTTACTTTAGTTCCCTATGGCAGAACTCTTTGTGATATCTTCTCAATTAGTTTCATCAAAATCATAAGGAGAACAAATTTCACAATTATAACAACCAACTTACCTTTTTATACAATTAAAAACTCTGTTTTCCAAACTACATCGTAAAGGATCTTCTGACTCCCGGGTATCTGTTGCAGTGGATGGGGCATCTTCACTCCTCATGTGTATTTCGTGAATGTTCATCTGGTCCCTGATCATCTTCATCAAGCAAAATTAAATTGTCTTTTCAAAGGTGGTGGTTGGGGAATAAAGTAAGGTTTTATATATTTTTTTTAATCTGTAGCCAAGAATTTCTAGTATTATTTCCTTGTAAAAGCCCTAGGGAAGGAGCAAGACAGCCCTCCCCCCACTGAGCAGAGAAGAGCGAAGTCAATGGAAATGACGGATGTAAACATATTCCTACGAAAGTTTTCGGAGGAAAGACATGGTAGTCTGACAAGCGGGTGAAGGGGCAGTAGAGGAGACAGAAACCGGGTTGTTCGTTGGGGACGAGAGTGGCCTTCTAACAAAACTAAAAAATATGAAGGATACTTTTCTCCCATATTTTGGAGATGCGTGAGAAAAAGCTGATGGGATGGTAGTGGTCTTGAATTTTCGTTCTTGCCAATCGCCATGGCTCGGCCGGCCAGCAATATTACTGGTTTTCATACATGATGGAGGTTAAAACTGTCCTCCCTTTACTTAATTATCTCTCTTTGAGTTCAAAAAGAATCTCTTCCTCTGATGGTATGCTGGACTTTTTCATTGCTAAAGATATACAGACCGTTAGAGACCTTCACGAGCCCAAAAGAATCACATTTCCTTTAGGACAAGGGCGTCTACTCGTATTTGATAACGTGCCCTGTGAAAAAGTCTAATTGGTCAAACGCTTAAGAAAATAACGATGAGGATAATTGAACATGTAGCGGAACTTAAACATAATGGATTTTTTGAGCTTGATCGAAAAATGTTATACAACCTATTTTATTTAAATATACTTAGTTATCAATTGGTCATAATAAATCGGTAATCACTACTAAATAATGACTGTTATTATACCATTGACAATAGATATAAAAATATTTTGTTCCCTGGAGACAAGCAGTGAAGTCCTAAATATCACTAATTATTCAGTGAATTATTTTCTGCTTGAATATTTCATTTGTAAAACCAGTTTTAAATAATAATGCATATTCTTCAGTCTTGTCGACTTCTAGGTTAATCAAAATTGGTTCTGCCTTCAAGACTATTCATTTGAAATGTTTTAATGTAGTTCTTCATGACGTGAATTGGATAATTTTGTCTGTAACGGAAGGTGGACATACCTCGTTAGGTGATTACGGCTAATCCAATAGAATTATACCATGATTGTGAGGACCAAAAATTCCAAAGGTCTGTTACACAGGAATGCAATACTGATGCAGAAATTAACTGGCAAATAAAAAGAAATGGATAGCTAGTTCACCACATTTTTTTTTTCTGACAACTCATCTCGCTACATAGATTAAAACAGATACATCTTAATTTCAAAGCCCACATCTAATTATCAGATTACTTCAGAGTTCAGTATACTAGAATTGACTTATGATCCAGGAGTAATTTAATGCCCATAATTGCCCAATGTGTTTACTTCACTGTCGATACATGTTTTAGCAATTCAGTAGCCACAAAATGACATATGAAATGTAGGATTGATTGTTTCGGAATTTTATTCAAAGGCAATTTCTACGCTTTTAATAGGCTTGAATAAATGTTCAACTGGCTAATGCCAATAGTTTGCATCGTATAGAAAATTCGCTAAAAGAATGGAGTCTTGTAATTATTTGCAATATATCTAAACCTTTAACGCAATACTAAATGTTTTATGTAGAAATTCAACTTTTTTATTCCTATATAGCTGCTCATATAGTGCGGGGTGAAAGAAATGTTAATTGTTTACCTTCAATTACAAATTATATAATTGTAGCTGCTAGGATGAAAAAGAAAAAAAAAAAAGGAAAACCTAATGGCCTAAATCTTAATCAGACTGATATTAAACGGGGCATTAAAATGATATGTTTAGCCATACAAATATGCCCAAGTTAAAAAAATAGAAATTCTAATGTTGCATTTTTAAGATAAATCAGCATGAGCATATAGATGGAGATTTCATTATGGGCGTCATCGACAAAACATTTCTAAGTCCCTCCTCATTTAAACTTTCCAATTGGACATTTTGAATAATTTTGCAAAAGCTGTTACAGCTAATGATCGCCTATAATTAGGTTCAAATCCATGCCCAAACCTGGCATGAATATTTAAATATCTGTTAAATGGTTATATTAAAGATCTTGATAAGCCAAATTCATTGGTTGAATTCTTTGACCAGTTGTTATTTATTAATATCTACATTTATACTACTGTGGCAAATCGGAACGGGTTACCTACAAGTTACCACCCTTTTCTCTATAGAATGCTCTACAAAGGCTATTGCCATCAAAGATGACAGCAAGGCAGTCCAGAAATTGCAGCATTATATCTACATAGGGAAATCAATCAGGATACGTATGTTTGCCAAGGAGCTAGCAATATTACCTTGCTAATAAATATCTACTACCTGAACTCCAGGCAGTGGCAGAGATACTTTCTAAGAATCAAGAACTACCTGAAAACTCTTAAGATTGCTGGTAAGTTCAGTTCTGTCGAAATAAAATGGTATGTGTTGGAATTAATAAGTGATCATTTTCATGAAATAACGAAGACCTTATTGATTGGAATGAGATAGTGCAATCAGAAGGATTACTTATGAATGAAGTTCTTAAGAATCACCAGAAGACAACACTGAAAAAAATATCATTTTGAGTCTACTGAATCCAGCCATCCAGTGACAATTTATCATGTGTGTCACACAATTCTCTATTGTTGCTGGAATGAAGAAAATATTGTACGCCCTTGTAGCCAAATATTCCACACAAAAAAATCACTTGTGAAAATATGACCATTGAACTATATATGGCGAATTTGGACAAATCACTTGGAAACATCCAAACAGAGTAAAACATAGCTTTAGTCAAATAAAGGATAATTAAAATCAACACATAATGTATATAAAATAAACTGCATGGATTGCATTAAACGTTATATAGATAAATCATCACAATTACTCAAAAGAAGAATCAGTCAACAAGTTTTAAACGTTGATCATAAGGACAATTAAACGTCCTTAGCCAACCACGCAATTAAATCAGCCATAAATATGATTTTGAAAATGTAAGTATAATGGAAAAAGAAAAGAAATTTAAGCAAGTGGAGTATAAAAGAGAATATGCACATTATAAAAAATAGAAAAGAGGGGATCACTAAGAAAACAGAAATAACACATGTGAATTATGTATTTTTAATTTATTAGAAACTATAGAGTGATAGTTAATTTATTATAAATTTCTCATTTACGACTTCGACTACACTTTATTAGGGATAATCGATAGATTGTTAATTCGTGACTTATCGATATAAATCAGCTGAATTGACCCGCCATATTCTGTAAGCTATTCTCAGACTGGTACGGCTAGTGGAAGGACATAGAAAAAGATGTAAGCTATTAGTTTAGTACCTTTGTGCAGTAGAACTTTTAGCAGATTTCCATTAAGGGAAATCAGCTATTGGAGGTCGTACTCATAAGGCGATTTTCGAAATTTGTCTTCAAATGATGTCCATCGATCCTACATAGGAGATGACGAAAATGAGATCCGTTCAAAACTGTGTATGTATGTATGTATGTATATATATATATATATATATATATATATATATATGTCTGTGGCCGCTCTAGCGGTCGAAGTGATTGTTTAATCGTTACCAAACTCGATATTTAGACAGTTTTATGTAAAAAGAAAGATTATGTTCGTTAACGGCCGAAATCGGAACGGGGGGGGGGGTTCAGAGGGGGAGCATTTTGAAAACTCTAAATATCTCCTTTACTACAGGTCGGATCGAAAAAATGTATAGAATCAATCTTATAGAAAATTAAATGTACTATACATATTGTTTTATACATGTATTCCCTACCTTGTATTTCCTATTAACCGAGTTATTTGCATTTTTCAGTTTTCAGTCTTCAGCAAACCCCCACTTCTACTCATGTTACATAAACAATACCAGGTTATGCAGTAAACCAAATCATTCGAAGCTTGAATACCAAATATTGGTTGAGATAAAAATTATTCTGATTCATTATAAATTACAGTACAATAGTAAATAGTTTTCAATCAAATTAATACGTTATATTCAGATATATTACAGTAATTGTTTTTCTTACCGGTAAAAAGTTGGCAGGACTGTTTGTTTACATTTCAAATGCTTTCCGTCGGGAGGTTTCTTATTATCGTTTGTTTTTATTCACTTAATATTCACAGTGATGTTGTGTTACCGGTATGTAGATTTATCTACTGCTAAATTTCACGTGAGAAATCTGTTTAGTTTCCGCAGTCCCTGCGTGACGGACTTTTCTTGGATGAGGCGTCTTATGGACTGGAAACTAGTGCAGAAATAAAAATGATTTGAATAATCATTTGAAGTGTTCATTTTTTTTTATAGTTAAATAAAAATTACACAAATGTTATAAAAGGTACTCATGTTCCATTGAATGTTCTTCGCCTATGTGAGAGGTAACGTTATATATATATATACTGTGAGGCAAAAACAACTGGGGGCTAAATGCTCTCTCAAAACTTCAGGAGGCTCCAACAAGCATAAGTACATTATACCCTCTCAATCACAGGAACAAGTCTGTGAACCATAACCGTATTGTCCTACGTTATAAATAACTTCTCTGGCCTATACGTTATAAATAGCTTCTAATTTCGTACCTCGTATTTGGTAAAAAAAAACAGTCCTCCCAAAAGGGGTTCTATCAGCTAATTTCTCTCTGTGTTCATGCACAATTTCTCTCTTAGTAAAAACCTTATGTTAACAAAAGTCCGTCACGCAGGGGCTGCGTAAACTAAGCAGATTTCCCTCGTGAAGTTTAGTAATAGATAAATCTACATACCGGTAACACAACACCTCCGTGAATAAATACAAACGGAAATAAGAAATGGTCCATCCAATTTCAATAACCTGCCGTCAGGGCAGAAATGTAAACAAACTGGTCTGCCCGCCTCACACCGGAAAGAAAAGCAATTACTGAAATATATCGGAATATAACATTATAATCTTATTGAGAACTATTTATTAAATCTAGTACTATAATTAATAATGAGTCAGAATAATTGTTATCTCATTCAATCAAATTTTAGTAGTCCAAAACCTTAAGATGGGGGGGGGGGTCACCGGGACATATTTGCATGTATCTCGTATAATAAAGGTCTCTTGATTACAATTTTTGGTATTTAAACTTCGAATAATGTGATTTATTATGTAGCAGAGTATTGTTTATGTAACATCAGTAGAAGTGGCGGTTTGCTGATGGCTGAAAACTGAAAAATGCAAATATCTCGGTTAATATTCAAGATAGTGAATAAATGTATATAACAATATGTATAGTACATTTAATTTGTAATAAGATTGGTCCTATACAATTTTTCAATCCGACCTATGATAACGGAGATATTTTGAATTTTCGAAAGCCTCCCCTCTAAAACCTGCTAATACTCAAAATGGAAAGTGCCTATGAAAAACCAACAATGAAAACTATTTTATCAATACCTGAAATTGCAAATTATTTTTCGATCGGAACCATTATAAGGAAGTTGTTACTATTTTTCATTTTTACCTTTACTAACACCCAATTCTCATAGTCCCATTTCCGCCCGCATTCAGGTAACGATCTACATTCAGAAAAAGGCAAGCACACACATGAATAAATTGTTGTATGAGAATATGTGTGTGAGTGAGATTTAGTATTATTTTACATCCTACAATTTTATCATCTATTAGACATGATTATTATTATTATTTGATGAGATTCACGATAAGGCGATGCTACTCTGTATCATTTATTTACATTCGTAAAAGTTTAAAATTAAAAAACAGAAAAGTCCGTCACGCAGGGGCTGCGTAAACTAAGCAGATTTCCCACGTGAAGTTTTACAATAGAGAAATCTGCCTAATAACAACTGTAGTAGTAAGAAACCTCTAAACCTAAAACATTATTTAGTGCGTAATAACCCAGTAGTTTCTAGCCCCAAAAAACAGTTAACCTAACCTCTAAACCTATTCACGAGGGACGAATAGTTATGGAAACGGCCGCCAGAGCTCTCGGCGGAAAGTCCGAACATAGCCTACTGGTGACCACACGCAGATTACAAATGCAAATATCTCAGTTAACATTCAAGATAGAGAATAAATGCATATAACAATATTTATAGTAAATTTAATTTGCAATAAGATTGATTCTATACAATTTTTCGATCAGATGCATAATAACGGATATATTTTGAATGTTTGAAAATCCCCCCTCTAAACCTCCCCTCCCATTGGTCCGATTTCAGCCGTTAACGAACTTGATCTTCCTTTCTACATAAAACGATTAAATACCGAGTTTGGTGACGATTAAACAAAAATTGCGACCGCTAGAGTATGAACAGACCTTATTTTTGTCATCCCCTGGGTAGGATGGATGGCCATTAAAAGAATTTTTTCGAAAATCGCGTCATGAGTACGACCTCAATAGCTGATTTCCCTTAAGGGAAATCTGCTAAAAAAATTCTACATTCATTTCTACTCTACTAGTATATAGATAGAGTTGAAGGTTTAAGGAAAATAACCTCATAAAGTTAAATCTGCTAGAAACAAATTAAAATTTGTACTGAATAAAAAGTGAAAAATATTTGAACTAAAGGAGCGGTAGGTGCCTTGGTACTTTAGGGACTGAAAAAATTCACTGGGAATCTGGCTAAATTTGAAGATTTTTATTTAACTTTCAGTACAAGAGATCATTTTTTTTTCAACCAAAATCATATTTCCTCATCACTGAAAAATTATAGGATTAGATAAAGCAGTCGTTAGGTAACCATTCCCATATCAATTCAGTAATTCTGTTTTTTTATTGAGGAAAAGTACAAAGCACAAAAATTCATACAAGAATCTCCATTAAAAGGCTATTAAAAAGACGGCCAACTTATCTTCTGGCGGAGAAATGAATAACGTGAGAACGAATATTCTTGATCATTAACTTACAGCTATAAACTAGCAAATAGTGTTATATAAAGTTTATTTGGATATTTTATATAATTTAAATCGGCCAACTACGCGACTCATGGTTATGTTGAGACACGACTTGGGGCAGCAATAATTAAGGGACAACACATAAGCCATTGGGCCTAAAACTGTTAAATTCTCTGGTGAACGATTTGCTGGAAACATCACTAATCAAACTAATTGGAGCAGAATCCTTTTTAAACAAATTAATAAATTAATTATTCTAACAAACATTTTGTTTTAAACACGCACTTGTCTGACATAGCTTGGACACGTAAAAAATAATAATCAAATAACAAAGCATTGGAGTCTTTAAAATCATTCTTTTGCCTTCCGCTAGTACGTATAACAGTTTTTAGAGAGATACAAAGTTTACAAAATATATTTATCATATATTCCAACAAACATTAAATTGATTGTAAATGATTCTGTTGTAATCAATTTTTAAGGCAGGACATCATTTTTGACCTGCATTAAAAGTTGATCCGCTGATTGGTACCATATATTCATTTTCCATCTTTCGTTCTCGTTTGGGTGGTAAGACCGAATATTTCTGTAATATGTACGACTCCTAAAGAGGCACCATGCTGAATAAGATAAAACAGTGAAATAGATTTCCAATTTCAATCAAAGTAATATAAAGTGAATGCCTAATTAATACAAGTAATTTTACAAAAATGTTAATAATTAATAATAATGAAATAAAATAATACTATACGAAACGTATAGTAAAGTTACAGTTTATATATTCCAAAACTATTTAATGGCTTAGCATTACATTCAAGGTATTGAAATTGAATTTAAAGTACAATAAGTACCAAAATATTGGGTACTAACGACCTTCCCCATGGTGATATATTTATTATTAATTATTGTCTAAGTTTATTCTTCAAAAATTATGATATTATTCTATGTTAACATTTTCTAAGTATATTTTAATGCGTTAGTTTTCCCTCTTGTGAAGAAATTCCAGACGGGAAGTCCTTATCTATGCAATTAGTTCTATTTAATGATAATGGCGTATGTAAAATAAAACATTCATTTCATGTCTGCATCCAGCGGAGTCGCTAAACCTTTATGTTAATTATACCTCCCATTGCTACAAGCAGAATACATGAAAGCTTCGCAGAAATTAATTTCAAAGTTAACTGGCATATGCAAGCAAAAACGAGGACAGTTTTAAACTGAACCCATTTTCGGCAAAGCTTCTCCTAAATTATTATTCCAAAGTGAATTAAGAAGCATTCAACAGAAAGCAGAATTCAGGAAATTCGTACATTGGATTAAGGAATGTTGAAGTTTTTGTGGCTGTGGAGTAAAGAGGTTTAATTATAGATTACCTTTTGTTAACAGCGCTCTGCAGGCTTATTTATGTTTAGTCACACTTCTGTTTCTGAATGACAGCAAAAACAAACTAGTTAAGTAAACCTTCTACTGGTGGGCTGCAAAATATCTTGACGTCAGACTTTAGTAGAATTATCTCCCTGATTATTACATATTTTGGGGAGCTCGTCTTTATCTACAGTCACTTAACTAATGAAACCAGACAGCAAGAAAATATTCACAATAAACATTAAAACTAACTCTAATTAACTAACCTTAACCATGAATGTCCTTAAAGAATATTGATGTGCCAACTAATAACTAAAAAACAAAATATATATTAACTAATAGACAATTTTATACTATCAAACTACCTTTCTAATGACTACATTTTACGAATAAGGAAAACTAATAGTACATGATGTAGAATTATAATCATGTTTTCATAACATTTCGGTATCGGTTAAATATATTATCTGCTTAAAGTTAGATATCATTATCTCTTCTTCATATGCAAGCGAACAAACACCAAAGTTGCCCACGGAATAAACAAAAGTTATTCCTAATAGCGTGCCCGATTAAATAAGAGGTTTATTCGCTTTCAGAGAAATCAGCTAATGAGGTTGTACTCATGATGCGATTTTTGGATATAATTTTCAAATGCCGATACTGCTAAGTAGAAAAATGAATATATATTTATTCTGCAGTTACGCACTAGTAATTTCCATTTATTAAAAGAGCACCCAACACTCTGATAAAATGGAATTTAGTAGGCGAGTGTAACTAAAAAACGAAAGATGGCGAGCTAAAAAATAACAAAATGTACTTAAAATCACTCTAACTCTTAATAATATAGAATGGAAAGATAGCAACCATTCTTATTTTAATCCACTAAACATAGTAATGCTTCAATTATTCTTACAAAATCATGACAACGCCGGACATGTTTATTTACTTTTTATAACTTTGTTACCTAGGAGAAGGTGACCAGATAGGAAATCTTGCGCTTGTTATATGTGTGTAATGTTCATTATTAACACATTAAGGGCAATATGGCTGCTTCATTTATAGCAGAAGTTAGCAAAAGGTGTGTGCTGTGACTGCACAAGTCCACACTTACAGAACAGACAGAGTCGGCATCTCTTATTGTGGATGGTTTGTAGATCAGATTCATAACAAACGACCGAATCATAAGTGATGAATGAAAAAAGTATTGACAAAGAAACAAAAGGTCTTTGACTCAACCAATATCAATAAAACAGAAGTGTATCACAAACCCACTAGTGCCCCCTTGGATCTTTCGGGAACCTTCTATTAGCGATGATAAAGAATTAAAATATGAACGTTCAGAAAATGAAGTAGAACTATAGAATTCTGATATTTACGACCCAAGAACTATGGGTAGTGATGGAGCCGGAACCGTGCGGTTTGTGCAATAGAATATGCCAAATATATGTGATGTTCAAAGGTTCCACAGTGGTACGACTGTCAACGAAACATCTAAGCACTATCTTGCTCGAATCATTTTTAGTCCCGTACAATTCAAAACACGAGAGCAGTTCAGAAACTCTTTTTTTTCATGGCATATCTAGAATAAGTGTTAGACGTAAATGGAGCTCTCAAAAGATTATACAAAAACGAAAATCTATGTTCTAAGGACTACTACTTGTGAAAAAAAGTACATCACGCCGGGGTTACATAAAGTAAGTAGACTTCCTACAATATGATTGGCAATATAGTGATCTCGTCTCACCATATATTCTCTATTTCAAAGTAGAAATCTGATAAGGGATGTTTACTGAAATCTGAAATCAAGAAAGTACGAATAACTCGCTCAGAATTTGCGTTACGAGAAATATATGTATAGGACAATTGTAGAGCCTCATAGAGAGTCAAGTGTATAACTTTTGTTGTTATATACTCCCACGAGGAAAGCCACGGGGATCCACGAATTGTCCTTAAACCCCTTTCCTCCTCTTCATCGTTTCCAAAAATCACGAATTACTGCTCCAGAGTACAACTATAATATTTAGATACATCAGCAACAATATAATTTAACAGAGAATAAAGAAATTTACAGGAGTGTGGTCTGCTATCACTATCCACCGCAGTAAAGTTTTATCTTTTTCTAGCAATCTTTGAAGGATGTAAAGATAATTTGGACTATTTCTCATTGCTTTATTTAAAAATTGTATCTCATATACGAAAAACTTTGGGATACTTATGGGTACCCCTTTATGTTTCAGAAGAACTACAATATATCTGAAAAGTTGATAACAACATGCTACTACTTGTGTGTTTCAGGGTTAGTTAAGTATAAACGTCAGGTTAGTACTATCTATATATACCTCTCAAACCATTAAACAATAGACAAAAAAAAAAACAACTCAGCCTGAGTAAAAAACATGACTCAGTATTAACTGCTTAATTTTATAAAACAAATACACCATTATCCATGAAATTCAAAATATAAACTTCTGTAAAAATATGTAGGTCAATAAGAGACAGAAACCACAATATTTCGAATTCCTACATTCCTATGGAAACATTTCATTTATCAAAAAATTCCAACAAATAAGGTGGTACAAAGTGTGTCTCCTCAAGAAAAAAATCACCTTAGTTGTACTCATGACTCGATTTTCCTTTTTTTTCCCCAAATATTCACTTATTGTAAATAGGAGATGAAGTATTTTATCTATATTACTTCCGTCATTTAACTTTGTACAATTTCTGACTATTGAAAGGGCAAATCACCTTTGATGGGATGTCAATAAAAAAATAAATATAACATAATTACATCCGGCACACAATACCCGTGATGTTTTACCCCTTCTATAAACCCCCATTTTGGTCAATAACAACTAGATTATTAGTTTCACAAGTTGACACAGAATAAACTTGAATGTGTCGTGTCCCTTTGACATTATTGTACTTGAAATAAATTTAATTTAGGTATTATTTTGACGCATTTCATTTAAAATTCATTCATTTGAAATTAATATACGATATTTCGTTTCCTAAGTATAACTGCGTGACAGAATGTTTAGGTTGAACTTTATTATCTTCATTACTGCTTGAGGTGAACAAAATATGAGTAGATTAATTATCAATAAACGGCATTAATGGACATCAGCAATATTCATGAACATAATTAACAATAAAACTAGTCCATAAACGTTCATAGTAATTAAAATCAAATATTTAACTAGCTAATGCTTATTAAAAGTTAAGCTCAATAACAATCAGTTATTACGTAATCGATCAAAATATCAAGAATTACGTAGCATTGATGAGTCATCCAATTTTCTTCTTTATTTTTTGTATATAATGAATAGAGTTAGTACACATTAAAATTTAATTTCAGACTAAATGAGGACCATTTTTGAGTCTTCACAACAAAATATACATTAAAACTATTTATCCTTGAATAGTTCAAAGGCTAATTGAATATTCAATTTATGAATAATTAAGTCCTATTGGACGCCTTAGCATAAGGTTTAGATTTACATAAGGTTGAACGTAGAAATAAAAAAAAAACCATATGAAGGACAGGATGTATATTAATGCGAATTTAGATCTGTTTACTTACCTCCTAATGCCCACGATTATTACAAATAATTCCTCTTGCTTCAGTTCTCTTGCTATTACTTATTTAATAATAAATGTTAGGTTCAGTCATCAGCGGAATTTTCGCAAGTTCAGTAAATGTTTCGAGCAAAATTATTTCATTAACATTTTGATAAATATTCATTCTGCCTAATGAATGAAATTGATCTTTGTCCAACCAACTGTGATATTCAGAGGTCAAATTGTAAATAATAATCCCTATGTGTGTTTTAGAGCAATTAATCATGGGTGTCAATGAAGTGGACATTAACCAAACAGCAATTTCTTAATATGTATAGAAACACAAAAATACCCAATTCTTATATCCTCTTTTTCTGTTTTATTTGTTAAAAAAAAATAAACAAATAAAGTCGTTTTTAATTTTTATATTACGCCTTATAGGCAATAGTGAAAAATATTAAAAACGATGATTTGTTCCATAATTTAATTTATTGCTGTTGAACTAGTAGGCTGAATCCGAAACTCCTGATTTCCACGGAAATGAACAATGGAGAACAAGAACAGTCAGTGATTTCCCATTTCCTTCCCTATGAAACTATTCAAAAAATAAATATGCAACAAATAAATAAGTAATAATAAGTCTTCACGACTATTGCATGGGTGGTGATTCACTCCGTAAATAATTGTTGTGACTAACCTCAATATTTAGAAAAGTGCCATAATGATTCATAAGCACACCTGGAGTTTGAAAGAAAAGTCACTCGGTTGAAGCTTGAGTTCCTGGGTAGATGAGAACTCTAGGACGTCTCATAGATATTTATAGCAATGCCAAAGAGGACTTCGACTGAAAAACTGCGGTTATGCATAACTATATTTTATGGCATAATGAGGAACTTATGGGATTTTCAAGTTATAGACGACCTCACATTCGGATATATTGCAGAACAAGAGTCAGGCAACAGTAAACAGCTATCACTTTTGTCATGGGGTCATCACTATACCAATTCAGTGACTCCGGGACGCTCGTTTCGTTGAAAAAAAGTAATTTGATAGACTAATTTATATGAAATAGATAATATTATTACCTATTTTCCTCGACGTTTCTGAGTCTGTTCTTATTTCGAGAAACACAGGCAGTTTGTGATTGTAATCAACAATGATGAAAATTCAAGGAATTTTGTAGCTTTCTTATGTTTCTGGAATTTTATATGTGTACATTTCACAGAACGACTCAAAAGGAGGGATGTTAATAGAAATAAAAGGAAGGGTGCTACAGAGGATCTGGCTCAAAAATGTCTGATGATAACAGATGAAATGGAGATGGAAATCTACCATTTAAAGCTTCACTCAAGGACGAAAATAAAATGACAGTCAAAATAAAAACGATTTCAAGAAGATCAAAGGGAATCGATGTGAATGTCTTCCGAAATACGTTTACCTTCCTGTACCGATATCTATGAGGTTTTTAGTTTCAAATGATAATTTAGAAACAAATTAAACTCTCCGAGAAAATTGTATTAAGGCTTTGAGTTCCTAGTTCTATTGGACAACTTGCCGCTATATTAATAATATACACCATAGGTATGACAATGTTTTAGGCAGTATGCTACCGACTCAGTCTGTTACTGAGTTTCAAAGATTGTCTACGCCATACCCGGACTGCCCTCAAATCCCTTGAAGCCAGGAGAACTGCTCATCGATACATGAGCAGTAAACCAAATTGTAAAATGTCTATTTACGATATAAATGACATTTTGCATCAGTATTGCAGTTTAACTTTTATTTCGATTGTGCAATTAAACTTTTATGACTGTACTTCTGTGGAATAGGAAGAGAGTGAAAATTATTTGAGTTGGTATAGATGTACGTACATTGCTTACCGACTGCAGACGACATAAAATAGACCTACCTTACAATCTGAACGAACTACTAAACGCAAGAAGTACACACCTGGGCACTTTGTTAGCTCAAGCCTTAGGAGCCATCGATGCGCTATATCAAATACTAAAGAAACAGATCAACTTCCAATTAATTTTTTTTTGGAATATTAAAAATGTTTGTTTAAACAAAAGTTCGTGTGTGTGTGTGTGTTTGTGTGTGTGTGTGTGTGTGTGTGTGTGTGTGTGTGTGTGTGTGTGTGTGTGTGTGTGTGTGTGTATTTTAACTTTTAAGTGTCTTGAATTGTCCTTTTATTCTCAGTAAAAATAAGTATATTTATAATAAAAGTATTGCTAGAGTAAAATTATTAGCAAAGTTAACGTTAATAAATAAATAAATATTACCTAAACTTTTAATATACAAAATGCATTTATTTCATAGCCCAAATATACTCAAATTGTATAGTTCACAATAAACCAAAAAAACAAATTAGCTAACAACCAAAAAAAAAGTTTGCATAATGGAATTTAACTAATACAGGGACGAATTAAACTATCAGAAATGAATATCTTTATTAAAGGTTTATTGTGGAATCAAGCTTGTTGTTTATAGCATTGAATTGTAAAAAGTGATAAAGACTTAGGGACAAGGTTAAATCGTCAAAACGTGATGTTACATTTGGACTAGAGGTATAGTAGTAAAGAGGAAAATGGAAAGGTTGTTAATGAGGCCTATCATTGTTATGGAAAGCAGATAGTTAATGACTCTATTAGCAGGTGCTATGTATTCTTCAAAACACCATTCCTCAGACGGCAAGCAGTCTACTCTCATATTTGAAGGTTATATCCTGGAAGAATAGGCACCTGGATCTCAGTCAAATATTTACAAAGGCTGTAATAATATGTTGCTAAAACGCCAGTGGTAAGGAAATATAGTGGTACGTGGCAACACCTCCGAACAAAATACCATTTCGAGCCACATTTGAAAATAATCTGAATACTGTTAAATCCTAACTAATGAGGGTAGTCAAATAAAACGAAAGATTTTTGCCTTTCCGTTGACAGATTCAGCACTTGTGAAATGTTGTTCATTAACGCCGTTTATATGCTAGTATCGTTAACTGGGGTGGGTTATCTATAAATCACCTCCATTTTCTACCCAAGTTGGGACTACAATATTATTTAATGAGTTGGAACTCAAACCCACCACTCTATGTTTACCAAATAACATTAAGACCAACTCATTCAATCAAATGGATAGTTTAGTATTTAAAAAAACAAATCAATGTTTGGTTGTTATCCAGAATTATTGCACAAGATAACTTGATTTTCAAAAGATAGCTTAAAGTTGGAGAGGGAAAAAAAAACATCTGTAATTTTATTTTCCGGTAGGAGCCATGTTCTTCAGAACATGATGAATTTTAAGTTGGTACATGAAACGAAATTAATGATTTCTCAAAGTGAGATTTTATGTGTGTGTATGTGTATATATATATATATATATATATTTATATATGTGTGTGCGTGCGCTGCATGTGTGCGTGCGCTGCATGTGTGTGCGTGCGTGTGTGTTTGTGTATGTGTGTGAACCTAGTTTTTCTCATCGGTAGGAATGGGTGGACGTTATACGAAAAGCGTGAGCTACAAAATCAATGTTGTTCCTCAGAAGAGGACCTACTAAAATAGGTATGGACGAATAGCTACTTAATCTATAGATTATAACATAATAGAGAATCACTAAACATAATAGAATTAACATCTAGATAACATGAAATTTAGAACAACTTATTTTGCAATTTACATGGATGATATTTTGCAAAATATTATTTTCATTTATGTCAGTTTCCTTTAAGAAGAATACGCAAAGAAGTTCAATTTCAGGAGGAAACCTTCTGAATATATTAACACTTCGAATGTCATATTCCAACGAACTAACATGCAGAATATATTCTATAGACCGTTTAGATTACACTTTTCTTTTCTTTTTTTAATTAATAAAATAGATAGAGAGGTATTGATGAATTGTAAAATCGACTTCAAAGGCATGCTACTGCACATAAAATTCTAAATAGGACATGTTTTCTAAAGCTCTTTGCTTTATATGAAACAGCGAAAACAATTTAATTTTGCTCAGCTGTAATAATAGATCATTTAGTGACCTAAAGTAAGCAGTCAAAATGAAATTGGTTGAGGAGTATTTACAGATGAAGTAACTCTAATGAATTTTACTGCATTAGTATGTATCTTAAACCCTTTCCCTGAAAGCCGACTTCAATACCAATGAATAATCTAAATAAACACCATATGTTATTAACATTTATTTTTCAATAAAATCTGTAATTTATTTATTTTACTTTGAAATTAATGTTCCCTCTATGCGAGTAAGGCTAATCAGAATCTAGAAATTGCCTCTGTCTTTAATTTTAGTGAGTCCTTCACTCAGGAAGTAATAAATTTCCCTAAGAGGGTACTCAAAGTTAACCAAGTGTATTTAGAATTGCGCTTCAACACAAATGGCTAACCTCAGCCAAGTAAAGCTAATAAGATTGATGAGTATAGAGTTTAATGCCGAAGTTAACCCCTCCT
Source organism: Riptortus pedestris (assembly GCA_019009955.1). Lineage (NCBI taxonomy): Eukaryota > Metazoa > Arthropoda > Insecta > Hemiptera > Alydidae > Riptortus > Riptortus pedestris. The sequence goes on along the minus strand of CM032230.1, from coordinate 54,769,997 downwards.
CCAGAGGATAATTGAATTCCCATTTATCCCATCATCCTAGGCTAGTAGGAGACACTCTAATATGAATGTTCCTTGAAATTCTTCGAAATTTTTTGAGGTATTAACAATTAGACAATAATTTGATAACAAAAATGATTCCCTAATTTTAAATATTATTACTGACAAACCTTTAAATTTTATATATTATTATGTACATAATTATACAAAATATGGACGTACTTTATCTTATGATCTTCCTATAGAAAAGCTATACAAGTCCTCTAAGCAGCGAGATTTCTTCTCCACCTCATTAGTCTACGAATGAATAATTCACTTGGCCTTTTGAACCCCCTCCTTTTGTTAAGTAAATTAGAAAACGCCCGCAAATATTCCCTAACGTCCATAAGCGTCCTCACTTAAGAACGCTGAAAGTATGTTTATTTAAATATATGAAAGAGGGAATAAATAAAAGAAGGCGAGGAGAGCTGAGAGCTAGGAGCCTATGGAGAATGTGAGGCGGGTGGCTCGTAAATGGTGGCCCCTTGCAATAACCATATCAGAGGTAGATTTACGACCACTTCAAGCCAACCCTTCAGCCCCAACAGACTTGCCAACTAGGACCAGCATTCATCAGGTCAGTCTCAGCTCAAACCAAATCCTCACTGTCGTCATAGGGAATAGGACTAGAAAATATCTATAAAATAATTAAATAAAGAGTTACAGAAAACATTGATTTTAAATTCTGTAATAATTCATAAGTCATTTGAAATATTGAAATTTTAAAAACATTTAATCTGTTTTTAAATTCAGAAGTAAATAAAATAAAGGCATTACATTGCAGGTATTAGGCGACCTCCTTGTAGGACTCAAACATACTACACAAGTTGTCTATGGGCGATTTTTCTACTGATAAAGTGATAATTAGATAGTGTGAATTTAACCGAACGATATACTAGATACCACCTGGTCAGGATGAGTGGATATTTCTTGTCATGTACGAACCAAGTTTCCCTTAGAAAGAACATAACTATTTGTTTATACTCGTATGTTATTGCACACATAATACAATTTATAACGAATGTTTTTTATTTTATTTTTATATGCATGTTTATAAAAATATTTACGTCCATTGTGTAATCTACATATTCTATGTTATAGCAGTTCATTTGTGATTTAAGGTCTGAAAATATTTGTATGGGGCCATTGAATGTGCTAGGCACTAAATTATTGTGAATGATATTGACTTCTGGTTATGTCCATATCAAAGTGCCCTTAACATCCAATAGCATTTAGGAGATAAGCCAAAATTAAATAATTAATTTTAACAATTAATGGGTTACTTTTGGAACTATTGACAAGAAACATTACTCTGAAGAACGTTCGCTATCGAGGGCACAATTCGTCCACGGAACTCATGTCTCTTGACAGAGTACTGGCCTAGATAACTAGAAGACCTTGGCTCGAGTCCCGGCAGCAGTTAGAAAACGTTCTAGTATTAAAATATTTAAAATTTCCCACGGAACTTATATTTTTGTAGTCGTTCTTTAGGTAAGATATTTAAAGAAATATTTGGAACTTCTTTCGATGAAAACAATCTCAATATGTTTTCTCTCCAGGCTGTATGACTCTATCCAGGCACTTATTTTGGAGATCGCTCCTGGAATGTTCACTTGCCATAGTAAATAAATACTTCTAGAGAACAAGACCTTTTCATTGATCCTGATTAATTGGTTCCTCAACCGTCCAATATCCTGGATAAATATCAATACTGGTTTTATCAGATTTCCCTTGAGGGTAATCAGCTATTGAGGTCGTACTCATGACGCGAGTTTCGAAAAATTTCTTCAAATATCCATCGATCCTACCCAGAAGATGACGAAAATGGGGTCCGTTCAAAATTATATATATATATATATATATATATATATATATATATATATATATATATATATATATATATTTGTCTGTTAACGCTCTAGCGGTCGCAATTTAGGTTTGATCGTTACCAAACTCGATATTTAAACTTTTTATGCAAAAATAAAGGTCAAGTTCGTTAATGGCTGAAATCGGACCAGTGGAAGGGGGGGGGGGTTTAGAGGGGAGGATTTTTTGAAAATTCGAAATATCTCCGTTACATTACGTCGGATCGAAAAACTATATAGAATCAATCATATTGCAAATTAAATGTACTATAAATAATGTTATATACATTTATTCTGTATCTTGAATATTAACCGAGATATTTGCATTTTTCTGTTTTCAGCTTCTGAGATGAGATTGGCTAACTTCGGGTCTAGTCGTGAGTTTCCGTCAAGAGCTAGTTCGGGCCGTTCTCATAACTGTTTGACTCTCTATTCTGAAATTTCTCTATTGTAAAACTTCACGTGGGAAATCTGCTAAGTTTACGCAGCCCCTGTGTGACGGACTTTTTTCTAACGTGGTAGTTGGTTCGGATGAAAATTATAAACTCATTTTCTTGGCAGTAAATTTACTTAAGGGCCCATTCAACCCTTGGACTTTAATTTCCCACTCATGTTCTCAATCTTCTCGTCTTAATTTGTTTTGAATCTTCCTAGGTATGACACCATAGTCTCACCTAAGGGTACCCTTCAATTTAGCCATACGGGATCTCCTTTGTACAGTTTCTTCTTCCAGTCTTTCCTCATTAACAAGTTTCTTCAGTAGTCGTAGCCATATGAAGGTGACTATTACTAGCTTGTTGTCTAGACTGTGGATGCTCTTGACTTTTTAAATAGAATAATTTACTTAGATAGAATTTCCTTAGAACGCTTCCTTCCTGATTTTTTTGCCTTCAATAATCAGGTTTAATACAATATTTTACATTCCTATGAAATAGTGGTACTCAATGAGCTTTGTCTTCGCTCATCTCTTACAGACAGAACTGCGTATGAATAGAAAGATATGTAGCCAACAGCCGGTCTTGTCCTGATTCCAGCATATATATCGTTCTTCGTAATTACAAGGTCGACAACATATAGTTGACCGACTGTACATGTTTATAATGGTGATCCTCTACCGAGTTGTCTAGCACTCCACTCAATTCTTTTTTAGATTAAGATATAATCTTTTTAAGAAATCCCACCGCTCAGGCCAGGTTTTTCAAAATATCTCTTCAAATTCTCATAACCCTACCTAGTAGTTGACAAAAATGAGTAGCGTTGTCATTTTATAGTTATCCTGCTCGAATTGAAATGTGTTATGTAAGTATATGGCTAAAATGTAAAGTTCGTAAGAGCTAGAAGACGGACCAGAAAGAGTATGTTGAATGCAAAAACGTAATTATCTCCGCTATTATGCGTCGGATCGTAAAATGTTACGTAACTAGTCTTGTGTATAAAGTAATTTCCTTCAATTGCTTTTCTGTACATTTTTCTTCAACTCAAATATTGACCAAGTTATTTGTACTCCAGCTCAAATTTGAAGCCCATAGGGTTTTTATTTACCTCTCTTTTACTAATTTAGTACTCCTTACAGAGCTGGAAATTATCACCATGAAAAACAATTAATATTTAGGTCTTAAAACAAGTCTCCAATCATAGTTCATGTCTTTCAGGATTTCTACCGTTTCTAAATGGACATAAAATAAGGTAGGTAAGAGATGTATTGTCACCATATTTAATGAGTTAACTGAGGGAAAATAAATTTGGGATTCTACCAAAAAATTCGTCTGACTAAGCCAATAAATATTTGGCTAATATATCGTAAAAGAAGAGGCTAAAGGTAGTTAGTCCAATAGATGATAACTCTCACTAAGTTAACCTATATATCTAAAGAAGGGGGAAACGGAGGGGAGTTTTCGTATAAAATACTTTTAAATACATAGCAATAAAAAAATAAATCAACTCCTCAAAACTTCAACTTCAATGTTTCAGTGCTTTCAGGGCTATATAATTGTACTCTTCTTCTTCTGATTAGAGTAATAAACACTCTACATATTATTCATTGAAGACTCACTAGCCACGAAGTTGTTTTATCAACTGTATACGCCTCTGAAGATGAGGCGCTAGTGGATCTATGGAATGAATTGATTAAAACACTTGAGTGGATGTTTTTTAGCAGATTTCCCTATCAGCTATTGAGGTTGTACTCATGACGGAATTTTCGAAATTTTTCTTCAAATGTCCATCGATCCTACCTAGTAGATGACGAAAATGAGGTCCGTTCAAAACTGTATATATATATCAGCATGACTGTATGTATATATATATATATATATATATATATATATATATATATATATTTGTCTGTTACCGCTCTAGCGGTCGCAACTTTTGTTTAATCGTTACCAAACTCGATATTTAGTCGTTTTATGTAAAAAGAAAGATCAAGTCGTTAACGGCTGACATCGGACCAGTGGGAGGGCGGAGGGGTTTAAAGGGGAGGATTTTCGAAAATTCGAAATATCTCCGTTACTATACGCCGGATCGAAAAATTGTACAGAACCAATCTTATTGCAAATTAAATTTACTATAAATATTGTCATACACATTTTTTCTCCATCTTGAATATTAACCGAGATATTTCCATTTTTATTAAATCGGAGCGCCTAACGGACGAGAGTTACTTTCCCGCCAAAAGCTAGTTCACTGGCTCGGCTCTCATGAAATTTCTCTATTGTAAAACTTCAAGTGGGAAATCTGCTTAGTTTACGCTGCCCCTGCATGGCGGACGTTTTTTTTTTTATCGGAGAGTTTAAAAGAACAAGTGGGTTTGCAAAACATTGTAGAGCATTTGAGTGGAAGATCTGTCGTGGGTATTGGTACCAAAGAGTAATAAAGGACTCTATACCAATCAGTCATCCATTTAAAGTTATTCATTTAAAATTCACTTTATGTTACTACGACTAATCGGAATGGTACCACTAAGTAATTACATTTGAATTTAAATTACGAAACTAGATTAATATAAATTATTAATTAAAGATAGTTAAAACTACTCTTGTAAGATGTTTTGAATAATTAAATTCCAATCACTTCAAAATAACTATTTAATTTCAAAATATTATATGTGGGAGTATTGTAGAATTTCATAAATGTTTGTGGATGAAAACCCTTGGGGTCACGCAAGGTCTTATATTCTCTTCCCAGCGTGATATTATATTGTAGAAAGAGATTCTGCTATCAAGAAATAAATAGGTCCCTAGCGATGGCAAAGGAGCACGTAGTGATTAAGGTTTATCACAGAAAAGGGAAATGTTTGGGTCATTCTTAATTAAGTTAATTTACGGAGAACATATTTGAAAAGCTCTCCACCATAATTGAATTAATTTACGTATTTCTTGAACACTGAAACCTCCCTCAATTAAAAGTTAATTTATAGCGAAAGATATAAAACATAAAAATACCTCAATTAATTTGGCTCATTTACACTGATAACATTTTTTAACCCACAATCTTAAGTTAATTTACAATGAAAGACTTTCTTAAGCCATGAAACCGCTCAATTTACTATCATGTTCTGCGATGATAATATTTAAATATAGAAAACCCCAACTCATTTCATTTTCAATAAATATGTTTCGTAAAATTCAAATTAGCTCGCTCTAAATAATGTTGATTTGCCTGGTTTCGGAAGATGAAGATGAACCGGACTTAAAGTGGCTCTGCGGAACCAACCAAGCTCATGCCCAGCATTACTTCGATGCTTTCCAGAATACGTTGGGAAACGGTGACAAGTGTCGATGTCGTGTAAATCACAGACTTTATAACGCTGTTAACTGTTGTTTAAGTTAAAAAATAACAAGGTTATTGTTTAAGTTCAACAAATAATTTCCTGTCTTCGTTTTTGGCAAAATAGCATGGTCTCTTACCTTGTAAATCAAGAGAGATAATTGTAACTGTAGAGGTAGTTGAGTTTTTATTTGTCTATTAAATTGTAAAGTGAGAAAAAATAAAATAAATATAAAATAAGGATTGTAGTGACCCTCCAAATTATTAGTCAAATTTGCATTATTTATTGCACAAATATTATATTTTTTTTTGTTTAAAACATATGTTAAAATTAAAAGAAATAAAATATTAAAACAGAGTATTAATATTTTAAAGAAATAAAGTATTATAAGGGTATTGTATTAGCAGATTTCCATGACGAAAATGAGGTCCGTTCAAAATTTTTTTTTTTACATACAAACACACACACACATTTTATATATATATATATATACACGCACACACACACACACACACACACACACACACACACACACATATATATATATATATATATATATATATTTGCTCTAGCGATCGCAATTTTGGTTTAATCGTTACCACACTCTATATTTAAACATTTTATGTAAAAAGAAAGATCAACCTCGTTAAAAGGTGAAATCCGATCAGTGGGAGGGTGGGCGCCTTATAGGGGAGGAGTTTCGTAAATTCTTATTCTTAATAACTGCGTTATTATGCGTCGGATCGCACAATTATATAGAACCCATCTTATTGCATATATAATGTTCTATAAGTGTTGTTATGTTCGTATTTTCACTGTCTTGATTATTATCCGAGATATTTGCATTTTATAGTTTTTGGTCATTTGTAACCCCCCCCCCCTCCTACTCATGTCATATTAACAATAAGCTGTTATATTATGAAGCACATTATTTGAACATCTACTTTTTGAGATAAATGTGAGCCCCTGTGTGACTTTCAAAAGTATTTATCCTCAGTAGGAGTCTTAGTTATGCTGGTATACCCATCACTAGCACGTAGTTCTCGTTCTTAGAACAACTGTCTCCCTGTTTAGTTTAAGTTAGCAAATAAGTACTGGTGACTTCTGACAGTACTGTAGCACCAAGAGGAGAACCTATTCGCGCTGTGACCGCTGGTTGACTTAGGTCAAATGAGGTTCATTTCTCCCAGCTTGTCACCGACACTGGGTAAAGTAGAATATACCCTGAGTCGCACTGAAATCCTCGGTCAATCTTCGGGTATCGGCCCCTACTTTAGACTATACTCTACACTCGACTATAGACATAACTCGGTGTGCGTAGCGCCAGTCACTCGTGATTGGACCCGCGTTTTACTGCACTGTTGACCTTTTGTCCCAGGTCATACTCCAGGGTCCTTTTCTCTTGACTGTCGCACAACCCCTTCATTGTGTTGCCCCTCTCGGTCGAACTCCCTCGTCCCAGGACTAGCTTCAGTCCCAGCTTCTCAGCCGTTTTACAACCGCCTTAGGCGGTCAAGTGACTGCGACCAGTGCTGTGTTTGCTGGTTGAACTCTGTTCCCAGGCCCAGGGTCGGTCTCTTGCCGCTTTCATCCTACTGAACGATGTATCCTTTTATTTATGATCGGGTCTTTCTGATACGCGTCTCATAAATATGATCCGACAAGCATAATCTCTGTAAATCATTATAATGGAAACGAAAGCAATAAAAGCCATTTGTCACGAGTAAGTTATATTATTTAGAATGAGCCGTACCGATAAGAGCGAGTCGCCTCAATTCCCTCTAACAGGTCAATGGCTACAAAACTAAACATTAATTTCCATTTTGGTAATAGGAGGAGGGGGGGAGCTTACCACTCCTCTTTGGGAAATAATTTTTTCCGCTAATGTCTGCATTATCTAGGAATGATATGTATTAATATTTTCAAATTAATACTTAAATGAAGCTAACGTAAAAATGAGCAGGAAGGTCTAAACACCAAATTTAGAATTTAAATGCTCTAGAAATACTTTGTTTTGGTCTTAGTTTACACAATCAGAATTTATTTTTCTGAAATTGAAATTTATCTTTCTCTAGATGTTTTAGCGATGAAGATTTTCTTTTCTTCTGTAAGTGCTCTTTTTTAATTATTTTCAGAAGTAGGTCTACAAGAAGGGATTTTGTTTTTCTACATATACTTAGTTATAGGTTTGAACCAGTTTTTATTAAAGCCGAACATATTATTATACAATTTTAATAATTTTCAAATTATTTTGCAACTGTCCAATAAAAAAATTAATTATGTATTTACGTAATTGTTCACTGATTATCTCATGAAAACATAGTCTTTAAATTATGGCCTCATTTCTCAATAATCAATGAACCATTTCATAAGCTCTTCTAAAAAAAAAGTCCGTCACGCAGTGGCTGCGTAAACTAAGCAGATTTCCCAAGTGAAGTTTTACAATAGAGTAATTTCACGAGAGCCGAGCCAGTCAAGGAAACGGCCGAACTAGCTTTTGGCGGGAAACTAACTCTTGTCCGTTAGGTGCCGAAATTTAATAAAAATGCAAATATCTCGGTTAATATTCAAGATAGAGAAAAAATGTATCTATCAATATTTATAGTAAATTTAATTTGCAATAAGATGTATTCTGTAAAATTTTTCGATCCGACGTATAATAACGGAGATATTTCGAAAATCCTCCCTTCTAAACCCCCTGTCCCACTGGTCCGATTTCAGCCGTTAACGAACTTAATCTTTCTTTTTACATAAAACGACTAAAAAACGAGTTTGGTAACGATTAAACAAAAATTGCGACCGTTAGAGCGGTAACAGACAAATATATATATATATATATATATATATATATATATATATATATATATATATATATATATACAGTTTTGAACGGACCTCATTTTCGTCATCTACTAGGTAGGATCGATGGACATTTGAAGAAAAATTTCGAAAATTCCGTCATGAGTACAACCTCAATAGCTGATTTCCCTTAAGGGAAATCTGCTGATATATATATATATATATATATATATATATATATATATATATACAGTTTTGAACGGACCTCATTTTCGTCATCTACTAGGTAGGATCGATGGACATTTGAAGAAAAGGGAAATCTGCTAAAATACACTATAATGTGCATTCCATTAATGACAAAAGTAATTTTACCGTAAAGTTAATTTTTTGGATTCGATAATTCAGTTTAGTTATCAATTAGTATGTTGTAAGTGTAAAATAGGTGTCATCTTTTCTGAATGTTAATAGAATCTGTAACTTGGAGTATGGAATATTTTGTACTGTATAAATAACTACAGGGATTTGAGTCCCAAAACTCACCTGAGTCATCACAATATTGTTTTATGTCGAAGTCTATATTAGGTTGTATAGTATTTAAATACTTTTTTATGTTAGGAATGAATTAAAAAAACTGGGAGACCTTAGTTTCTGTTGCTCTTGCCGTTTGCTCAAATGCTTTAAAAGAAGTAGATATTTTTACGTACCAAATTCATAAATCTGTATTTATAGATTCATATTCACCAAATTTGTGTTATTCCTTTACGGTCTTCATGGGCTTCGAAACATTTTGTATACGTTTTTAGAGTATCAAACCGACAATTATGGATATGACTATGTTTGTATCAAGTAATTGGTGTAGTGTTGATATCCTGAAAATAGATATAAGCAAACTGGATAGTGAGTCCGCATGTGTGTTGACTTAGTCTAATGCTTTCAGTATTAGACTATTTATTCTGTTTGATTGGGCAGTTCTGTCCATGTCTACATTTCAGTGCGTGAATGAGTATGTCGTGTTCGTTTGTAGCTTCTCCACTACCAACATAGTTATCATGTTTACTTCCGCCTGTGTATGTTTGCTACTCTGTTGGTTCTGATATATTACCTTTTATGGGGGAACATTTGCCAGGGATTCCAGTTCGGGTAGCGTTTTGACGGTCCACGACTTAATTTTAGCTATTTTAAACACTGGTTGGATGTTAATGCCCGGGGGCAACTCGTACATCTGCTACTTTATCTAACCCATGTAAGAAGAGCTTTTCATCTGATGGTCGTCAGCTGACTTCATCGTTGAGGGGGAAAAGCCAACAACCAAGTCTGTCAGAACTCTAATCTGCTCCAATTGCAAGGAAACCACATGATAAGGGGGTGTCCAACCGTTAAAGATGTTGCTTTAAATGAGCGTCGGAAATGAGCCAGAAAAGCAAACTTGTTCATTATATGCTTAACTAAGCACATGACCGACAGGAGTAAATTCCGCATGCAATGTGGTGCCGGTTCGTGTAGAGGGGACCACTATATGCTCCTTCGCCCTGAATCTGAGGAGAATCAGATCACTGAGTTAAGTAGATAGGTAGCTTACACTAAAAGTCTCAACCCATTACCCATGGTTTTAATGAAAATCCTTCCAGTTCGCTGGGAAGCACCAAATGGTAATCAAGCAATCTCTGCTATGCTAGGCGAGGGGGTAAAATGGACTCTTTTAGACCGGGAAGTGGCAATGTCTCTTAGGATTAAAGACAAGAAATCACCCCTCTGTGTCCAGTGGATAAATGACGTAAAATAGAGGGCTGAAGATTTTGAAGTCCTTGATATTGGGCGTTTATCCTGGCTGCAAAAGTTTGCAATTAATGTAATATTCGAACCGTAAAGGACTTGACCCATTCTTCTCAAAACTTTGATGTTAAGGAGCTTGCGAAACTATGACCTCAGACCATAAGTGTGAGCCTTAACCCAAACTTGGATCCAGCTAAAATCATAATAGGGCAGAACAATAGTTCTGTCATCTAACCTATAAGATCCTTCTTTATCAAGGTCATGGAAAGGCCTAGCGTTCGGCAAAACAAGATTAGATTGGGCTCTGCATGGTAGAATAAAAGACGGTGAAAGGTTAAAGGAAGTTGTTAAGCCGTACACATCTTCCAAATGGAAAAATCTGACGAAACATTCCACAACCTAGTTAAAGATTATTTTTCCCTTGACTTTGGTGGTAGTGATGATTTGAGCCGCGTGCTTAAGCCATCGAAATATTAGATAAGTCAGCACACCTAGAACAAGGTCGATGGGAAGTTGGCCTTTTATGGAAGTCAGAGAAAATGAAGTCCAGATCTAATTTTTCAGAGGCTGAAGTGTGGCGAAAATAGGTTAGATAGGGACCCGAAATTTATCAGCTAGTATACACATAAAAATAGAGGATTCTATAGTCACAGAAAATGCCGGTAAGATGTCTAGGGATGAAATAAACGCAAAAGCTGCCCATATATGGTACCTGCCACACCTCGCTATTTTTAATCATAATAAGCCGAGCAAAATCTGGAATGTTTTTGACAAGTCAGCCGAGGGCGACGGCCTAAGTTTAAACAATCAGCTTCTAAAAAATCCTGATTTATATAACTCCATCCCTGATATACTCATACGATTTCGGCGAGTGACATTAAGGATATATCTCCAAATAAAAATTAGAGCCAAAGATCAATTCGATACTATATGGATGATTACTTGGGCAGTGTAACCTCGAAGCAAGAAGCGAACGGAAGACTTTCTTGAAATTCACAGGCACTGGGGTTTCAAGATGGTAAACTGGATTTCTAACAGTAAAAATTTGTTATGAGTGTAGATTCAATTTTAGCTGAACGTACAGCTAAACTATGCGACATTAGCCTCACCAAAACGTTTTACCGATGCCCTGGAATCCAATTAAAGATGTGTGTATTTTTGGTTTAAAAAAATCTTTTTTCTCATGACGCCTACCTTGGCCACAACATGCCAACAACAAAAAGAAAATACTTGAAAACAATAAAGTCCATTTTTTCCCCCGTTAGGTTTTAAGATAGTTTATAATATTTTTAAAGACTATCTTCTAGGAGACTTGGAGAACAGAAGTTGATTGGGAGGAAGAAATTCTTCAAACCCTACACCAACCGATGAAAAAGTTGGCTAAATAAGCTGGTGGACCTTGAAGATTCGGAGATCTCTAGGTGCTATTACTCATCCATTCGATCTGCCAAGACCCTGGAGTTGTAAGTGTTTTGTGATGCAAGCGACCAACCTTATGCAGCGATAACATATGTATCTTATGATAGTTGTTACAAGGGTCATTGTTTTGCTCCTTTTAAACAGGTTTCTGTGGTTTTCTGGAGTCCACCAAACCTGGGAATTGAAAAGGGCAGTAGCAAGGACCCACAAGATGATGCCACTGAGGGTAATGGGGGAATGTCTGGATGTTGAGGTTCATTGACTTTTGAAATTCGGTTGGACGGAGCTCACTCTCACAATAAAATAAATACCACGTATGTGATGAAGCGAAATAGTTATTCCAGTTACTCTCGACCCCCGGAATTTATTTGTCAAATTGTTAATTGACTGTTAACACCGAAATACATCAGGGTCAGACGCTCATAGCCAACGAGCAAGGGAGAAGTATTAGATCCCCGGCTTGCGGCAAGCTGCACGAAACACCTGAGACAGATGTCTACTGTGTTCCAAGTAAAAAGCAAAATCCTTTGAGCAGCCTAAAGGGCCGTTACAAAAAAAAAAAAAGACCCCCGTAACTCTGAACCATTTTCTCATCGGGGACCGCATTGGAGCCGCGCGATGGACATTGCATCGGCTGAATATGGACATCCGGAAACGGTGGCAACTTGCACAAGGCCTCACAAACTTGTTCTGGAAGCGATAACTACGCCTCTGAGGTGTAAAAAAATAAAAGCCAAATAGTTAGATAGATATAGATCACCAGAAGACATTTATTTGGCTGAACCAAAGAATGTAAGAGGAATGTGTAAACTTGCAAGAGTCGTAACAACATTTCCTGGACTTGACTGCGTTCTGAGAGTAGTCGACGTACGCCCTAACAACGGAATCATCAGAAGACCGTAAACAACAAGCCTAAGGCCTGTTCTTCCAGCTGAGAAGTAGCTACCCATCAGTTCGCTAGTTGGGAGGGAGGATTGACCCAGCTGTCGAAGCTTTTTATTTGTATTTTAATTTTAATATTATTTTTTTAAGAAACTTTTTTTTTTCATTTTCACTCAGTCTAATTACAATCAGCTAAAGTTTTGCACATGTATTATTATCTTTTAGCAGGTAAGTCACTAACACAGATAATGTATAGTCTTAATAAAAATAATAGCGAAAATCCCCTTACAAGTGGGATAACATCTATCATGAGCTTTGAAGTTCTCTGTAAGCAACATTCCCTGTTTAATTACTTACAGTTAACCAGTTAATTCATGGGCCTGATATCCTCCGAAGGATAGAAATTAAAATACTAGTTACTGCTCATCAGGTTTTGTTCAATATTATATTAAGTTCTGTTCGGTGGATGATCTACATAATTCCATACTTTTACAGAACCTCATTCCAACTAAAAAACGATAGATTTATATCGATATTCCCTGAAAATAAAATAAAAAATTAAAATAGACCATAATTTCTCCTCCAATATTATGTGGGAAACCTTCACAGAAGTTTTAAGCGACCATGAGAAAGACTGCTGTCAGTCACCCTGAAGACTGAAAAGATATGTGAGGATCTATATCCAAAACAAATAAAATCATTTTTTTATGTACCGAACTGGGCATTATGTAAATGAATATCTATATTTGAACTAACAAAATAAGGTGTGTGCACTCACAGTTCAGTAATAGTTAAGGGTTAAGAAAAAACTTTGGCAGTTAATAAACTTCAATTTTGCCAATTATACTAAAATCCAAACGAATTTAAGATTTGACTAAATTTATTTTATGTGTGTGCGTGAGAGCGAAAAAGAGAGAGTATTTAACATAAATATATCTTCATATATATCATCTTTATTTTAAATATACACAGAAGGAGAAGAGACAATGTGTGTGTTTTCGTGTATTTTTTTAATGAATCTAAAAGAATAACAGGGGACTCCATAGCGGACACACCTGTTTCAATTAGTCGATGGCTTTCAACAGATAAAATTTAAATTTTTAAATTCTCGTAAGACAGATACTTATTTTATTTTTAGAAAATTATATACTTCAACAAAAGCCGAAAATAATTATATAATGATTCATTTTTTGAGATGTTTAAAGATAATTTTCTATGTTCTATGACGGGTTAGGTAGACTCTGCTGTATATGCCATTTGTTGATTTCAAAACAAATATTTTTTCCAGGATATCTTGGCATGACGGAGTGAATGCTTGCGTCAGTATTTTTGCACTTGTACAAGCATCACGAAATATTAAATTTCTATAAAGAATTCCTTAAAAGAAAGCAGAGATGCATTATGTCGATAATATGAGGAGCTACAGCCACCCCCTCACCACCAATGATTAACACCTACCATTAAAGTCATCAAGTTTATAAAGAAGAGTTCAAAGTTTATTTTCTATAATACTTTTATACCTTCCAAGATACATTTGACATTATTTATTGTAAAACCAAATCTAATTTGAAAACATTCGTAATGCAATAGAATCGTAGAGAAATTTGTTCCATGGATACACCGGCGGGTTTTACCTTTCACCTTGGTAGCATTCCTCTTCGTCTAGCAGTTCCGGTGCTCCTTCCAGCACGCACTGTTCATGTAAGAGATCATAAAAAGAATGCTTACAGCAGCAGAGATTTGAAGAATCAAAGAGGGCAACACTTTAAACATAATGATTCGCCAAGATGAACGTGAGGTGACTTCGGATTCTGACACAGCTAAACGAACCGCCGGATGAATACTAAAGTCTGTCTGGGGTTAGATTTATAAATTGTAAAGGCGGATGCGAATTCACATAATTATTTAGTCTATATGACAAACGACACAATGAAAACAAAAAACGAGGTTCCAAAGATGTCTTCTAATTCTTATCACGCCTCGAGTTTTTCAACGGAATTCAATCTCCTCAATCAATTAAGACAATTTTGTAAATTACAAATAATGTTACAAGGTTGGGGCACTTCAAGTTCTTGAGTAAACACAATCATGAAAGAAGGTTACGAGACAACGACAGGTTACCCACTATTCAACAGGTTATTTTTTTCATGAGGCAGAACACCGAAGGTCCTATTCTGATATTACAACTACCTATAAATTAACAGTCCTTGTTTAATAATGTTTTCGGTGTTTAAACAATAGGTACCTGCGCATGTCAGTTATAATTAATAGAACGTGTTCTTTTTCTTCTCCTATTGATAGGGAAATTTTCCCTCGATCATTGGAAATTATGTGGAAACTTCATTAAAACAAAAAAAAAAAAATTGAAAATTTATGATAAAAATCCAAAAATTAACTGCCATAAGAATTTTTATATTTTCATTTTTTTTAATAAAAAAATATATAGGAATAAATTCAAAAATATTTAAAAAGACTTAACCAACCTTATATAGCAGTGTATGAGCGACGTTCTTTGAGAAAAACACAGAAACACAGGTTGAGAGACACAGAGACACAAAGACTGCCCCGACCCACCCGAAAGCTTGTCGGCTACTGACAATATCAGCTGGTCGATACACGGGCAACCTCCCACCACTTCCCCCTCTACGACTCCCCGCCCTCCGCCTTCTCTCCCAGCGAGGGAAAATTAAAACCAACATACAATTATAGCATCCTCCCATCAGGAAAGTAAACAACACTCCAATTTTCTTTTTAATAAACAACGTGGGGGCTTGTACCGGTAAAGCGTATACATACTTGCCGATGAATCTTTTGCAGCGCTTATAAAGGAGCTACTGCTTGCTGCGAATAGAAACTCTTAAATCAGTGAAACCAAAACACTTTTGGGATATACTTTAGAAGCAATCTTTCATTGGGGTGTTTTTGGAACTCCTCCCCGCCTCTTTTAAAAATGATTAGTTACTCTTCACACAAAAAGAAATAGTCTTTCTAAAAGGAACCTTTTATATTCACATATCACGTCATAAATCCTAAACAAGCTTATAAAGAATAAAATAATACTTATATTTAATGAGGTCTTTAAAACCATTTTTATTTCCATTTTTCAGGCAGAACCTTCCCATCTAGGAATGATTCCGATCCTGGTTCCCTTGTCCATATCTATTCGCCTATTTCTATATGACTACATTAATTTCATACCTGCCTGTCCCACAGGGATTGTAGACACAATATATTCATGGTTTAGGAGTACTCCTCCAGTTTTTTTCGTCGAAACACGAAAATTCAACGGGGTGTAAATCTGTATTATTCATAGTCACATTTCATAGGCAAATCCTACCTATTAGATTTTTCAAGACCCTAAGATCCTTTATTTTCTGCTCTTTCCTCTGTTTGTAAGAGTACAAAGAGGTGGTATTCTTTGTCCTTTCTTGGTGACAGCTTACACGAAAGACATTCCATTCTCTTCAGATATGTGCCATTGTCAAGGCACTTTGAACCTAAAATTGATTAAGATAAGATAATTTTACCTGCCAGAAAATCCCTTCAAGAACACATAATATCCTTAGAACCAAGACACACCAAATGTAAAATTTGGGGAATAAAACCAACTCATATGACATAGATGAAGTTCTAATTTCCCAAAAATTACAAACTCTATCAAAATGAGTGTCATTAGTTCACAGGAAACCTATGTAGAGGTTTAGAAAACATCAAGTAGGGGAGAGTAGGGTAAAACCGGGTAGTCGGGAGCAAAGTGTGTACCTCCTCTTAGACGTTGTGTGGTCTGCAGTCGGGTTGAATACGGAAGAACTACTATCCACCTTTGAAGAAGAAGCACCGGTCATTATTTCAAATCGTTAGCCGTGGTTATTTCGTGGCAAGGACAATAATTCAATTTTCGTGGAACATGCTTATGATTTTCGTGGAAAAGGTTTTTCATTGTTTAATCTTTACGTGCGGGGTAAAACCGGTTAACAGCTAAGGGGCAATCTGCAAGGGTGGTGAAGGATGGATCCAGTGCACCCATTGGCATGGTTGGGCCCATCAAAGCTGCTCTGGGCCGAAGAGGAAGTAAACGATTTTACTTGGGACTTTGTAAGTAAAATTGCAATTTCTCTCAAAAAAAATGTAATGGTAAAATAATAATTGCAAAGACTGTTAGTTTGCTTAACACTTATAGAATAGCATGTTCCTTTACTTATTTCAATGTTTTAATGCATCAAACAACATTTTCTATTAACAAAAAACATTAATTTGATTAAAAGTCTTTACATTTTTATTTTTACATAAGAAAAACATATGTACCCGGTGTTATCCTTCTAGTGGGATAAAACCGGGCAAAATGACTTTTTACAAATAAAAGTAGGGTAAAATTTCTTTAAAAATTTAAATTATGTTTTTGAAACTGTGGATACCTTAACAGATAAGCAGAGCTATATTACAACAAAACTTTACTTATTTGTGGTAAAAATTGTGGTTTCTGGAAGCCTTCAAACTTTAGCAACCCGGTTTTACCCCACTTTCCCCTACATGATAACTTCTAGGTGGTTCAGGGAGACGGATGGCGGTCCTATCAAATTGAAGGCGTCACCTTTCTTTGCGATAGTAGGTTCAAGTATCTTAGATTGGTACGGAGAACAATATTACGTAAAATGATAGCAAAAGTGGACAGATCTTTTATATATATATATATGGGCGAGGGAAGGCCCAGACAGAGGCGACTAGGTGATTAAATATGTATTGATGTATGACCTAAGGTTTGCATCAATATGAAGGTGGTTTCATCTGATATGAAGTTCAGATTTAGAGGATGTACCCTAGAGCTCATACTCAACGGTTTAAGATAGTGCAAAAACCCATGCGCTGCAATAACTAAATAAATAACGCCTAGCAGTTAGTTAATAGCCCATTATCTTGCCCATCAAGAATAGCTACTGTAGATGACCTATGTCAGAGGGAAAATGGATTTTCCCTAATAAAATCACCATGAAAATGCAACAAAATATTTAAAAATAAAAAGTCCTAGTAAACCAGTCGGTGTGTTTCAGTGATAGTGCAAAAGACAAGCTTTCTTGAGAAAGTGCTATCTTATTCTAGGTATTTCTAAACTAATATACAATTCTATTTCTAAACTAATATATTATATTAGTTTAGAAATAGAATAATTAATATACAATTAAATTAAATATATTATATATATTTAGGTATTTCTAAACTAATATACAATTCTAGGTATTTCTAAACTAATATACTTCCTTTAAGAGGTATAACTGAAATATCACTGAAATGGAAATTTTGTCCAATCACCACAAAATTAAAACAGTGAAATCAGAAAGCAGCCGATTTTTTTAGAAAAATGAAATCCATTTGTCTACATCATGCAATGCCTCATTTCTATCTATAAAAAGTAAATTATCAGAACAAAAAGAGATAGTGTTGTGATTTTGGCTGAATCATTTTATCAAATCAAAATACAAATGTCTCACCAACATTTCAGTTACCTCCGCATACGGGACCTCTGGCAGACCTCTTCTAGTTCATCAAGCCATATATGCATCTTTTTCTGAGCGCCTTTTTTTTGTGTGTGTGTGTGTGTGTGAGGCCCTTTTTTCACTGCTGGATGTTCTCTTCTAAGTTTTTAACGACCACTGCCATCTAAAAAAAGTCCGTCACGCAGGGGCTGCGTAAACTAAGCAGATTTCCCATGCGAAGTTTTACAATAGAGAAATCTGCATACAGGTAACATAACACCACCGTGATTAAATACAAACGGTAATGAGAAATCTTTCAGTTAATTAAAATAAATTCCCAACTGAAACGGCTTCTGAATTGTAAGAATATTTTTATTTTAAAAACTCAAATTTTAGTAGTCCAAGAACTAAAGAAGGGGGGGGCGGATGAACAGAACTTATTTGCATAAATCTCACAAAGTAACGAAAGTAAGGTAAGCTTAGAAATGACAGGTAAGATTAGAAGAAGCTTCCACCTGAGCCGAGTAGTTACGGAAACGGGCGACCTAATCCGAACTATACCCGACCACAGACTTCATAAAAATGCAAATATCTCGGTTAATATTCAAGATAGAGAATAAATGTTATTGTTAAATACATTTATTCTCTATAGTAAATTTAATTTGCAATAAGATTGGTTCTATACAATATTTCGATCGGATAAATAATAACGGAGATATTTTGCATTTTCGAAAATCCCCCCATCTTAACCCCCCCCCCTCCCTCTAGTCCGATTTCAGCCATTAACGAACTTGATCTGTCTTTTTACATAAAACGGTTAAATATCGAGTTTCGTAACGATCAAACAAAAATTGTGACCGCTAGAGCATTAACAGACAAAAATATATATATATATTCTATTTTTGAGGCTGCATCGCTGGGGAGTATTATCATTGTGAGTACCTCGGCTGTCTGTTCCATGATGGAAGCATTTCCATCGAAAATTTGCAAAACAACGAAAATTCCAACACCACTGGAGCAGACAGCCGAGGTACTCAGAATGATATATATATATATATATATATATATATATATATATATATATATATATATATATATATAATTTTGAACGGCCCTCATTTTCGTCATCTCCTGGGTAGGATCGATGGACATTTCAAGAAATTGTTCGAAAATCGCGCCATGAGTACGACCTCAATAGCTGATTTTCCTTAAGGGAAATCTTCTAAAAGGAACCATCTGATCCTTGCATCCATTCTAGCCTGTTCCTAACTTCAAAGTATGTACAATAATGTATTTTCTTCATCATCCCCCCCCCCCGTTAATTGAATGACAAGCGATTAGAAACGTTTAATCCCCAATAATTAAATAATCTTTCACCTATATCTGTTTTGCAAAACACAGAGGAGGTGACGGCCAACACAGTTGTTCAGGAATTTATGGAAATTACACATAATTTAATGAGGTTTTAACATGTATTTACAAACATATTTATTAAAAGTATAATTTTTTCCCTGCTGTGCTTTGTAGCATTTTGGCCAAAGTATTCTAGTCATCAGGGAACAGAAATATGTCTTATACTTTGGATTGAGTTTGAAGAGAATTAATTAGATTTAAAAAGAGGAGTGTTGAGGCTGATACCATGTATGAGTCTTATAAACGCATTACAGGTACATTCCAAGATAAATCCGTAATCATGGGTGTGGGTGACTGACTATTACCACTAACCAATAACCACTCTGGCCTCTAATATTACCTCCAATCCCACAAGTATTCTCACAGTGGCTTCATTGAATTTCTCCATATTTATCTTTTTCCACATTAATTACATTTTTACTCCACCATTTCAACTAGTCGTCTTTAGGTATTACGTAAAATCAACTCCTTGAGAAACAGTGCCTCTCTGTTGCCAATAATGTCTGTTTTTAAAAAAGTCCGTCACGCAGGGGCTGCGTAAACTAAGCAGATTTCCCACGTGAAGTTTTACTCTCATCCGTTATCCGGCCCGATTTCATAAAAATGCAAATATCTCGGTTAATATTCAAGATAGAGAATAAATGTATATAACAATATTTATAGAAATTTAATTTGCAATAAGATTGATTCTATACAATTTTTCAATCCGACGTATAGTAACGGAAATATTTCGAATTTGAGAAATTCCTCCAGCGGTAACAGACAAATATATATACACACACAGTTTTGAACGGACCTCATTTTCGTCATCTACTAGGTAGGATCGATGGACATTTGAAGAAAACTTTCGAAAATTCCGTCATGAGTACAACCTCAATAGCTGATTTCCCTTGAGGGAAATCTGCTAAAAACGTTCTACGTAAATTAAATTTTGTCGATGGTACCATTTCCCTAAGGGTTGTAGCCCTTTATAGGAAAGTCCGTCACGCAGGGGCTGCGTAAACTAAGCAGATTTCCAACATGAAGCTATACAATAGAGAAATCTCTATACAAGAGTTACGGCCGAACTAGCTTTTGGCCCGAAACGGTCGTTATCGCCCCACATTTAATAGTAATGCAAATATCTCGGTTAATATTGAAGATGGAGAATAAATGTATAGAACAATATTTATAGTAAATTTAATTTACAATAAGAGTAGTTCTACACAATTTTTTGATCCGACGTATGGTAACGGAGATATTTCGAATTTTCAAAAAACCTCCCCTCTAAACCCCCCCCTCCCACTGGTCCGATTTCAGCCGTTAACGAACTTGATCTTTCTTTTTACATAAAACGACTAAATATCGAGTTTGGTAACGATTAAATAATAATTGCGACCGCTAGAGCGGTAACAGACAAATATATATTGTAACGGTCGAGCCTTAGAGCCACCCCGCTGTCTCTATATCTATGAGATCTGAGTGACTAGTACTAGGCTTGAAACGAGGTAGCAGCACCTGTCAAGGGAGGAGAGCGGACCCTTATGAGTCCAAAGGGCAATCTCCGAGGACTGGAATGAGCAGTCGACTCCCAAGATGCAACGAGAGCGTAAGTGTTTCTTTAATTAGCTAGCCTAAATGTGCTATATCTCGGATTAAATAGATAAATTAGCTCTTATAGCAGAGATGGTGGAAACAAAAATGCTTGCCGTGCAATATAAGACCCGGAGAAGTAGCCGGTACATAGTTTAACTTTAAATATTAATGAAAATAATAAACCTTACATTATATAAATTGGCGCCCAACGTGAAAGGGCACGGCTTAAACATTTTTTTTAAATTTAAACATTTAAAATATTTATTTAGGTTATTCATTTAAAAAAAAAAATTTTTTAATTAACATAGATTATAAAAAGTGATATTAATACTAATAGCAAAAGTTTTGAGGATAGGATTAGTGATGTAGAACAGAAAAGTGATAATTAGGATCTTGAAAATCTATCTATTGAAAGTGAACCGTTAGAGGGAACACAGACCAATAATATCATATATAAAGATCAGGCTAGACATATAATTCAATTAGAGGATTCGGGAATACCGTTATCTACTGAGATAGCAAATTTGAGCTTTTTGGGTTTTGAACAACCGCGAGGTACTTCTACTAGAATAATAGATAATTTAAACGATTTAAAAGGACAAAAAGAGGTCAGTAGTCCTATCGAAAAAGATCAAAACATGCTGGAAGCTATAATGAACTTAATAAAAGCAGGAAATACTAAATTGGAAGCCAAACTAGAAGAAAATAATAACAAACTAGAACAAAATAATAATAAACTAGAAGAAAATAATAACAAACTCGAAGAAAATAATAACAAACTAGAAGAATTTAAACAAGAAGTTAGAAATAGTATTGAATCATTGAAAATAGATATCGAACAAACTCGAGTAGATGTATCAAACGTGAGAAAAGAATTTATGAATGAGATAAATAATCTTAAAAACGAAAATGAAATAAACTTAAAATCTTTAGAGAATAGGTTAGCAGGTGAAACAGAAAATTTAAAAAAAGAAACCGTTCAGACTAGAGAACTACTAAAAACGGAATTAATGGATGAAATGGATGCCAAAATAATAGAAACCCGACAAGAATGCCATCAACAGAAAAACTTAATTCGGAATGAATTAAAAGGGGAAATTGAGCATGAAAAGATTATTCAAGGGAAGATAAATGATCAAATAAATCTAAATATTCAGAAAATTACTCACGAAAATAAACAAATAATTGAAGATAGATCGTTAATACAAATAGAGAATTTATTAGAGACAGATTTCAAAATAGGAGGTATAGCTGATGAAATGGAAAATATCCGGCAAGAATTAAAAAAAGTTCAGATAGGTCATTTGCCCAACTATAAAGAAATTAGAGTCAATCCTGAAGCTAGATGTCCTAAATTTAGTGATAGTCGACAGGAGAGCCCTACTGACTTTCGGTCTGAATTAGAAAATTATTTTAACATTTATGGAGTAGATACATGGGGAAAACAAGAGTTAATTATTTCAGAGTGCATGAGGGGAGTTCCCAGAACTTGGTGGCTGATTGAAAAGGAATTTATTAGAAATTTCATTCATTTTAAAGAAAGATTTTTAAATAAATATTGGGGAGAAGATAGGCAGGATGAATGTAGAAATCAAATTACCAATGGGAAATATCGCCCAGGAGAAAATTTAACTATTGATGATTATGCCAGGAAATTATTTAAAGACTGTAAATATCTTAATCCACCTTTTCCCGAGTCTTATCAAATAAAATGCATAATAAAACACTTCCCATGGCAAATACAATGTATCTTGGGGGTCGGCCAAATCAGTAATAAAGAGAAATTTCTTGACCTTTTACAAAAATTACCAGCTCAGGATATCATGAGGGGAACGGATGGAGAAGAAAATCGTGAGAATGAGGGAAACAACCCAAATAGAGTAAGAAATAGACAAAGAGAAATTTCGATAGAGAATAGGGATCGAAATTCATGGAGTAGGCCACCAGGTTATAACAGGAGACATAGTAATTTTCCCCCTAGTAATAGCTTTCGTCCAAGAAACCCAGATAATGTTTCCCGACAATTTTATAATAGTAGTGGAAATTCTAATTACAAACCACTCAACAAAAATTTTGGAAGAGGTAATGGGAGATTTGAAAATAGAAATTATAAAAAAAAAAAAAAAAAAAAAAAAAAAAAAAATTTATTAGTAATATAGAATAGATAATATATTTATTGTTATAAATAAAAAATAAAAATAAAATAATATATCGTGTTAATTAAATATAAAATAATATAATAAAAAAAAATAAAAAAAAAAAATTTAGTAATATTAAAATAAATAAAAATATATAATATATTTATTGTTATAAAAAAAAAAAAAAAATGGTAATATTAAAATAAATAAAAATATATAATATATTTATTGTTATAAATAAAAAAATAAATAATAATAGTAATATTAAAATAAATAAAAATATATAATATATTTATTGTTATAAAAAATAAAAAAAATAAAAAATAACAAAAAAAAAAAATAAAATAAATAAATAAAAATAAATAAAATTTATATAAAATATAATTTTTTTTTCTCTCTGGGTGGGCATATGTAACGGTCGAGCCTTAGAGCCACCCCGCTGTCTCTATATCTATGAGATCCGAGTGACTAGTACTAGGCTTGAAACGAGGTAGCAGCACCTGTCAAGGGAGGAGAGCGGACCCTTATGAGTCCAAAGGGTAATCTCCGAGGACTGGAATGAGCAGTTGACTCCCAAGATGCAACGAGAGCGTAAGTGTTTCTTTCCCTTAAGGGAAATCTGCTAAAACGACAAAGTCAGTTCACACTGTTTTTTTTTTTGTTTTTAGCATTTTTTCCTTGAGGGAAATCAGCTCTTGAGGTCGTACTCATGATGCGAGTTTCGACAAATTTCTTCAAATGTCCATCTATCCTACCCAGGAGATGACGAAAATGAGGTCCGTTCAAAATTATATATATTTGTCTGTTAACGCTCTAGCGGTCGCAATTTTTGTTTGATCTTTACCAAACTCGGAATTTAATCGTTTTATGTAAAAAGGAAGATCAAGTTCGTTAATAGCTGAAATCGGACCAGTGGGAGGGGGGGTTTAGAGGGGGGATTTTTGAAAATTCAAAATATCTCCGTTATTATGCGTCGGATCGAAAAATTGTATAAAATAAATAATATTGCAAATTAAATTTACAATTAATATTGTTCTATACATTTATTCTGTATCTTGAATATTAACCGAGATATTTGCTTTTGTACTCTGCGTGTGGTCACCAGTAGGCTATGTGGCCAATGAGAACATATTGTTGCGAAAATTAAATACATAAAAAATTAGCAGAAAGAGCCGCATATTTAGGAGGTACGAAGGACATGAAAGGAGCCGACCGATAAAGATTAGTGGCGCCAGCAGTATCTAATTAGGGCCGCGTATGTTCCAGGAACGTTTCTAGCCACTTCTGTTTGATGTTTGCCGACAAGCTATACATAAGGTACCCTAACAGTGCCCGAGTTCGTTTATTCTCAGCTGTCTTGATGATCACATCATTGCGTTCAGTGCTACGGTGCGACTTAGTGCAGTGCGGTAAAGTGTTTCTATAAGAAGAACAGTGTTTTGCCGTGACTCTGTAACATTATAGTGCCGTGTTTAAGACAGTGCAGTGCTGTCTTTTTGTGAAGTTCAGGGGCCGTGAGTGGATATTGGACCGTGTAATCTGAAGAACAGTGACGCTATCAGTGCATACTGTGAGTAGTAATTAAGAACAATTAACCAAGTGTATTGTGCATTGTTTATAAATTGTGCAGTGATAAAAACTGTGAAACTTGTATGTTTAATTTTGCAGTCCAAAAGAACTCTTATTCACAACGTTTATTACTGGTTTTGTAATAAAACGTAACAAAATACATCATTTTTTTTTTACAGCCGATTGGAGTTCTTGTAATTTTGTAGAGTAAGACCTTTATTCTGACTTTCTGTTGTTGTTACTCAGATTTTCCAACTCATAAATAGTCTTGCATGGGCTACCTTGGATTGAATTTTCAGACATTGTTTTGCTGTAAACATAACATAAAGAACAGGGTCAAGAGACATCAATAAAATTAAAGGCATAACAACTTCCAAATCATTGGGCACTTTCGATCATAATACGAGGATCCTGGCCGTTTAAGTCAAATACCTAAGCAAAATATGAAGAACGTAGAGTTCTTCTTTGGTTCTTCAACAAAAGCCAGGTGAAACTGAGTAAAATAAATAATGAGCTGGCTACCATTGATGAGGGAGAATGACCGGAACGGTGAGTATCAACTCAAATACTCGACTTTCAGAGAGGAAATAAATCCTTTAATTAATTTTAAGAAGATTTTTGAGCCAGTGGAAAGGGCTAACAAAGTTGATATAGCCAAAAAAAAGTCCATCACGCAGGGGCTGCGTAAATTAAGCAGATTTCCCACGTGAAGTTTTACAATATAGAAATTTCACGAGAGCCGAACAGTTAAGGAAGAGGCCGACCTAGCTTTTGGCGGGAAACACTCATCCGTTATCCGCCCAGATTTAATAAAAATGCAAATATCTCGGTTAATATTCAAGATAGAGAATAAATGCATATAACAATATTTAAAGTAAATTTAATTTGCATAAAAGATTGATTCTATACAATCTTCCGATTAACAGTAACGAAAATATTACCAATTTTCGAAAATCCTCCCCTCTAAACCCCCCCTCTCACTTGTCCGATTTCAGCCCTTAACGAACTTGATCTTTCTGTTTACATAAAACGACTAAATATCGAGTTTGGTAACAATCAAACAAAAATTGCAAGCGCTAGAGCGGTAACAGACCGCACTGGACAATGGCGAACTGGCGCACACTGTCTATAGGAAGCCCACCGCCACGGGACGGTATCTCCACGCGAGCTCCCACCATTACCCGGGACAGAAGAAAGGGGTCATAAGAACCTTGGCCCATAGGGCTTTCAGACTCTGTAACCGCCCAGAATTGCTGAAGAAGGAGTTGGAGCTCCTCACCAATGAATTGGTATCGAACGGATACAGACGCTGGGAGATCAGAAGGACCCTCAACGAGGTTAAGGCCAGCCTCTCACGTAACCAAAGACCTGCGGAAGAGACGGAGTTGAAAAGGAGGGTAGCAATACCCTATGTAGGCGGAGTAAGTGAAAGGATAGGCAGGTGGCTCAGGAAACACGATCTGGACGTCGCCTACAGGCCGGTGGACCGGATGGCTGAACTGTTGGGCACGGCCAAGGACAAACAGTACTTGCAGGACAAGGGAGTCTACTTATTGCCGTGTGCGTGCGGTTCGGTTTATGTAGGCCAAACCGGGAAAAAGGTCGCCACAAGGATTGGGCAGCACACGGCCGACTACAAATATAGCAGGACCAAAACATCGGCCGTCGCCACTCATGGCATTTCATGCGGGGGCCAAATGCTCTTTGACCAAGTCAAAGTATTGTCCAGAGAAGAGCACAGGACAAGGAGACTGGTGCGGGAAGCGGTAGAGATCTTTAAACGGCCGCGGAACTTCAATAAAGATGATGGATTTCTCCTGCCCGCAGTCTGGAGACCTCTCCTGACCCCGAGAAGGCGCACTGAAGACCCGCAACACCGTGGCGAACAAATCCAGCCAATGGTTGAAGGTTCCCCCACCACCTGTGGAGATAACGTATATAAGGACCGCGATTCGGCAGACTCGTCATTAATACCCAATGAGCAGTCAGGTTTCAGGCCCAGGCACAGCACCCTTCACCCCCTCATGCGAGTGCAATCAGTCGCGTCGCAAAATCTACGACGAAACATATCTACGGCTATGATATCGATAGACTGCACCCAGGCCTTCGATTCCGTCGACCACACGAAACTGATTAATATTCTCAGTGGTAAAAATTGCCCTGAACAACTTCTCTCCCTCATCTCCTCTTTCCTTAGAAACCGCACCTTCCAAGTGAGGGTCGGTGACTCCCTCTCAACCACCAAATCCCTCCCAGTCGGGGTCCCTCAGGGCTCCGTCCTCTCCCCCTCCCTCTTTACAGCCTATACCGCTGAAATCGTGGGTCGACGGTATCCAGGCACTGAGGTGCTAGCCTATGCCGATGATATTGCGATACTAAGCTCGTCGATGAGCCATAAAAGAGCCCTTGCACTCGCCGAGGAGGCATGCCAAGACATAGCGACCAGGCTACGAAGCCTTAATATCAAAGTCAACCCTTCCAAAACGGACGCACTATTATTTGATTTCTTCCAAAGAACTGCTATGCCATCGGAATTTACTCTAGATGATACCAATATCCCATTATCCAGATCAATATGTTACCTGGGGATTCATCTGGACCGCCATCTAACTTTCTCCACGCACACGATGCGCAAAGTTGACTCCGTGAGGGCCAAATTCTCATCGTTAAACCACCTCCTTCTGTCCCCTACCCTCAGCCTCGGGCTAAAACTCATGATTCTCCGCGGAGTTATTCAACCCGCCCTACTGTACGGCTCCCCACTACTTAGATACCTCACGAAAACTTCCCTAAACAGATTACAGACTTACCAAAACACTGTTGCACGACGCATTGTTTCCCACACCACACTCAAACGACAAACTAACTCCAAAATCCACGAAGCCCTATCACTTGAACCCATCCACGACACAATTGCTAAGAGACACGTTAAATTCTTTGACTCTCTACACCAGATGGACAACCCCCTTTACAACACACTACAGACACCACAGCAACCGGTGAATTGGCAAAGGGCTGGCATAGATGAGCCCCTTGTTGATGTCATCGCTCTTGCAAATATCGAAGGATGGCCCTAGCGGAAATGTCCTCGTGACCTAACGTACCTCTCCTTTTTCTTACCAAAATTCGCAGCAGCGCCCATAGTGTTAGCATAGGTTAGTTTTATTTTATTTTTAGTGTTAGGTTAAGTAGGTTAGTTTTAGGTTAGACTATAACGGCGCACGTCTCTCATCCCCCCCCCTCTCATACCTAGCATATAAAATACAGCCTTCTTATTTGTTCGCTCTCCTGTTATGGGAACCTTTATTATTTTTCTTATTACCTACTCTCATCCTATCCTATCTTCTTCTTTCCTTTTCCTACTATCCCTCACCTTTCCACCTGGCACCGCCAGATACCAGGTCAATTCACATTTTAGTCGCTCTCACAACACCAAATATTCCCAACCACTCCTTATAGTAGAGCGCATCGCTCAGTACAAGGAGACTACCAACTCAAACCCACGTAGGGCTTACAAGGTCCTACATTTCCTTGTATTTCAATCTTCTCTGAGGCAATCTGGACTCTGCTAAAAAAAAAAAAAAAAAAAAAAAATACTCGTCATTAAGAGCTGCCAGAAGCACAACAAAAATATGACCGCCAGAAGAAGCCGGATGGAATTTCGGCGAAATATCGTGGACCACCACATAACAGACACCGCTGGAGATACGCCGGAAATAACACCAGTAGATGTTTTGAATTTTCAAAAATCCCTCCTCTAAACCCCCCCTCCCACTGGTCCGATTTCAGCCATTAACGAACTTGATCTTCCTTTTTACATAAAACGATTAAATTCCGAGTTTGATAACTATCAAACGAAAATAGCGAGCGCGAGAGATTTAACAGACAAATATATATATATATATATATATATATATATATATATATATATATATATATATATATATATATAATTTTGAACGGACCTCATTTTCGTCATCACCTGGGTAGGATCGATGGACATTTAAGAAATTTTTCGAAAATCGCATCATGAGTAGACGGTCAATAGCTGATTTCCCTTAAGGGAAATCAGCTATTGATGTCGTACATATATATATATATATATATATATATATATATATATATATATACCTAGACAATTTTGACTGGACCTCATTTTCGTCATCTCCTAGGCAAGATCGACGAACAGGAAATGATTACGAAAATCGCCTCTTTAGTACAACCTCAATAGCTGATTTCCATTAAGTGAAATCTGCTAAAATTGTCATCATACTCATATTGCTATAAAGATCCTATCAGGCCCCCCATAATCTAGTCATCACTCAGTATCACAAGTAATATGATATTGGGATATACCCTAACACTAACTGCTAGAATTAACATCGATATGATAGCACAGAAATGACTAGATGAAGATAATCTGTTGCTAACAAGATTTAGTGTGCTCATGATTGCTATTAATGAAATGGCGACTCTCAGCAATCCCAGTTGTGGCACCAGACCAGTAAAGTGATAAGCAGATTTTATTGTATTACATCGCATTATACTATGCTACCGTCATCACGGCCTTTTGATTCAAAGCCGTAAACATATAAAGATATATGGAATCCGGTAAAGCCTAAGCACAAAGAATAATAATAACAAAATAACTCCCTTCAAGAATTAAAAAAATCTCCTCACTTTTAATATAATACACAAATTGACATTTCACAATGGTACTTAAATTAATTAGTTAGGCCTTCAGTAAAATAGGAAAACAATAAGTTAGGAAAAGCACCTCCATCTGTATTCCTTGCCTACAGTGTAAAGATTAATGAGCTCGTTGGTGAAAAGATAAGACGAATCAATACAGGAAGCATGACCATACTAGGTGAAATCAAAGATACTAGAGAGAAAGATTATGTCTTGATTGGAAAGTGTATGAAAAAATTACTATCAGAAGAGGCGTTCAACTTTCAAGAGTTTTCTCTTACTTAATTTGTTGAAAGTCTTATTTGGGCAGTACTGTCATCTTCTTTAATGCTCTGATCAAATTGGCATTAACAGTAGAGCTGCAATGATATGGACAGGAGACCAATTTACAGTGAGTGTTTCGATACCTCACTTTTGTCGCCGATGGAACTACAGGTCTGGAAAAGAAAAACAAGCTATATTTGTAACTGGTGAGAATATCCTTCAAAATATATAAAGTAAAACAAAATCTAAACCCATATGAGAGGACAACACTGTAGGTTTCTTAGAAGACCCGAGCTAATTTGACATTTCCTTTTCGAAACTGCCCTTCCTGCTCCAGTTTTACCAATTAACAATCCAAGTCCAAAGTTCGATATAAAATGCTGTATTGAAAGGCAATATAAGAACGACTGTAGAGTAGTTGTATGATGAAAACATGGACTCAACGGTTGGGTGATTATGTCTGACAAACCATCCAACTTCCAACTTCCTAAGAACATTTCCTGCCTACTTCTAACGTGTATAGTGATGTTAAACCTTGAATTTAAAGCCAATTGGACACAACTACAACTATTAGTAGGCATCCTTGCACACTGCCATTTTTCTGTAATGACTCAAATAATGTAAGAAGAACAATTTGTGATTGTGGAACATTTCAGTAGTGTTGGAAAGAATGCCATTGCACATGAGGCAGATTAAAATTCTTCCAACAGGGATAGCAGAAATGAATGATCTAAATGTTTAATAGAGTTGTAAACAAAAGTCCGTCAAGCAGGGGCTGCGTAAACTAAGCAGTTTCCCAGGAACTGGTAGTGATTTCATCTCACCATATGTTCTTTATTTCTAAGTAAAAATCCGATAAGCAGAAATGGGGATTTACTGAAGTCTGCAAACAAGAAAGTACGAATAACCACTCGCTTCATATTTGAGTAAGAAAAAATGTATAGAACAACAATTGTAGACAATAAATATTTTAACAAGATTGGTTATATAACTTTTTTCGATTCGTTTCATAATAACAGGTATTTTGAATTTTCCAATGCCCCCACTCTATCCCCTTCTCTCTTACTCCAGGTTCGATTCCTGCCATTAACGAATTGATCGTTAGCATTGAATGAAACGTTTAAATACCGAGTACAGTGTAGGTAAAATAAATATATTCAAGTCTTAAGATCTTAACTAATGACGTCATCACAGAACATATTTGGATGTGTCTCACATAATAAAGGTTCTTTAAAAATAATATTTGTTATTTAAGCTTGAAATAAAACATTTCATAATATATTGACTTATTGTTGAATTACTAAACTTAGGGGTTTAATGAATGCTGAAAAGTAAAAGATGTATATATCTCCGTTAATATTTAAAGTAAAGAACAAATGTATATAGCAACATTTATAGGAAATTAAAGTTTATAAGAGAGTTGATGATAGCAGTAGCATTGGACATTAAAAATGCTTATGATACTGTTTGGTGGCGAAAAATTCTCACAACCTTACTGGGCTGGAGAATTCAAGGAAATATTTGCAACTTCATTAAAAATTATTTAAGCAATAGATATTTCAGAGTCAGGATCGGAACAACTCTTTATGATAGGTTCCTAAAGAAAAACGGAGTACCGAAAGGGGGTGTACTAAGTACTACCCTCTTTAACATTGCAATGAACTCAATTCATGAATACATTCCTCTATCTATAAAATACTGCCTGTATGCTGACGATTTGTGTTTACCATTGCTCTTCTTCCTATGAACAAACATGCTCCGTTGTAAAAAAGACAATAGAAAATTTAGAGAGCTGATCTTCTCACACTGGGATGAAGTTTTCCTCCGGAAAATCTAAAAGTATTTATATTTTCTAAAAGAAGAAATTCCCCAGCTCCTAATTTTACCATCAATAACGTAACTATTCTAAATGTGGATAGCATTAAAATTTTAGGTTAAATGTTTGATAAAAAATTAACCTGAATACTCCACATCCTCGATCTCCTCACAAGATGCTAGAAATCCTTGAATCTTTTAAGAATTGTAAATAACACTAAGTGGGGTGAAGACAGATGCACTACACTAAGGCTCTACCGTGCCTACACCAGGTCTTTGGCTGGACTATGGCTGCATAGCATATTCATCGGCCCGTCCCAGAGCTCTAAACATGTAAAACACTGTCCACAACACAGGCCTTCATCAGGGTATAGGGGCATTTAGGTCAAGTCCGGTAAATAGCATTTATGTGGAGGCAGGAGAACCACCCATAGATATCAGGAGGAAGAAATTTTGTATAAAATATGTTCTACTATCTATATTATTAAATATTCAACGTCAGTCCAACATAATCCGTATTATAATAAATATCTAGTTTACCGAACTTGACCGAAACCACTTTCTATAAGATATACATTTTAAACTGCACAAATACCACCAGCAAACATGGACATATACACTCACCAGTTACTTCCATATCCTCCTTGGCGTATTCAAAATTTTACAATAGACACATCTTTAAGAAAGTTTAAGAAATCCAACCAAACCTCACAACACTTGTCCAGTGCCTATTACAGGTCAGTATTAGGTGACAAAGCTAATAGTGTGTTTAGCTTGTATTGGTTGCTCAAAGACAGCCAATGGTACAGGCTCGGCTGCGATAGTTGGCTCCAATAATTACCAGCTAAAATTGACGCCTATATCTAGCTCTTATACAGCTGAGCTTCAGGCTATCCTATTACCCTTGTCAAGAATTCAAAGCTGTCAAAATGAAAGAGTACTGTGCACTGATTCATTAAGCTCACAACATTTACTCGGCAAATCCTTTGGCTGTTAACATTTTTGAACAATTTCCCCGACTAAACTGTAGTAACACACACATTAATCTTTTATGGTTATCCGGACATACAAACATTAAGGAAAGTACAGACATCGACAAATTAGCAAAAGGTACTATATTAATACCAGACATTGACATAAACTCTACAGACCACCAAGTCGTATAAGCCGAATGCACTAAGGCACTACAAGAGCACTGGCAGCAAACTTGGGATCACACGACAATTAACTAAGACAAATAAAACAAAAATTTCAGGAATGGCCATCAAGTAACAGGAGCACACGTAGAAAAGTTGTGCTGACCAAACTACGCATTGGCCATTCCTTCCTGACTCAAGAACTCTTAATGACAATACAACGAAACTTTGACTTTACATCACATATTGGCTGACTGTCGACGAAGAAACAATTTAGACATTCCACATGGTTTTTTTTTCTCCTCATAGTAACCCTGTGAGCAGTTATTTATTTGAATACATGTTCCATTGCCACATGACATATTACATGTATTATTATGTTTAAATACATCATTATTTTACAATATGTATGGTTATTACAAACAAAATTAATAAATTAAATGAAATAGTAAATAAATAAATAAGAACAATAAGAACAAAAACATCTCAATTAAAGTTAAAGTCAACCGATGTTAAATTTGCGAGTCTATATAAGGTAAATATATTGAATTATGATTCCCATTCCTCACAATCAACTTTTCATTCTAATGTATTTTTGCTACATCCATATCTATACTTTTGATAAACATTATAAGTTTTTTATTATATATGTAAAGTATAATATAAGGTGGTTCTGGCCAAATACCTTTATTACCTCCTTTTAAAATTATTATTATTATTATTTATTAACGTCCCACGTTTTGCAACTCAGGCTAATTGGGACGGGTTTTCTACAGGTTACCACCCTTTTCTAGCCAGGGAGTTTTTTAGGATGTTATTTAGAGATGAATTTCGTCACTAAATAATTTCCTTTACCCAGGCGAGAATCGAACTCGCCACTCTAGGTTTACCATGTGAGATAAAGGACATTTTAAAATTATATTCATTATTAAATTTGATCTATTTTGATTAAATGTTGTGCAGTCATCCAGTATATTCCACATGGCTTAAAGGAACTTTTAACCGATAACAGTAATTACATAGACTAAGTCATTAAACATCTAAAAAACATTAATATGTACAGCACACTATAGTCTACTATCTATGCACACTACTCTTCACTTCTCATGTACATTAGCAGTATGCATACACTAATTTTATGAACACACTGTATAGCTAAAAAAGCAGAATTTATAATAGTTAAAAAAATAACGGCTTGGAAACTTGTTACGTATCAATTGTAAACAATTATTGGTCAATATCAAGTTCTAGTGGCTCAATGGGTTCGAAAATATACAATTAGAAAGACATCCATTTATTTCTCCAAGTCAATAGCAAGTTATATTGATTGAATTACAGTAAAGCATTCATCTGCTATCCCTCCGTCTGGCCTTAATCATGTTCATCAATATACCCGCATATACCCGTACACTGACGTCATTAATCATTTTTAAAAGGAAATTACATATTTATACTTTAATGATAAGATACAATTTTATTTACAAACATATATATGAACCTATCTGGAAAAATCATTCACTTAAGGATCAGAATTAAATTCCAGATAGAACTCATATGTAAGAATAAACTCAAGCGAACCCATAAAATCGGCCACATATTAAGTCCATTAATAATGACCTAAAAATGATTAACAAGAAATTGTACACAACTAAATTTAAGAGCAGTAGAGGGGAAAATTAATATAGATTTAACTTTAGCAAATTAACGATTTCTTAGTAGTACTAACAGCTGGCACATTTCTAATAATATTAATCTTACTGATGACCATCGCTAATATTCAAATTTTCAGTGGCGAGCTCGTGTCCCATCTGGGTAATAGAAATTTATTTAGTGGCAAACTCATTAAATAAAATCCTTAGCCCCACCCAGGCTAGAAAAGGGTGGTAACCTGTAGACGACCCATCACAATAAGCCGGAGTAGTAAAAAGTAGATGTTCATAGATAATTTAATTAAATTTTTAATAATCAAATTTTTCAACCTCCACTACATAAAGAGAAATTGTTTTCTTGATTTAATCGTATAGTGAAAAATGCTTCTTAGGACAAATTTAAGGGTAATTTAGCTAAATACATTTTTTTTTTAAATAATTCTTTTGGCCTTGTTAAGTTAGATAACCTTGAATGCACAATATGTAGAAATCTGTTTAAATTTACGATTGAGGAAATAGTAAACAACTTCACATTATCTTTGTTCAAATCATGTAACATCAGTTTTAAAAATCTGCCCAAAACAGACAATACCTAAATAGACCGGCTCCACGATGGAATAACGAGGTGACTGAACTAGGACATGATACCAACAAACTTAGAGCTTTTCAAAAAACAAAATCAGATACTCTAGCCAGAGGATTAGCTCGCTATCAATTCGTTACAGTACGATATAAAAATCAGAGACTGTTTAAAACAAGTAAATTTTGTTTGAAAGGAATATTGTAATAGCCTAAAGAAAAGCTCTTCCCCGTGTGGCAATGGGACATACACCCAAATAAACGACTTCTCATGCAGTTACTACAATATAAGAAAAAGTGCCCCTTGTAATAGTATTACCATAAACAGCTCCTTATACTGCATATACATATGATAATATTAATAATATTAAATTCGACAAAATTTTAACAACAGAGACACGAAAAATAATTTTAATTACATAGATTTATCCTTATTGCTCTTTAGTTGTCAATTATATTTGATTTAGTCTCTCAACTAAAACTTCCTGTAACAGTAGATGTAAGTTGGGCTCCTTACAGAGGCTTAGCTAGGATTTGGGTTGGGATTGAGTCTAACCAGTATGGGGGAAAGACCATTAATTCTGAATTTTTATTTATTTATTTCCGAGTTTTATTTAGTTCGGTTGAGTCTTTTGGACCCAATAAAATTGTTGACTCCCGCTTTAGTGTTTGGTGTATATCTCGTTTATATTTATGTATATGACAAAAGTGTACATAACAAAAGTTACTCTAAATAACAAACTAAACAACTTTTGTTATATTCATATTTGCCGAAAACCCAATAGGAAATGACATATGGCTAATTTTAATTTCAGGCCTCCCTTATAACCCGCACTCCTGTTCGTCTGAGAGAATATTAATATAGCCTAAAGTCTAAGTTGGGTCAGTAGTAATGTACATACCAAGTTTCATAAAATTCGGTTCAGCCGTTTATGCGTGAAAAAGTAACAAACAAACATACACGAAAGAAACAAAATGCAGTTATGGTGTCTATGACATGTGAAACGAAAAGTTATCGTGAACATTTGCGAAAAAAATCAATGTACAGATAGGGGTTACAATTATATATATATATATATATATATATATATATATATATATATATATAGATAGATAGATAGATAGATAGATAGATAGATAGATAGATAACATTAATTTTATTGAAAACTATTTGCTATAGCTAGTGCTGTAATTTGTAATGAATAAATTTAGTCTCAATTGCTTAAATTTTAGTAATCCGAGAACCAAAAGGGGGGAGGGATCAACAGAGCGTATTTGCATATATCTCACAAAGTAAAAGTTCAATGAAAACAATATTCCCATTTAACCTTGTAATGAAGAGGTTATGATATATATATATATATATATATATATATATATATATATATAGATAGATATATATATAACAGCTTATTATTAGCAGATTTCCCTTAAGGGAATTCAGTTATTGAGGTCGTACTCATGACGCGAGTTTCGAAAAATGTCTTCAAATGTCCATCGGTCCTGCCCAAGAGATGACGAAAATGAGGTCCGTTCAAAATTATATATATATATATATATATATATATATATATATATGTATATATATATATATATTTGTCTGTTTACGCTCTAGCGGTCGCAATTTTTGTTTGATCGTTACGAAACTCGATATTTAACCGTTTTATGTAAAAAGACAGATCAAGTTCGTTAATGGCTGAAATTGTACCAGAGGGAGGGGGGGGGGTTTAGAGGGTTTTTTTTCGAAAATTCAAAATATCTCCGTTATTATGCATCGGATCGATTGTATTAAAAAATCTAAAACTGGTAGAATGGTTGATAGTAATTGTATAGAACTAATCTTATTGCAAATTAAATTTACTATAAATATTGTTATATACACTTATTCTCTAACTTGAATATTAACCGAGATATTTGCATTTTTATGAAGTCTGTGGTCGGGTGTTGTTGGGGTTAGTTCGGCCGTTTTCGTAAGTCGGCTCTGGCGAAAGCTTCTAACCTAACCTGTAGTTTCTAACCGTACCTAACGTTACTTTGTGAGATTTATGCAAATAAGTTCTGTTCATCCGCCCCCCCCCCTTCTTTAGTTCTTGGACTACTAAAATTTGAGTTATTAAAATATAAATTATTCTTACAATTCAGAAGCCGTTTCAGTTGGGAGTTTATTAAAATTAACTGAAAGATTTCTCATTACCGTTTGTATTTACTTATGGTGGTGTTGTGTTACCAGTATGCAGATTTCTCTATTGCTAAACTTCACATAGGAAATCTGCTTATTTTACGCAGGCCCTGCGTGACGGACTTTTAGTATAACATGAGTAGGAGTGGGTGTTTACTGAAAGCGGAAAACAATAAAATCCAAATATCTCGGTTAATATTCATGATACAGAAAATATGTATAGAACAATATTTATAGATCATTTAATTTGCAATAACATTGGTTCTTAACAATTTTTTGATCCGACGTATTGGAACGGAGTTATTTGGAATATTCAAAATTCCCCCTCTAAACCCCCCCCCCACCCTACCATTTATCCGATTTCAACCATTAACGAACTTTATCTTCCATTTTTTATAAAACGATTAAATATGGAGTTTGGTAACGACCAAACAAAATTTGCGTCCGCTAGAGCGTTAACAGACATTATATATATATATATATATATATATATATATATATATATATATATACCTCCTGGATATGATGATGGACATTTTTCGAAAATTCGAAATATCTCCGTTACTATACGTCGGATCGAAAAAGTGTATAGATACAATCTTATTGCAAATTAAATGTACTATAAATATTGTTATATACATTTATTCTCTATCTTGTATATTAACCGAGATATCTGCATTTTGATAAAGTGTAATGGATGAGCTATGGTGGCTTTATTCGTTCCCACCGAAAGCTAGTTAGGCCGTTTCCGTCACTGTTCGGTACTCGCATCATGATTTCTCTATTTTATAACTTTACGAGTGAAATCTGCTAAGTTTACGCAGCACCCAAGTGACGGACTTTTTTTTTTAATACAATATTTTATTTATACCATTACTATGATTCACCAATGTTACAATAACACTAAACTAATCTCACTCTTTAGCACAAGGTCAGAATTTATAGAAATACAGTACTTCTTAATTTACATTATTTTAAATTTAAACTGTATATGTTTCTTGTTCTTACTTCAACGCCAGTGGCGGCTCGCTTATAGGCACTGTGGAACTGCAGCACCCCCAATTTCCACTTGATATTATCTATAACATTTAATATAATGAGGCTTTTTCTTTAATTCTTTCTTTATACATGTATAATCTATAGTCCTTAAGCTTAATGCAATAACCATCCCCCAGTTTATGAAAAAAGATACAAAGATCTTTGTATGGAACTGTGTGTTTCACAGTTCCAGCGGCGAGGTGTTTGACTGTTGTACGCCTGTGCACACAGGAAGCTCAAGGTGAGGCTGCAAGGGAGAGAGAGAGCACTGTCGTTCCCCCAGTGCCGACCCTGGCGTGCTGGATTTTCTGGAGCAGCCACTAATTTTAGTTACGAGCCGCCACTGTTCAACACCTTATAAGGAATACAATTTTTACACCTACAATCAAAGTCAGCCCATGGAAGACATACTTTCCCAAGACCGGCTTCCTCTACACCGATAGGAAGACATACTTGAATACAACCTGTTGCCAAATTTGGTCATAAAACAATACGTGGTTACAACAGTGTTAGTATTATACCAAATTTCCCGATGAAATCACAACAATATTTCAAACTAACAACTATATATCAAAATGATAAAAAGATAAAACATTTTCGAAAATCACGTCATGACTACGACCTCAATAGCTAATTTCCTTCAAGGAACAACTGCTAAAAGTACGATGAAATTTTGAAGAAAAAATCAATGTACAGAAAAAGGGTGCAATTTATATATAAACAAACAAAATAAGCTGCCCTCTTTCTGAGAGTACCTGTGTGGTCAGCCTCCTAATCTGTCAATTTCTTGGTAATGAAGTTTTGTTTTTAAATTTTGTTTAAATTTTAAATGAAAATTTGGAATAAATTGAATGCGTGCAGATTAGGGGGTATCTCAGGTGAGAGTGCAGCTTAACTTTTTCATCTTTATTTTTTGTATAAATGGTGATTTACGATTCTTATCGATGATTTTAGTATAAGTGTCGATAACTCGTTCAAATCATCTTTGGCCAGCCCATGCTCTATTAATGTTTTCACCGTTTTTTGGTGGAGGACTCCTCTTGAGCCGAACAGTAGTCCCATAACCGCCCAATCTTGTATTTGGTATTTTTTTGAGAAATAGGGGCAGCACGGTTCATATATTGATTTTTTCTCTTGGTCCACCTTGTCAGCTTGATTTTTGTGCATCTCAAAACGGACAGTAGGATCAAGGATGAGGCCTTTTTTTTCATCTTTCATTATGGCTACTATGTCCGCTCTTCTTGGAGTGCCGTCTGAGGAATTACAAGTCACCTCTTCAAATATATCCCAATCAGGGTGCTTCTTTTTCAAGAGGTGAGCAATACGAGTCCGGACCTTATGATGTTGTGAATTGCGCATCTGCTCGCCCCATTGGCAGGAACCTAGGACATAAGGAAGGGTTTCAATCTCACTGCAATGCCTACAGTGGGTGTTTCCTAGGTTCCTTCCTGGGACAGAGCGAACTGGCACTAGATTAACATTCATTTTCACTGCTGTTGCCCACTATGATGAAGACAGCCCATTTTTGTCAGACATCCATGCATTGCCGGCCTGCCAGTCATCAAACGTTCCTACGCTTTTTAGTTTTTGCTGGTAATGAGCACCACTCGCTAAAGGATTTATGGCGTGGTTCTTGTCGCAGGTTTCTGACGTTGATATTTAAGGTCTTCTCTATTGTAATATCGAGAGCTTTTAAGCAGTCGGATGATTCAGAAGTGAGATCTCTTGTTTTAAGTACATAAGGGTTCATGTCTTTGATAAGGGCCATACATACATTTATATGTTGTAAGAAAGCCTCCCAATATGCGTTAAACAATCCCAAACCTCTAACTTTTCTTGATGTATAAAACATACAATTAGGAGTATCTGATGGCAAACTTAATATTTCTTTTGCGCAGCTCCTAATTATGTTATCTATTTTCGATAAAAAGGATGGTTTGAGATCTTTTATTGGTGCGCACTGAAGAGGGTAAATCATTATTGGCCATATATATTGGTTTAATATATTAACTTTTGGTCAGGTTTGAGCAAACTGGAGGATGACAGCTTGTTTAGTTTTTCAACCAGCGTGCTTGTGAGTTTCTCAGTATCGAGACAGATTTCTTATATATATATATATATATATATATATATATATATATATATATATATATAGGTTGACTTGGAGATATTTAGCTGCCCCAGAGGGATTCGTGATCAGAGATTTACAGAGAGTCATAAACTGATGAATAAGGAATAATCGTTAATCAAGAACCTAAATTGAGTTTTCTCGATAAATTTGCGGGTCTCATTATATCAGGGGGCAGAGATCAAATCACTCAGTTATAGCTTGACTGTGCACTGGATCTAAGAGAGATGTAATCAGTTAAACAGTAAGAAAACTCCTGGAATAGATGGAATTTCTGCTGAAATTTTCAAAAACGTTTATTTTATTTTACCTAAATTCACTCAAAATATTTACAAAAGATGTTTCGATTTAGGCTATTTCCCACAACAATGGAAAATATCAAAGTTAATATTTATTCCTAAACCAGGCAAAGAAAAAGACGACTTTTCTTCAGTACGACCCATAAGTTTAATCACAACTGGAGGAAAAATCCTCGAAAGAATCATTAATCAACGTCTATC
Source organism: Riptortus pedestris (assembly GCA_019009955.1). Taxonomy (NCBI): domain Eukaryota; kingdom Metazoa; phylum Arthropoda; class Insecta; order Hemiptera; family Alydidae; genus Riptortus; species Riptortus pedestris. Next base: position 54,729,308 of record CM032230.1, on the reverse strand, counting down.
ACACTACCTATACACAAACAACCTTTTGCACAGAAATCAATTCGGCTTCACTCCTCAAAAATATTATTCAGATGCAATACATGAAACACTTAATTTTATTAAAACTGCACTTACTCAAAAACAACATGTTGTTCTCATTTCACTTGACATTAAGGGTGCATTTGATAATGCGTGGTGGCCTTCTATCCTCAACTCTCTCCTAATAAAGAAATGTCCTAAAAATTTATATAAACTTATCTTCTCATATTTTACTAATCGCCAAACCTCTTTCATGACACCCAATTTAATGATCACTAAAGCTCAAACAATAGGAACACCTCAAGGTTCAAGTTGTTCTCCACTTTTATGGAACCTAATTATTGATGAATTATTACATTTAATTAATATGAAACACGCAGCTATCTACGCATTCGCAGATGATATTATAATTTTGGTAAAATCAAAGATTCCTGGACAGACACAGACCATAATTAACACAATTCTAGACGTTACTGAACAATGGGCTCATAAAAACAAATTGAAATTCAATACAGACAAATCATCCTACACAGTATTTAGCAGATCAAGGACTACTCTATCATTTGACATCAGGTTACAAGGACAAACACTTACTAAAGCAAACACAATTAAATACTTGGGAATAATTTTTGACAGTAAACTAACTTGGAACGCCCACATTCAACATCTTGAAACAAAACTATTGAAACATATAAACCTACTTTCAATAGCAACAAAACTGACTTGTGGACTGCAAACAGACAAATTACGGACTATATACTCTGCAGCAATACAACCTGCAATGACTTGCGCCATCACTGCTTGGCATGAAGGTTTACAGCGGCAATACAATTTAAGGAAAATGGAGAGAGTTCAGAGATTGATGGCTTTGAAGATAATAAAGGGATTTAGAACAATTTCATATGAAGCTGCCTGTGTTCTGGCGAGAATTACACCCATCTCATTACTTGCAAATCAACAAAAAACACAATATTTATTACTACATGAAAACACACATATACAAAACATTAACTCATCCGACATTGAAAAACACTTACACTACTCAAAATGGACACATCCTGCTATACACCCACACATAGAACTGACTCCAACTCACACAACAGAATTTCAAATCTACACAGACGGAAGCAAGGACAAAAAATATGTAGGATGCGCTTTTATTGTCTTTCATAAGAATATACTCACTGACGTACTTAAATACCGACTAGGACCTTTATGTACAAACAACCAAGCTGAAGCGCTTGCATTAATGAACGCACTCGAATACGTAAAACTAAATAATAAACAAATTACAGAAGTAACTATAAACACAGACAGCAAGGTAACAATACAAAAACTAATGAATACAGACATACATGACCCATTGACAGAACACAGTAGGCAACTAATTATAGACATTCAAAACAACAATACAAAAATATATTTGACTTGGGTCAAAGGACATGCCGGACTTTACGAAAACGAATTAGTTGACAAAATTGCAAAAAATGCATCCAAGGACCAAAACATTCCCATAACATACTCCAACATAACAAAACAAAGTCTACAATACACGTTACGCACGGACACAATAAAACAGTGGCAGGAGCGATGGGACAAAACAGAGAAAGGAAAGCATTTAAAAACATTCATCCCAAATATTGAGGAATACCTCAACACCTGTACTGCTACTGACTTTTACTCCACACAAGTACTCACTGGACACGGAACTACTAAATCTTACTTACACAGATTCAAAATACTAAATGACAAAAACTGCCCCTGTGACAGAACGAGTGAACAGACTATAGAACACCTCATCTATACTTGCACACTGACTACACAGTTACGAAACACACTCCAACAAACACTTATCAAAAACAATGACCAGTGGCCAATAAATCCAAAGTATTTGTTTAAAAAATACCCATTAGTATTTAGGCATTTTTCCAAAGCATTAATAGAAACAACGGACATCTTAAACATCTTACTTAAAGAATAATAGTTTAAGTCTTCCTTAAATTTTTTTTTTCTTTCTTTTAAATGCCTATATCAAGAATAATGCAATAGAATAAGTGGCATAACTTTCTTAATGAAGTGAAATTAACATGTTATTGGATTGTTTCGAATTTCCGATTATGCGTACTAATTTTTATTACTTTATTTGTTCTTTCATTATGCACGTTTTTTATTTTTTATTTTTTTTTTATTTTATTTTTTTCATTGTTTTTTTTTTTTTATTTTTCGTTTATTTTTCTGTTTAATTTATTTCTTTTATTAACTACAAGAACAAATTTATGAACATTTCTTGTATACAAAACACTATGTATTATGAACATACATGTTATATACTGTAATAGTATGGTACATGTAGCAAATAAACGCCCTTTGTGCATGGGTAATGTGCAAAGGAAAATATAAAAAAAAAAAAAAAAAATCTATATATATATATCTATATATATATATATATATATATATATATATATATATATATATATATATATATATATATAAAATTGTAACCTCTGTCTGTAGATTGATTTTTTTCGCGAAATTTCACGATAACTTTTCGTTTCACATGTCATAGACACCATAACTGCATTTTTTTTCTTTGGTGTCTGTTTGTTTGTTTATTTGTTTGTTTGTTTGTTTATTTGTTTGTTTGTTTGTTTGTTTATTTGTTTGTTTGTTTGTTACCTTTTCACGCATAAACGGCTGAACCGAATTTTATGAAACTTGGTATGTATATTACTACTAGCCCAACTTAGACTTTAGGCTATATTAATATTCTCTAAGACGAACAGGAGTGGGGGTTATAAGGGAGGCCTAAAATTAAAAATAGCTATATTTCGTTTCCTATTGCTTTTTCAGCAAGTATGCACATAACGAAAGTTGTTTATTTTGTAATTTAGAGTAACTTTTGTTATATGCACTTTTGCAGTATACGGAAGGATAAATGAGTTATACGCTAAAAACTATAACGGGAGTCAACAATTTTATTTGGCACAAAAGACTCAACCGAATTAAACCAAACTCGGTATGTGAATTAGTCCTAATGATTTCCTTATAATAAGCCATACTAACATTTCTAGGGACGGGCAGGAGTGGGGGTTATAAGGAAGGCCTGAAATTAAAAATAGCGATATTTCGTTTCTTATTGCTTTTTCAGCAAATATGCACATAACAAAAGTTGTTTATTTTGTTTTTTAGAGTAACTATTGTTATATGCACTGTTGCCGTATACGGAAGCATGAATGAGTTATATGCTATAAACTATAGCGGGAGTCCACAATTTTATTTGGCACAAAAGACTCAACCGAACTAAACCAAACTCGCTATGTGAATTAGTACTAACGCCTTCATTATAATAAGCTATACTAACATTTCTAGGGACGGGCAGGAGTGGGGGTTATAAGGAAGGCCTGAAATTAATAATAGTGATATTTCGTTTCCTATTGCATTTTCGGCAAATATGCACATAACAAAAGTTGTTTATTTTGTTATTTAGGGAAACTTTTTTTTTATATACACTATCATCGTATACCGAAGTATAAAGGCGTTATACGCAAAAAATTATAGCGGGAGACAACAATTTTATTTGGCACAAAAGACTCAACCGAACTAAATAAAACACTCAGTATGTTTATTAGCACTAACGCCTTCCTTATAATAAGCCATACTAATATTTCTAGGGACGGGCAGGAGTGGGGGTTATAAGAGAGGCCTGAAATAAATAATAATGATTTACTATTGGGGTTTTGGCAAATATGCACAAAACAAAAGTTGTTTATTTTGTTATTTAGAGAAATTTGCTCAACACTTCTTTTCAATATGAACTACCAGGTACCTCACCGGAAAAAAATAATTCAAATGTATGTCAATGTTTTCTCTTTAATAATTCAAATTTATGCATAATGCACAGGAGACGTGAAATATGACAATATGCAGGACAGTGATGTCTTACACTGAACACCATCCAGCCTCAAATGAATTCCCGGGCGAAGCCGGGTATCTGAGCTAGTATATATATATATATATATATATATATATATATATATATATATATATATATATATATATATATATAAAATTGTAACCTCTGTCTGTACATTGATTTTTTTCGCGAAATTTCCTGATAACTTTTCGTTTCACATGTCATAGACACCATAACTGCATTTTGTTTCTTTGGTGTCTGTTTGTTTGTTTGTTTGTTTGTTTATTTGTTTGTTTGTTTGTTACCTTTTCACGCATAAACGGCTGAACCGAATTTTATGAAACTTGGTATGTATATTACTACTAGCCCAACTTAGACTTTAGGCTATATTAATTTTCTCTGAGATGAACAGGAGTGGGGGTTATAAGGGAGGCCTGATATTAAAAGTCGCGATATTTCGTTTTCTATTGGTTTTTTGTCAAATGTGCACATAACAAAAGTTGTTTATTTTGTTATTTAGAGTAACTTTTGTTATAAACACTTTCATCGTATTCCAAAGTTTAAATGAGTTATACGCTAATGACTATAGCGGGAGTCAACAATATTATTTGGCACAAAAGACTGAACTGAACTAATTAAATCTCGGTATGTGTATTAGCACTGACGCCTTAATTATCATAAGCTATACCAACAATTCTAGGGACGGGCAGGAGTGGGGGTTGTAAGGGAGGCCTTAAATTAAAAATAGCGGTATTTCGTTTTCTACTGGTTTTTCTGCAAATATGGACATGACGAAAGTTGTTTATTTTGTTATTTAGAGTAAGATTTGTTATATTCACTTTTGTCGTAATAAAGTATAAACGAGATTTACACTAAATACTAAAGCGGGAGCCAACAATTTTGTTGGGCACTAACGATTGAACCGAAATTAACAAGACTCAGTATGTGAATTAGCATTAATTCTTCCATGATTATAAGCTATATTAAAATTTTTACGCCCGGACGAGAGTGGGTGTTATGAGGGAGGCCTGAAATGAAAAATTATGATATTTCGTTTTCTATTAGATTCTCGGCAAACATGCACATAAAAGTTGTTTATTTTATTATTTAGCGTAACTTTTGTTGCATTCACTATGTTCGTAAAATGAAGTAAACACGGGATATACGCTAAAACTAAACAGTTAATTGAGTTAACCTATTTCCTGTGAAATGATTTCCACAACGCTCTACTATTACGAATATAATCTAATTACAAAACTATGCTTAAACTATACGAGCTCGGATTGGTTTTTGACAGGAAATAAGTTTCATTATAGAGGATATTTAATTTTAATAAATGCTATCCACGATTATAGTTTGAAGTATTCAAAAAGGTGAGTTAAAAAGTGGAGAGAGATAGATCAGGAACACATTTTTATTTATTCTTCAAAATTAAAATTTCTCATCTATACGTCGCCCACCTGACCCTCACGGGAAAACAATGCGCCCAGACGGGAAGTGTAGTAAACACTGAAGCCTTGCTCAAAAAAAAAATACTATTATCATTCAGCCTCAAGTGATTTCCCGAGCGAAGCCGGGTACCTTAGCTAGTATATATATAAAATTGTAACCTCTGTCTGTACATTGATTTTTTTCGCGAAATTTCACGATAACTTTTCGTTTCACATGTCATAGACACCATATCTGCATTTTGTTTCTTTCGTGTATGTTTGTTTGTTTGTTTGTTTGTTTGTTACCTTTTCACGCATAAACGGCTGAACCGAATTTTATGAAACTTGCTATGTATATTACTACTAACCCAACTTAGACTTTAGGCTATATTAATTTTCTCTGAGACGAACAGGAGTGGGGGTTATAAGGGAAGCCTGAAATTAAAAATAGCGATATTTCGTTTCCTATTGGTTTTTCGGCAAATATGAACATAACAAAAGTTGTTTATTTTGTTATTTAAAGTAACTTTTGTTATATACATTTTTTTTGTATACCGAATTATAAACGAGATATACGCTAAAACCTATAGCGGAAGTGAACAATTTTATTTGGGACAAAAGACCCAACCGAAATGAATAAAACTCGGTATATGTATTAGCACTAACGCTCTCATAACAAGCCATACCAACATTTTTAGGGACGGGCAGGAGTGCGGGTTTTAAGGGGGGCCTGAATTAAAAAAAAGCTTTAATTCGTTTACTATACTTTATTCGGCAAAAGTAAACAAGAAAAAAGTAGAATATTTAGTTATATAGAGTAACTTTAGTGATATTCATTTTTTCTTTTAACAAAGTATAAACGAGATATACACTATAAACTAAAGCGGGAGTCAACTATTTCATTGGGCGCTAACGATTAAACCGAACTTAAAAAAACTCGCTATGTCAACTAGCATTAATTCTTCCATGATTATAAGCTATATTAAAATTTTTAGATTAGAACGGGAGTGGGGGTTATAAGGGAGGCCTGAAATAAAAATTCGCGATATTTCATTGTCTATTTGTTTTTCGACAAAGGTGCACATAACAAAATTTGTTTACTTTGTTATTTAGAGTAACTTTTGTTTTATACATTCTTTTAGAAACAGTTTATGAAGCAAGTAATTTGGGTAGAAATATTGATATGCTCAACAATTCTTTCCATCATGAACTCCCAGGTACCTCACCTGGAAAAATTAATTGAAATCTATGTTAATATTTTGTCCTTAATAATTCAAATCTATGCACAGGAGACGGGAAATATGATAATATGGAGGACAGTGAAGTCTTACATAAAAAATTAATTTTATTATTAACAAATGCCAACAACGGGTATTACCCTAAACACTGGGACGGGTAAATGTCAAAATATTGTGCAAAGCAAAGCCTTGCCAAAAAAATACCATCACCATTCAGACTCAAATCAATTCCCGGGCGAAGCCGGGTATCTGAGCTAGTATATCTATATATATATAAAATTGTAACCTCTGTCTGTACATTGATTTTTTTCGCGAAATTTCACGATAACTTTTCGTTTCACATGTCATAGACACCATAACTGCATTTTGTTTCTTTCGTGTATGTTTGTTTGTTTGTTTGTTACCTTTTCACGCATAAACGGCTGAACCGAATTTTATGAAACTCGGTATGTATATTACTACTAACCCAACTTAGACTTTAGGCTATGTTAATATTCTCTGAGACGAACAGGAGTGGGGGTTATAAGGGAGGCCTGAAATTAAAAATAGTGATATTTCGTTTCCTATTGCATTTTCGGTAATTATGCACATAACAAAAGTTGTTTAATTTGTTATTTAGAGTAACGTTTGTTATATACACTTTTGTCGTATACCTACGTATAAAGGCGTTATACGCTAAAAATGATAGCGGAAGTCAACAATTTTATTTGGCACAAAAGACTCAACCAAACTCGGTATGTGAATTAGCACTAACGTCTTCCTTATAATAAGCCATACTAACATTTCTAGGGACGGGCAGGAGTGGGGGTTATAAGGGAGGCCTGAAATTAAAAATAGTGATATTTCGTCTCCTATTGGGGTTTCGGCAAATATGCACATAACAAAGTTGTTTATTTTATTATTTAGTGAAATTTGCTCAACAATTCTTTGGAACTACAAGGTACCTCACCGGGAAAAACTAATTCAAATGTATGTTAATATTTTGTGCTTAATAATTCTAATCTATGCATAATGCACAGGAAACGGGAAATATGACAATATGGAGAACAGTGAAGTCTTAAATAAAAAAATAATTTTATTATTAACAAATCCACAGAAACGACGGGTATTTAAACTAAACACTGGGACGGGTAAATGTCAAAATATTGTGCAAAGTAAAGCCTTGCCAAAAAAATACCATCACCATTCAGCCTCAAATGAATTCCCGAGCGAAGCCGGGTATCTGAGCTAGTATATATATAAAATTGTAACCTCTGTCTGTACATTGATATTTTTTGCGAAATTTCACGATAACTTTTCGTTTCACATGTCATAGACACCATAACTGCATTTTGTTTCTTTCGTGTATGTTTGTTTGTTTGTTACCTTTTCACGCATAAACGGCTGAACCGAATTTTATGAAACTTGGTATGTATATTACAACTAACCCAACTTAGACTTTAGGCTATATTAAAATTCTCTGAGATGAACAGGAGTGGGGGTTGTAAGGGAGGCCTGAAAATAAAAATAGCTATATTTCGTTTCCTATTGGTTTTTCGGCAAGTATGAACATAACAAAAGTTGTTTATTTTGTTATTTAGAGTAACTTTTGTTATACACACTTTTTTCGTATAACGTATTATAAACGTGATATACGCTAAAACCTATAGCGGAAGTGAGCAATTTTATTTGGCACAAACGACTCAACCGAATTAAATAAAACTCGGTATGTATATTAGCACTAACACCTTCATTATTATAAGCCATACCAACATTTCTAGAAACGGGCAGGAGTGGGGGTTGTAAGGGATGCCTGAATTTAAAAATAGCGGTATTTCGTTTTCTATTCGTTTTTCGGCAAATATGAACATAACAAAAGTTGTTTATTTTGTTATTTAGAGTAACTTTGGTCATATTCATTTTTGTCTTTTAACAAAGTATAAACGAGATATACACTATAAACTAAAGCGGGAGTCAACGATTTCATTGAGCGCTAACGAGCAAACCGAACTTACAAAAGCTATATTAAAATTTTTAGGTTAGAACGGGAGTGGGGGTTATAAGGGAGGCCTGAAATAAAAATTCGCGATATTTCATTGTCTATTTGTCTACGGGAAATATGACAATTTGGAGGACAGTGAAGACTTACATAAAAAATTAATTTTATTATTAACAAATGCCAACAACGGGAATTAACCCTAAACACTGGGACGGGTAAATGTCAAAATATTGTGCAAATTAAAGCCTTGCCAAAAAAATACCATCACCATTCAGCCTCAAATCAATTCCCGGGCGAAGCCGGGTATCTGAGCTAGTAACTTATAAATAGGACTAGTCTTCCTTAATTTCAGGCTATAGATTCTCACAAATTTGGTTCTTTCCTTACTTGATCTTAACCTCTGAGCTTGCAGGGCTCAATGCAGTAACTGTGAGAATAATTCTTTGCACACAATTCAATACATTCAACAATAGTCTATTTTGTTACTTGAGGACCCATCCATGTTCCTGGACTCTTAGTGCAGAAACATAGAAACCGCCCTAAGCTTAGTAATCTCTTCAGTTCATGGTACATTTTTGTTGGTCAACTCATGAAGTCTGCTATAGCTTGACCACATACAAAAGAACCAGGGGTGTGGCCAAAGGGGAGGTAACCTTCCCCCAACACTTGCCACCTCTCTTCTTCTAATTACGCTAATTGTAAATGATCCAATCTCAATTTTGTTTTTCTATTGTTCAGTCTATTTAACCTCCAGAGTTGTAAGCAAACATTTCAAAGCACTAGGACCCTGCTTGTTCTTATTTCCTTCAGCTATCATTACATTTGGCTGTTAGCTATATTTAAGTTTATGCTTCTTTTTTTGCTTTCTTAAATATTCTACTACATTAAACACTATTTGCCGACCGGATGCCAAACATTTGGACATAACTATTGTAATAAGATAAATACAATTCAATTTAAGTAAACATGCTACACTTGGAGCTTAAAGAGAAAATGACAAGAGGTGTAGGAAGGGAAATGGAGATAGGGTAGGGATGAGCATGGTGCCATCAGAGGCCGTGCATCCGTCTAGCCTAGGTCTTTTGAATGTGGTATATCTGTAGATATTAGAGTGTTAGCCGATACTCTCTCTATCAGGGTAATTAAGTTGCCTCATAGCAATTAGGCATTGTATTTGATATTTCGTCATACAGCTTGGACAAGACAAGATACAGAAAAAATGGTCTTTTCTTCTGCATACTCACAAGAAGAATAGACTTACGTACATCAAAGATATGTATCTATTGAAGAATCTCTCCTTTGATTTGTTTCTGTAGATCCTGGCATCTATACTTTTATATATTAATAAGCATGCCCAATTATAAGGCTATAATACAATGCCAATAGAAGATTTATTATTATTTATTAACGTCCACTTTTTGCAACTAAGGGTAATTGGGACGGGTTATCTACAGGTTATCACCCTTTTCTAGCTATGATATGACTAAGGATTTTATTTAATGAAATACGGCACTAAAAAATTCCTATTGCCCAGGCTGGAATTGAACTCACCACTCTAGGTTTACCATGTGAGATTAAGGTCAACGCTCTAACTCACATGGTTAACCTGAGCCCCAAAGAAGATTTATTATATACCTTGAAACTTCCACATCTCACCTAGAACTAGCACTTACTCGGCTGTCCATATCAAACTAAGGCTCTACATCATATACATAACACCTACAAAATAGCATCAGCAGTCAGCTAACCCCTGCTTATTTCTGTTTACAACAGGAACACCTTTAAAGAAATCCGCTATTGAGGTTTTATTGTAAGTAAAGTACTAACAATTGTGGCTTTTCTTAGGGAAAGGAAACATTCATAATTGTTTGGACTCTTTTCTATAATTTTATTATATATATACAAAAGTGGTTAATTAACTTAACCTAAATAGATCTGATTTGAAATATTCTATTTAATTTCATATTTGTAAACGACCGAGGTATACATAAATATATTTTTAAAATACCAATATAAAATTCAGTTAACAATAATTGGTAAGTGTATAAACACCAGTCATAGAAATTAAATACTATATACATTATATAAAAATTTATACAAGTAGGAGATGAAATTTTTTCGGTTCTGGGGACCTGAAATAACAAAAAAGGATGTTGTGAATATTCATAAATAATTTAATTTTTTAGATAAACTAAAAAATAAAAACAATCAAGGATACTAAATTACCTAGTATTGCAGGCTCCTTTTGGTTTGGATGTCATCTAATATTTGTCTTAATTCTTCATCTTCAAAACGTCCTTCCAAACTAAAATAAAAATAAAAATGTATTAGATTTCTGTTATATAACAGTTTTACATAGAAGTAACTAAGTATATATGTTCGATTCACAAGCTCAGATTGCACATATTTGGGCCAACATGCCTTTATGGATATGACAAACATTAATGAATTAATCACACTGAATCACAAATATTGACACTATTTAGACTTTTAAATCAGAATTGAAAATCAATTCAGGTTAAAAAAAAAAAAAAAGATAGTGGAATACAAGACTAACAGACTGCTTCATTCAAGAGTAGTATGTATTTACCTCGAATATGTTACCAGACATAAGCACAAACTAACTAATGCCAATCATAACAACTAATTGACGACAAACTTCATTGGAAATACTTGGTCATTAGTCAGCTCATTAATGGATTATTATTGGAAGTAATTGATATTTCACTTTTAAAACAAATTTAATAATCTCAACAGATAATTGTTGATCAGCCATTCATAACTAGAAGGCAGATGAGATGCAGCTGATTCACTGTAATAACTGTTCTATAATATAATAATTGATACATAAATTACCTCAATATAGATAAAGACCAGTTGATAATACATTTTTTAATAGATAAGATTCAATAAAGGGTGGTTAGGGAAGAGGGGGGTTATAAGAATGATTGGATCAAACAGTAGATGTGCACCTCAATATAGATAAAGACCAGTTGATAATATATTTTTTAATAGATAAGATTCAATAAGGGGTGGTTAGGGAAGAGGGGGGTTATAAGAATGATTGAATCAAACAGTAGATATGCACCTCAATATAGATAAAGACCAGTTGATAATATATTTTTTAATAGATAAGATTCAATAAGGGGTGGTTAGGGAAGAGGGGGGTTATAAGAATGATTGAATCAAACAGTAGATGTGCACCTCAATATAGATAAAGACCAGTTGAAAATATATTTTTTAATAGATAAGATTCAATAAGGGGTGGTTAGGGAAGAGGGGGGTTATAAGAATGATTGAATCAAACAGTAGATGTGCACCTCAATATAGATAAAGACCAGTTGAAAATATATTTTTTAATAGATTTAAGACCCAATTGGCGTTACCAATTAAAAATAAGGGTAAATAAAAGACAACAAAAAATAAAATATTTTTTAATATTCTAAGGTGCAACTCTGTAATTAGTGTATTTAATATTTAAACATTTATAACAATTATAATACACATGTATAAATGCAAAATATTATCTTATAAATTTCAACATACTGTGGATTCAAAATATTAGCAATCGTGAGCTTAGAGAGAGAGAATTTTAATTGTTATTAGTATTAAGACATAAAACAGATGAATCATGAGATTTACAATACCAATGTGCTCAAAAGTAGATCTAGTTGAGACCTGCTCGTCTCATTGTAGATGTCTTCTTTGCATTTAATGAGGTGATCTGAATCCTGGACATGGTGGCAAACTGTGCTGTATACAGTACATTTTTTGCTTCTGAAAACTGGTTCTTTGGAATTGACGGTTGGGATTACATTACAGGACAAAGCAAGTTAAGTCAAAACCATGGCTCCAGGACATCCTCTCAGTCAGAACAAATGAACGACTGAACATTAAAGTCTAGCGGAAGAGGCAGTATGTGCATGCTACCAGTTCAGTACCTCCACAGTCTGTATATATTTTTCTTGAACAACCAAAAAATATAAATAAAATCAAGTATTTTTATTTTCATTTCTTAGCTTCAACAACAATGTTGAACATTATACAAGGATTACTCCGATTTAACAGTAGACGGCTAGGCGGGAAATTCGAATCAAACAACAACACTCTCCACTCACGAAAATCTCTACATTGTATGTTTTAATTTTCACATAAATTTGATCATTGCAATATGAATAAATAAAATGCAGCATACCTAGGAATAAGGGCTTTGGCTTCTTCTGGCATTTCAGGGCACAAATTGGCAATTGATGCTAGTTCAAATTTATGTAATTTCTTTTGTGTAAGTAAGCTGAAATAATAAAATAAATTGATAATCCAACAATATCCAAAACTTATAAAAATTACGTTACAAACTTAAAGGAAGTTGGAAAAAAAATTGTTATTATGGTTAAACATACTCCTTTAAAATATTATGAAACTGATTTGAACAGATACTATTACTTGCAATAGATCTTCAACATCTCTCATTTTAGGAACTCTAAACCAAATCTGGAATTACAACTTATATTATCTATATAGTAGTATATTACCTATCCACTTCAATAGAAATCAAAATTGATTCATTTCTCTAAAGGTAAGACGAATTAAAAATGATAACTAAAGTGTAAAAGAAAGGAAAAAAAAAATATTAACCTCCTCACAGCTGCTATAGTTTCCTTATTTTTAAATTTTCTAAATCTTTCAGTATAAGTAAGTGTTTTCAAAAAAACTTCAGACAGTTCTTGTTCTTCCTCAGCTGATTGATTTTGTTGTTTTCTATGATCAAGTAATAAATGAACTTCGGAAATTAGGAGAGTTTCTGCATTTTCAAATTCTAGAAAATATAATTATTTGAAATTAATTTACAGTGATATACATAAATAATCCATATTTTTAGGAATAAAATACATTATAACGAAACAGTTCAGAAGCAACAGATATTTTATTTAAATATCTGTAGGTAAATATTAGGTGGCTGACTCAATAAAATTCCTAGTTGTAAATAAAGTGTATAAACTTTGTGGGATTATCCTACTTGAAGCCATAATTTGACACTAATTGCCTCTTTTCAAATGATTGATCTGGACACCATGTTTAGAGAAACGAATTTATTGTACCAATCACTAACCCAACTCATGTATGATGGCATACCACAAATTTTACAAACAATAGAAGCCAATTTAACAAAATGTGAGCTTATGAAGTATACTGGCAGAGCGGCTACCTCAAAATGTACAGAATGTTTCACGAATTTGCTTTTATACGAAGATAGAGCCCTTATCCTACCTCTACCCTCCCAAAAAACATGTTCCTTATGATTTATCATTATTGCAGGTCCCACATACAACTGAACTAATACTACCTGGAAAATATATATATACATATACATATATATACATATATATATATATATATATATATATATATATATATATACATATATATATTTTCACAGCTCACGAGAAAAAACACTAAGAGGTGTAAAGTTATTACCTGCAAACACCAGAATTGAAAAAAGAAACTATCCAAAAAATGTATTCAAATAATTTTATTGCAGATTTTAAGATTCCACATTTATTTAGTCACACATCAACAGGACATTCCTTCAATGACTCTAAATGTACTCTTCATCTGCATAATGTTTATACCTGAATTTATCAAATACCTTTGGGGAATTGAAGATCAGCTGCATCTTCGTCAACGATGTCGTTAGTAAAACTCATTTTTAAAGGTAGGTAGCTAAGAAAACTTTTGCACCAAATTTATGGACAGAAATCGAGTCAAATCTAAATTGCACACATTCAAACACTTATAACCTCCCAATTTGTTTGTAACCTTCCACCCTTCAATTTTAATTGAATTATACTAAATATTTCTTAACAAAATTTCAATGTTTAAATAGTTTTGTTTTAATTAAAGTAAAACCATTGAATTAAATTATTTTTTCTTAATGCTTTCATTACAATAATTTCTAAATTTAAGTATAATTTTTTTGGCGGTAACTTTCCGTTATCAGGATATAGCTTGTTCAGACCTGTACTTCAATTTTCAAATATTTCTTGTAGGTACTTATTAAATGTGTTGTTAAATATTTGATTAAAAGGGTTTAGAAGAAATGTCAGAAGATATGTTTTCTGAAGTAAGTTTTCTTAATCTTATCCATTACTTAAGTATATTTCTTTTTATTTTGTACTGTCATACACAATATTCACTGGATTGCTTGTAGATTTTTATATATCATGATCCCTTTTGACATATTAAGTATTTATCACATTTTTTTTCTTAATTGATTACCAGGGATTCTAAATGTAATTTAATCTGCTCAAAGATTGGATTAGAATTTCTCTCCTTTATCTCTAACTCTGTTACAGCACTTCGGTTTTGAAAGCAATGTAAAATTGGAATTGGTCATAGTCTTATAAACTACTTTTTAATTTTTGTGTTCTTTAAGACTATCATAGGAATCTTATTTTCTGTTTGAATGTCAATCAATTTAAAATGACTAATGATAAATACAGAAAAATAAGTAAATCTCTTTTGTGACAAGGATGTACTTGTCATTTACAGACAGAATGTTGCACAAAAATTTCATTCTTACGTGTGGCTTCAGCTGTTACGTTGTTTGTGTAAACAGCTTTGTCAATACCCGGGGCTTGGACTGTCTAACCACTTGTGTGCACTATTGTACCTGCTTGCTACAATGGAACGAGGTTCAACATAATTCATTAATGTTGGTATATTAATCTTAAATGTAGTCAATTAAATTTTCTTGACATAAATTTATCAATACCAGTGTTAGGCTTCAACAAAACAAATGGAATGTAGATAATTTTGGAATGATTATTGAAAAGTTTTTAGTATCAAACTAAGGTTTTGCCCATTATATAACCATTCAACAAATTAAAAATGTGTATGAGGAAAATAATTTTTACAAACCCTTCACGAGATAAAAATTTCAAACCCCTTTCAGAGAAATGCTGGCTCATTATTGAAATCTTTTCATTGATTACATTTAAATAATAAATATTTTCTAGTTTCCAATAAAACTAGAAAAATGCAAAAAGTCTAATGTCTCTACCCAGTTATATTATGTTGTTTGATATAATAGATAAAAATGTTTCATGCATATTTGTTTTTAATAAGTAGAAGCAGATATATATTCTATTCACTGGTAGCTGTAATTGGAGATAGTAAAGAAAATAATCAATTTTTGCACTTAAATTGTAGCTAAACCCCCAAAACATTTATTTTACAGGCTCTAAATCAGTCTGTAGAAAATATTTATAATTATACATTTTCCTGTTTTGTCACAAATACATTTTTAATATCTATTTCTTCAATTGATTATAAGTATTTGATTCTCAATGGTTGCTGCAAATTAGCTTTAGCTTTGAGCCTCTTCGCCATATATCTTCAACTCTATTATGGGGTCCTTTTCTAAGTGCATTCGTAAAAAAGTTCCATTCAGTTGTATTACCTCAATCTTGATGATGGTTAAAAAAGTTTGTAAAATTTCCCTTATTCTTTCACTGGTCTTCGGAAAAGTAAAGTATCGTTTTTGTGAGTTCATTAAATTTTAATATAAAAAAATTCATGTGAGTGGACTTTCTGGAAGTGCCTTGATATATATATATATATATGGTGTTGTTTTTTGGATTCTTGGTCAGTGTTGGTGAAAAAATCTTAGTTCATTCCAATTTATATATATACATACAGTTTTGAGCGGACCTCATTTTCGTCTTCTCCTGGGTAGGATCGATGGACATTTGAAGAAAAATTTCGATAATCGCGTCATGAATACGACCTCAATAGCCGATTTCCCTTACGGGAAATCTGCTAAAATAAAATATAACAAAAAAATAAATTAAATGGTGCTTTCTTCTAGAGAATCAATTTTTAATTTTATTTTTTTTGAAAGATATTTTATTTTTTATAAACATATAGTATGGTCTATAAAGATAAATTAAATACATTCTCTGCATCTATTATAAATATTCTGGATTCCCTGAGGTGCATATTTGATATTTTCTTACTTAGTCTCATTGAATTTATTGGGTTTTGCAGTACAATATTTTCTTGTATTTACTATTAAATTTTTTAAGAATTTTGTGTTTAGCTATTTATTTTATGATCATTTTGTATCTACATTGTTATAGTTGGCTCTTCCTGAGTTTAGAGAAAAAACATTTAAGAAATGGCCTTTCAAAAGAGGATCTTGCACAGCAAAAGAGGTAAAAAATCCAAACCACTGCTACTAATTCATCCTTTATAATTGTATCCTTCCTTACTATTATAAATAAATCCGTCACGCAGGGGCTGCGTAAACTAAGTAAATTTCCCACCTGAAGTTATACAATAGAGAAATCTCCATACAAGAACCGAACAGTTACGGCAAATTGCCGAACTAGCTTTTGGCGGGAAATTCAGTCATCCGTTATCGGCCCACAATTAATAAAAATGCAAATATCTCGGCTAGTATTCAAGATAGAGAATAAATATATAGAACAATGTTTATAGTAACTTTAATTTACAATAAGATTGGTTCTATACAATTTTTTGATCTGACGTATGATAACGGAGATATTTCAAATTTTCGAAAATCCCCCTCTAAACCCCCCCTCCCACTGGTCCGATTTCGGCCATTAACGAACTTGATCTGCCTTTTTGCATAAAACGTTTAAATATCGAGTTTGGTAACGATCAAACAAAAATTACGACCGCTAGAGCGTTAACAGACAAATATATATATATATATATATATATATATATATATATATATATCCCTTTAGGTATATTATCTATTCCATATTGTACATAAAATGCATTCCATTACACATGGATAATGGCTGAAGGAAATCATAAAGAAACCATATAACAATGTCTTAACCTGAAGAAATAAAATACTGCTATTTATTGATAGATAGATAGATAAATATATAATTTTGGACGGACCTCATTTTCGTCATCTCCTGGGTAGGATCGATGGACATTTGAAGTCATTTTTCGAAAATCGCGTCATGAGTACGACCTCAATAGCTTATTTCCCTTAAGGGAAATCTGCTAAAAAAGTCTACTGAGAATTAACTTATAAAGTAAACTGAGCAGATTTCCCATGTGCTGGTATGACACTATTGATCTCTTCCATATATCTCTTCTTTCCATATATTTTCAATTTCTAAGTGAGGGTTTACTGAAGGCTGAAAACAAGGAAGTATGAATAGCTCGCTTAATATTTCTGCTAGGAAAATATGTATAGATCATCAATAGTTTAACAAGATTATTTCTATAGTGTTTTTCGAAGCCACTCATAATAATGGAGATTTAAGTTTTTGTAACCCCCTCCCCTCACTATTCCTGGTCTGATTCCAGTCATTAACGAATATGACCTTTAGCATTGAATAAAATGGTTAATTATCTAGTATGGTATAGATCAAATAAACATTTTAGAATCTTAAAATCTTAACTGATGACATTAAAAGAACTTATTTTGAACTTGTATCTAATTCACATAATAAAGGTCTTTTGAAAGCAATATTTGATATTTAAGCTTCAATTATGTGGATCATCATATACCAACTTATTGTTAATATGACATAGGAGTTACGGTTTACTGATGGCTGGAAATTAAAAAATTTAAATATCTTGGTTAATAATCAAGGTAGAGAAAAATTATTTATAACAACATTTATAGAAAAGTAACTTTGCAATACGATTGGTTCTATACAATTTTTCAATCCGACTCATAATAAAGGAGATATTTTGGATTTTGAAAATTCCCCCTGATTTCAGCCGTTAGCAAACTTTATCTTTAGTTTTACATAAAACATTTAAATATCGAATTTGGTACTGATCAAATAAAAATTGCAACTACTAGATTGTTAACAGACAAATATATTTAGTTATGAATGGACCTCATTTTCGCCATCTCATAGGTAGGATAATGGATATTTGAATAAAGTTTTCAAAAATCGTGTCATAGGTGATTTCTTTAAGGAAAATTTGCTAAAATGTAAGTACTAGCAAAAATAAGCTATTTATTGAGAAATAAATCTTTTAAGTGATTGTTTTGAATACAATATGTTGGAGTAAATAAGTTCAGGTGTCCAAAGTCAAACAGGTTCATCTATGGACAAGCAAATCCCTCCCCAGATTAGGATATATCGCTCTGAGAAAAAATAAGCTAATGCAACATCTAAAGTATATTATAGCTAAAATATTTTGGTGCCTGTATATTTTTTATTTATTGAGTTATTTGTGAAAACCACTTTTAATTGATTAAAATGTTTGACAGTTTTAGCAGATTTCCCTGAAGGGAAATCAGCTATTGAGGTTGTACTCATGACGGAATTTTCGACATTTTTCTTCAAATGTCCATCGATCCTACCTAGTAGATGACGAAAATGAGGTCCGTTCAAAACTGTATATATATATCTATATATATCTATATATATATATATATATATATATATATATATATATATATATATATATATATATATATATTTGTCTGTTACCGCTCTAGCGGTCGCAATTTTTGTTTGATCCTTACCAAACTTCATATTTAAGCGTTTTATGTAAAAAGAAAGATCAAGTTCGTTAACGGCTGAAATCGGACCAGTGGGAGGGGGGGTTTAGAGGGGAGGATTTTCGAAAATTCGAAATATCTCCGTTACTATACGTCGGATCAAAAGATTGTATAGAACCAATCTTATTGTAAATTAAATTTACTATAAATAATGTTCTATACATTAATTCTCTATCTTGAATATTAACCGAGATATTTGCATTTGTATTCTGCGTGTGGTCACCAATAAATAGGCTATGTTCGGAGTTTCCGACGAGAGCTCTGGCGGCCGTTTCCATAACTATCGTCCCTCGTGAATAGGTTTAGAGGTTAGGTTAACTGTTTTTTGGGCTAGAAACTACTGGGTTATTACGCCCTAAATAATGTTTTTTAGGTTTAGAGGTTTCTTACTACTACAGTTGTTATTAGGCAGATTTCTCTATTGTAAAACTTCACGTGGGAAATATGCTTAGTTTATGCAGCCCCTGCGTGACGGACTTTTTTGGTTTGAGCTAGCCTTACAGTTAATTATTGTCATAGTAGACAGTGTTCATTGTAGAGAACACTTTGCACAGTATACCTCTGATGTATATTTTGTTAATCTGGTTTTAGGTCATTAAAATGTATAATGAAATGAATATTTTCAGATGGCTCTTGCTGGCTTCTTTCAGGATTCCTCTGACACGATTTCGTGTTACTATTGCTTTAAGGAATTAGAAGGCTGGGAGTCAACAGATATTCCATTGTAAGGCTTTTTTAAAATGTATTTAATATTTACATAAATATAACTCAAAAGTTTACCTGAAATTCTATTTAAATTTGTCATGGATACATTTTTTTCATGGTCCAAATTATTCTAAGAATATTATTGTAGCCTTGAAACTAAAATTCTTGGCTGTCTATCTGCCCATTGATTTGTTACTCAAACGTTTAGACAAACAGCTTGGAGGATTTCAATTGAATGTGCACTATTTTATGTTTTACTACCAATTTTGTGGGTGTTGACTTTGATGTCGAAACATAAACTCTTCAATATCTTTCGTATTATTGATTTTATCAGCAGAATGTTGAGAACGAATTGTAATTAAAGAATTTTCCCCAATCCTAACATGTTGTTTAAATTTCTGATTTCTAACTTATGTTCACACCCTCATACTATGGTATTAAAACTATCATAATTTGTCAATTATTCACCCAATAGCAAATCCATGCTTCACGGATAAAACAATATTGTAAAAATGAAGGGATAATTTAGAGCTTATGTTAATTTGTTTTTTATATTTAAACCATTATTATTCAAGACTCCATTTATGGATATCAGCTATTATGAACATAAATTCATCAATATTCATTCAAATGCCACTTTTTACTTCATTGGTACAACAACAGCTAGAATAATTATGCCTATAGGTTAACCCATTCTTATAAAGCTAGATTTGTTATGTATAAACATCCACTTTGTGCTTCTAAGGCTGGGGTATCTACAGGATACCACTTTTTTTCTAACCATGATGTGACTTAGGATTTTATTTAATGAGTTTGTCACTAAATAAATTCCTATTGCCAAGGTGAGAATCGAAATCAGGACTCTAAGTTTACCTACTGAGGTTAAGACGGACATCTTAACTCACATGGCTAACTTCAGCCCAAAAAAAGCTAGTGGATGGCGAGCAATACCTATACATTTAAACCGTGGCAATTCTCCATCCGTCACCTCATACTATCATTGGAAATTTAGGTGATAAAGAATAAAGTAATTCTTTTTTTTTAAAATTACCTCATTTGAATAATGATAGTTTTCTGCTAAACCATAACATAAATGAAAATCTTTTACTTTTCAAACCATGAAGGGATATGGTCGTGCCACATGGCATTTGTTGTGAGGATGTTCGATGCTCTCCAGTTGCTATGTTTTGGCATTAGAGCGGAAAATTTGCCTTTTCATTATATCACCTCATTGCCAAGCAGTGTTGAGGAAGTAGAATGCACTGCTGATTATTAGAATCCAACATGTAATCGCATTGCCAAATGAATTTGGCTCTCCTTGTTTTCAAATTCTTTAGACTACCTATATTGTTATTGAGATAGGCCCTTCCCCAAGAGTAAAAATCGTTTTAGTACATATATATATATATATATATATATATATATATATATATATATATAATTTATTATATAATATACTTATTATAATTATAGTTGATAGGTCCAGTTAATTGATTTTGTACTTTTCCAGTGAAGAGCATAAAAAGCATGCACCGTACTGTTGCTTTGTGCAGATGTTCTCCAAGCCACCTGACTCTGTAACCCTTCGAGAAGTTTATGAACTTGAACAAGGTCGTATGATCTTGAAATTGGTGAGAAAGTGTTTTTAATATATATATATAAAATAATCGATTTTCAACATTCTTCACTTTCACTTAAATGTTGTTCTATATTAAGTCATAATTTTGTTTTCTCTCGCAAAAGGCTGGCTCCAATTAGTGAAGGGGATCAGCGATGCTATTATTAGTAATAAAATATATTGAATTGAACAGTTTAGCTTCATTTGCTTCTACACAAATAAATTGTAGAGAACAAATAAATAAAACGATACACTAATAACCCAACATGTAAACTGATATCACTCCACCTACACTAATCGCCCACCATAATTTATAAAAACACCATTTCTCCTTCATTCACGCTTCACATTCTTTAATTCAAAGTTTCATCAGTATATTATCCTTACTACTTAAAGAGTTAAAGAATTTTATTATTATCTAAAATATTAACAAATAATAATTTACAATAGAAGTAAGTACAATTTTTCAAGCTATCCTTACTACTAATAACGGAGTCAGCCCAAGACCTAATTAGAAAACCTTTCTCTACACTGGCTTTGTCTATACTGATAAGAAGCCACAAACTGGTACCATAAATCAATAAATGATTACTATTGATATTGCTTAAATATATGTTTAGAATCACTGTTAGTATTATAAAAGCTTCCCTGAAGAAGTAATGTCAATATTTAAAATTAATTTAATAATTTGTCAAAATTAAAAATTGTATTACTTGAGTAGGAAGCTGGAAAAGTACTGTTGACTTTTTGCTTTTTTATATATATTTGAATGCTCTCTTTCATTTTTCTCTTAGTTTTATTCCTCTCTTTTTCCAAAATTTTTACATTTCCAAAAGTATGTCCGAATTTAGGAGCTTGATCAGTCAGTGATGTTCTAATTTCCATTTCTCCAATATTTTTAGAATGTACATTTTCAATAACATATCAAGAAATAAAGTTTTTACATTTTTGTATTATTTTGATAACTCATTAAATTAGTTATAAATATTTACGTTACTTGAGGAATTTTTTCTTGCACTTGCATCGATTGTAAACATATATATATTGTTTTTAGAAACATGTGGTACCAGAGCGTGCCTACTTATCTGTAGAGATGAAGCTAGTGTTGAGAAAGGATGTCTCTCTTGGCTAGGACATGACTGTTTTAGTAGATAATGTACTCCTGATGAGGCATTGAATTGAAGAATCTGAAACATGTAGTGTCTGTATAAAGTGAATGATGAAGAAATTTTATTTTTATAAATTCTGACTCTTTGCCTAGAAGTAATATCATATTAAATAAATAATATAAATACAATCATTTGTAAAATAAGATACTCCTAACAATTTCTCTAGTACAAAATTAATAATGTTGTATTTTTACTCACAAAGTTACGATCGCCTATCAGAGGAAGGGAAGAATATTTTTATTTTAAGGGAGTTGAAGAGATGAAAATACTGTGAACTTTGTTATGTAGCTTAAGTCATGATATCTTTACTTACAGAATGATAGTAGAAGATGATTGGTTATCAGCTATAAATTCTCAATTCTTCAAATAGAGTAGTTTATTTATTTTTTATGCTGACAGTTTCGGGCACTGTTAATTCCCTTCTTCTCTATTTCAAGAATTGAGAATTTAAAGCCGATACCCAACCATTCTCTACTATTATTCAATAACCAACAGCTAACCCAAACTGATAGATTTATAGTTACAGTTCCGTAACATGTTGTAATTAAGTATCATTCTCTTTGCTCTAATGTTAAAATGCTCAGTTGTTCACATATCTATTCTTGAAAATTATTGATCTACTGATGTTATTTATGGATGACCTTATATTTTAGCTGACGGATCTAAAAAACAATAAAAACATATACCAAAAACCCATTTTGCCTTACAAAGTTTATCTGCAATAAATCTATTTATTATCATCAGTGATAAGCTGAGTTTCAGCATTTCTAATTTAATTTTATACTATTATTGTTAAATAAATATTTTTTATCTAATTCGTATGTTAAACAGTTTTTTAATATATATATATATATATATATATATATATATATATATATATACATATACATATATAGCCTTTAGTAAATCTTACATCTACTCATTCGATTTTCATTTTGAGTTCCTGAGCCAATAAACATTTCAATTTAAATTTCTGTTAAGATAGGTTTCTCATTGAAGGAAGAGTGGTGCATAAGTAGTGCCAGACTTGCAGTAGCCCAGCATATAGGACCATCTGCATGTTTAAAGAATTTTTATTAGATTTCCCTTAAGAAAATCAGTGTTTGAGGTTGTATTCACGACAGAATTTTCGAAACATTTCTTCAAAATCTCTACTGATCCTTAGTTCAAAATTGTATGTATAGTTTAAACGTTCCTCATTTTCTTCATCTCCTAGGTTGAAAATTGTGTCATGAGTACAACCTCAACAGCTGATTTGTCTAGGGAGAAATCTGTTAAAAGTTCATTTAGGATAATCTTTTAAATGGTGCTAGTTATTGAGTTCGTTGGCTATTCAATCTATACAACATTGCTTGTGCTTCGGAATTGCTTTTTATTGTTTTGTTTTTTTCTTTTTGAATTTACTTCTCTTATATTTAATTGTCTTTAATGTTACTGTTTCTTTATTTTTTAGGAAAATCAAAAGAAAAGCATTATTGATGGCATTGATACTTATATTGATGAGATAAAAGAGATGCTTCCAAAAATGACAAAGCCTGTAAAGAAACCAAAGCGCAAGAGAATATTTTAATGTGGTGATCTTGTAATTAATTTTATATTAGCTTCAGTATTTATCACCCGCCATCATTGAATTGTTATTACTTTTTTTATTTATTGAATGAGACAGATTTTAAACTTAGGAAATTTTTATATTTGTATTATTATATACTTTGTTTATATTAAATAACATTTTTTTACTGCTTCTTATTTTATCTTTCTAAAGAATTCTATAGTTTTACGTATTTATACATTTGCCATAGGTCCGCAACTCCATTCTGTAATGACTTATGACATACTAGCTCAGATACCCAGCTTTGCCCGGGAATTCATTTGAGGCTGAATGGTGATGGTATTTTTTTTTTTGCAAGGCTTCACTTTGACCAATATTTTGACATTTACCCATTCCAGGGTTTAGGGTTTATACCCGTCGTTCCTGTGGATTTGTTAATAATAAAATTAATTTTTTTTTATGTAAGACTTCACTGTCCTCCATATTGTCATATTTCCCATCTCCTGCGCATTATGCATTAATTTGAATTATTAAGGAAAAAATAGTAACATAGATTTGAATTAATTTCCCAGGTGAGGTACCTGATAGTTTATATTGGAAAGAATTGTTGAGCATATCAATATTTCTACGCAAATTACATGCTCCATACATTGTTCCCGAAAAAATGTATAAAACAAAAGTTACTCTAAATATCAAAGTAAACAACTTAGGTTATGTGCACGTTTGTCAAAAAACAAATAGACAATGAAAGATCGCGAATTTTTATTTCAGGCCTCCCTTATAACCCCCACTCCCCGTTCAAACCTAAAAACTTTAATATAGCTTATAATTATGGAAGAAGTAATGCTAATTGACCCCCGCTTTAGTTTATAGTGTATATCTCATTTATATTTTTTTATATGACAAAAGTGAATATAACAAAAGTTACTTCAAATAAAAAAATAAACTACTTTTGTCATATGCATATTTGCATAAAAATGAATAGAAAACGAGATACCGCTATTTTTAAATTCAGGCCTCCCTTACAACCCTCACTCCTGCCCGTCCCTAGAAATGTTGGTATGGCTTATTATAATGAAGGCGTTAGTGCTAATACACATACCGAGTTTTATTTAGTTCAGTTGAGTCTTTTGTGCCATATAAAATTGTTCACTTCCGCTATAGGTTTTAGCATATATCACATTTTTAATTCGGTATACGAAAAAAGTGTATATAATAAAAGTTACTCTAAATAACAAAATAAACAACTTTTGTCATGTTCATATTTGCGAAAAAACCAATAGGAAACGAAATATCGCTATTTTTAATTTAAGGCTTCCCTTATAACCCCCACTCCTGTTCGTCTCAGAGAATATTAATATAGCCTAAAGTCTAAGTTGGGTTAGTAGTAATATACATACCAAGTTTTATAAAATTTGGTTCAGCCGTTTATGTGTGAAAAGGTAACAAATAAACAAACATACACGAAAGAAACAAATTGCAGATATGGTGTCTATGGCATGTGAAACGAAAAGTTATCGTGAAATTTCGAGAAAAAAATCAATCTACAGACAGAGGTTACAATTTTATATATATTTATATATATTAGATAAACATATATTATCCAACTTCATAAAAAATTGTCTCATTTTTTACTGTTTATTGAATCATGTATTTATGGTCTGATGTCTCTTAGAAAAACTCCTTTATCTTTGGCATCTCTCTTTCATGAAAATCCAGAAAAATTAGTATTAATTGGAACCTTTTTATGGTCAGTCATTGTGAACAGCGGCGACTTCTTTAAAGTATATCTTGCCCCTTATTTGAGGACCACTTTGCAAAAAATTAAGAAAATTTTGTTAAAGGCATCCTACTTTGCAATTTTAATAGATTCCCCCTGTACCTTTGATGCAACGTTAAAAAAAAATTCAAATATCTATTAATCCTAAATCATAGATGATGAAAATTATATCCTAATTTTTAAATTATGCTCGGAATTATTAACATTATATTTATGTATAATGAAATTTTAAGTTTAATTAATTATTTGTATATATTTTTGGTAGTTAATCCAATTTTGGGTTATTTTATATAATATAGTTTACAACAACTAAATTGTTTTTATCTCACTTGCTCTATTGCCTTTATAGATTGAAAACACATTACCTCTTACCCATAACTACTTATCCCTGTTAAGTGTGCTGAGCAATCCAAGGTTCTAGCATATTTCTCTTGAAGGAAATCAGCTATTGAGGTTGTACTCATGACATAGAAAAATTTCCTCAAATGTACACCGATCCTACCCAAGAGATGACAAAATCAAGGTTAACAGAGTGTTTGCTCTATACCATACTCACTCGATATTTAACCGTTTCAGTCAAAACTATAGATCTTAATTTTATTGGCGGAAATTGCATCTGGAATAGTAGGGTTTTAGAGGGGGGTTTTAAAAATTCAAAATATCTCTGTTATAATGAGTTGGATCGTAAAATGTTATAGATCCAATCTTGTTAAACTATTGATCTTCTACAATTGTTGTTCTATCCATTATTTTGTAACTCGAGTATTATGGGAGTTAGTTATTCGTATTTTCTTGTACTCTGCCTTCAGTAACCCCCCCCCCCCCTCTGCCCTTCTACTCATCAGTTTTTTACATATGAATAGAGAATATGTGCTCTGATGAGATCACAAGCACATGGGAAATCTGCTTAGTTTACTCAGCCCCTGCGTGATGTACTTTTTGGATTGCAAACATTTTTTAAGTCCTTTTAGAGGTGTTTGCTTTTGAAATGAAAACTTTCCTGAACTGAAATTTGTTTTTGTTGTAAGTATCCACTTGGTAAGGTAACAAAGCACAGAGCTATATAAATACTTTGTGAAGCATTTATTTGTCCATTGGCTAAACATTTATTGGTAGAAAAGAAGTGATTCGTATATAGTCAGCATTAAATTGTTTATTTGTGATCCTCCAAAGGTGGAGCTATTTCTAACAATTCAATAACTTGTTCTCCATCAGTAAAAGTAGTAATACGCACTCTTCCATAATAATATTTGATATCATTGTTTTCCTTAGACCCAATGCTTCGTTCATTGCAAAGACCTTGAAACAAAAAAAAAAAAAAAGAAAATCTGATGTGGGCATGAAATGAATTCCTTGTGCTCCTATTACATTAAATAATCAAAATGTTTTGATTCGCTTAATTTTATACGATTTCATTTAAAAGTTAAGTACGATATCTCCGTTCAAATGTATCAGATTTATAAAAATCATAGAACATAATTTACACATCTTTTTATGATAAACCTAAAATGGTTCACTCAATAGTTTTGTATCTAATATATACAGACAAATTAGCAGTGCTTTATTCCCACCCCTTAGTTGATTTTGATCAAAAATAGAGGTGCTCAACAATCCTAAATATGAAATTTCAACATTCTAAGACTTTGTTTTTGAGTTATATGAGTTACATATTTATATGTACACTCATATGTCATGCTGAAACTTGTCAAAACGAATAATTCTTTTGAGACCAGAAAATTAAAAAATGTTGCGATTGCAATACTTCCTTTAATTTGTACAAAGAAATAAAATAAATATATAAAAATAATAATCCTTTATTCTTAAATGTTTTTAGTAATTAAAAGAATTTATTTGTTTCAACAGTTGTTAAAATAAATATAGTAAAAAAGAAAACAAATTCTGCTCATTGCCCGTAGAATGAAATCATGAGCTGGTTTCTATTTACATTGAAGATGTATACGTCCATGATACGTCTTAAGTGAGTAAACAAATTGTATTGTCTTTCTCCATAATGGTCCATGTTGTAGCAACTGCTTTTGAATTTCTCAGGCTAACGATGATCAAGTTCTGCCTATGCCCCTATGCATTGGAAAGCCTTCTCCAATTTTGATGAAGTACTTGCAAATATGTCATGTGATGTCATCATTTAAGATTTTACGTTCTTAACTCAAAAATGTTTATTTGTTCTACACCATACTCGACATTTAACTGTTCCTTCCAACACTATAGATCATAATAGTTAATGGCTAAAATCGAACCTGGAATAGGCTGGAGGGTTTAGAGAGGAGGGGAATTAGAAAATTCAAAATATCTCTGTTGTTTTACATAAAAATAGAGAATATGTAGTGAGATGATATCACAAGTGTTTTATAACAGCAAGTGGGGAAACCTGCATAATTTTTGCTGTTTGATCCTGTCTCCTCTTGTAATTAGTTAGTTAGTTCCAAGATATAAGACCCCCAATTACATGACACCTGACTCATTTGGCTATTTTCATGATTATTAGACTGATTTTTCCCAATTACAAATTTTGTTAAAAGAATTCTTCTGTCAACAACTCTCTTAGTATTAATTAATGTATTTTGATTTTAATAATACTGTGCAAATGAAGTACACATTTCTGTAGTGCCATTTTAGACCATGGAATGAATTTGTTGCAAGCATTTGAAATGAATAAATTAAAACAAAATTTCAGAAGACAGTAATTCCATATGAAGTGAATTGAAAATCAATAAGGTTAAACAAACTATGATAACAGAGGAAGATGTATCTCACCTCCAGGAGTATTTTCTGGGTATACTATTAACTTTTGAAACTTATCTTCAACAAGTCTAATTTTTCCACTCTTCAATCTTATTTGTTTAGAAACAGGAAGGCCATCTTCATTGCAGAATGGTTTGCCATCGTCATCATATAAGGGTCTCCCAAATGCATCTTTCATTGGCTTTCCATTTTTATTGTACAGAGGTTGGCCTAATTTGTCAAATAGAGGCCCACCATTTAAATCTTTTTTTCCTTGCATTAGGTGTAAATTACATTCATTGTTCTTGTAGCCAAAGTCGTTAGAAACGCTTTGCATTTCAGCTTCATCTCTTCCATCACTCAAACGTTTTCCATTTGCATCTGATATCGGTCGACCATTAGAATCATAAAGAGGCCTTAAAAAAAGATCATATATGGGTCGACCATATTTATCAAAAAGTGGTCGGTTTAAGGAATCAAAAAGTGGTCTTCCATATACATCTGTTTCCATTTGAAAACTAATTTCTAAAGATTCCTCTGTATTATTTAAGTTTGAAAGTTGATTACTTTTGTCATCAGTTGTATAATCAGAAGTATAGTAGTTTAAATTATCAACGTCAAGGGATGAAAACATCTTACTTTTGTGTTCTGTTAAAGATATATTTGAACTTCTTTCACTTGAATTTACAAATACTTTATCACCTTTTTCTTGATATATTTGTTTCCCTTCAATATTGTACACAAATTTTCCCTTCTTGTCTGTTATTGCTACTTGATTGTGATTTTTAGTACCATCATGTCCAAGATTGTTGTCGAATGCTGAGTGACAAGTACTTGGGAATATTCTATTCAAACTGTTATCCCTGAAGCAACAGTGCAATATGAAGCATTCACAATCAGAAAAATGTGAAGAGATGAGCACTGCATGATTTGTTTCCAATAAATATTTGCCCTTTGCATCCTTTAATACCTTTCCATTATCTTCTGTAAGAGGAAATCCTTGGCTATCAAAAATCTGCACTGGCTTATTTTCTATTACAGTTATAACATTTTCTCTTGAGAATTCAGGTGGCAATGAAGGACTAAAAAATACATCTGATGGTTTAAATCCATTAACATCAAAAACAGGTTCATTATTATAATCAAAAATAGGACGGCCATGTTGGTCACACAACAGTAATTCTACGTTATTAACATTGCATAGAGGTTTTCCATTACTATCTGTTAAAGGATGTTTTAATTTGTCAAAAACTCTAAATGGTTTTCCGCTTGGTGTCACCCAACAATCATTTATTTTAGTTACTGGAATTCCATACTTATCGAAGATTGGATGCATATTTATGTCGTGTAGCAAATTTCCTTCTGAATCAGTAATTATTAAAGGATTTCCACTACTATTTAACAATGAAGAACCATCGTGATCAACTAAAGGATACCCTCGAAAATCAAAGAGAGGTATTTCTGATATAATCCCTCCTTTCTTCAAAGCTACTCTTATTCCATGAGGCTTGAATTTGGGGCTTAATGAAGACTCTCCATATTCATCAAAAACAAGCCTATTAGAACAATCATACTGAGGTTTACCATTTTTGAATATGACTAGGGCTTGATTATTTGCTGTATAAAGAATATTACCTGTAGTATCTGTTAAAGGATATTTATGGCAATCAAATAGACGAAGAATATTCCTCGGTATGTGATTATGTTTAGTTTGATATGTTTTTTCTTTTCTTGTTTTAAACAAGATATCACCAAGGTTTTGGTTACTTCCTCCTGCTCCACCCGATTCAGCAAAGCTTCTGGTTAATGGCACTTTTCCTTCACTGTTACATTCAGGATTTTCCTCAATGCTCCAGAAAGCTATTTGGTTGGTTTCTTGGTTTAGTTCATGCTCTGAACTAACACAATCTCTTTCAAACCCAAATACCACCTCTTTTTCTGACATAAGTAGTGAAGATAATTCTGTTTCATTATTTTCTTCTGTCGAATGACTTTCATTATCTATTATAGAGTGAATATTGTTTGTTTTGTTCAAAGACTTAGGAGATTTTCTATTAAAATTGTTAAAACGATAGTCATTATTTAGTAGAGACTCATTACTTTGCTCAGGTATTATATCTGGCACAACACTCACTTCAGAACTTACATTTCTCATAACTCTTCCTTTTGAGAAAAGGTTTCTTCTATTCCTTCCAACATTTGCTCTCCTGACATTAGAATTTTCTTGAAAGCTCTTTTCATTGTTTTCAGTTGTCTTAGTGTTATTTTCACAGTTGAAAGATGTCTTTGTGAGTTGTACACTTTCTTCAGAAGACGAACAAGGCAGTGACTTCAAACTTGGTTCATAAGGAATTCCATCTTTTGACCCAGATGTTCTTATTTTACGTTGGTAACTACCAATTTCTGATCCAGCACAGGCATGCACATTCAGAACATCCAACAAACCTCGTCTGTATTGTTTTACGTCTTGCTTTTCCTAAAATAAAAATAATTTTGCATTAAATGACAATACGATTATATTTGTGATATACTATGTTCGGAAACATGTTTCTGCACTGTTTATCATTTAAGTATCTTAGCAGAATGTTAGTTGAAAGCAATAGCATTATTCATATTGATATTTTCCTTAAACATTGTTAAAAGCTCTGTGAATCGCAAGTTTCTCTAGGAAAACCAAATTGAGTGTATATACATAAAGACTACAGAAAGTTTCCGAGTCACTTCAAAATATAATTTGCTACAATCAATTTTGTATATTTATGTATAGTAATTGTTTTTAAAATATATTAATCGCTATGTGGTAATATTATAAGGATATTAATGGATTAATTAATTCTTTTTGCCCCATGTGTATGTAGCCAATTGTGAACTAAATATATTTTGGCCCCATGTGGGTGC
Organism: Riptortus pedestris; assembly: GCA_019009955.1. Classification (NCBI taxonomy): domain Eukaryota; kingdom Metazoa; phylum Arthropoda; class Insecta; order Hemiptera; family Alydidae; genus Riptortus; species Riptortus pedestris. The sequence goes on along the minus strand of CM032230.1, from coordinate 54,697,703 downwards.
ATTATAAAGTAAATATTATAATAAATAACAATATTCGATGCCCATTGCAGTGTTAAGGGAAATAATAGATGAAATTGATGTTTATCATCAATCATATTATAATTTAAAATTATCTAATATCATAAACAATCATCTGTAATTAACATTCAAATGTCACTTAATTATTTATTAAGGCACTGTAAGTCCTGAAACAAGCTGGTGATTTTAATCTAGATTACAGTCAAATTCGAAGAGCTCACCCTTTTGGTTTTTTGTGTGCACAGCCAAGTCACTACTAAAAAATGGAGAAAAGATGCATTCTATGGAAATTCAGCACACTGCTGGTGAAATCGGTGTTTTCAGAAAATAAACATATCGGGGCAGGTAGTAAGCATTGGGCCATTAAGCCAACAATCCTTCTCAGAGAGTGTGTCAAGACCACTGTGTTCCTGTCATTTTCCAGCTATTGGAGATTGGTTTGGAGAAATCTCCCCATTATATTCATAGGTCTGCAAACATTTTTCATTTACAAGAAAAAATGTGTCTTCTTCACCTATTCTGGAATAATTGAAGATTGCCCGCTATATGAATATTCTACTACTACTATTTTACTTTTCAAACAGCCCACTAAATTAGACATTTGCTTTTGAAACCCAGGCATGGAAATGAATATTGTCAAATGTTTTCTCAAAACTGTCCTGTATATAACTTAAACTTTCTAAGCCTCAATATCACTAAGTGGATGTTAACAAATAATAACAAAACTTTTCATCAGAAAATACTATTTATTTATAATAAACAAACCCTTTTCCTTAGACACATAATCAGAATTTGAAAAAAGAAGACATAAGAGAGTAGGCACAAAAGATTCTATGAAATATTCAAAAATTAATCAGTAGCCTTTCCTAAAGTAAGGTAAGTTGTTTTTTTTAAATTTAAGTAGTTGCTACATTTCAATAAAATTTGATATTATAGAGAAACATATTTTAAAATAAAGAACTTTATAATATTGCCAATTTTGTATATAAGGAGGCTGTTCTTAAGGAATCCTTTCGAACATTGACAGCTTGTTCTTGTCTGTTGTGTTTAATTCTAATACAGATACAGTATTTCAGTACTAATTACTAATGTGCCCCAAAGTCAATGCAGAAGGTCAGATCACTCAGTTGCAGTAACATGGTAGAAATATGAATGCTAATGATTTCTTTACTCACTTAAAATTTCTTGCAAATTAATTTGAATTTGGAGGCTCATTTACTTTGTAATTGTTTTACACTGTTAACAATTTATAATGACAATTAGAGGTTATTATAAACTACGCAATTCATGGTTGTTGATATTGCTAGGCTTGCTCTGTGCATAGCATAACAACGTTACATTAAATATCATTTACTACAGTACTTGAGACCTCAAGGAACTGGCATAAATAATTTAGAAAGACTGAACTCTCTGAATGTTCATCTTGGCCATGGTAAGTCTGAAGCTATTCCAGGTATGAGTGAGACCTAAGGATTTTTGTTTGCCCTGCTACCTCAATCCATCAGTGGTTGCTGGTAAATTTATCTTGGCCTACAACTTATTTTTAGAGGCCAGTGCTTCAAGTCCACAGGCTAATTATGTCATGTTGTCTTGTGTGGTCTGGAGCATCGATTAGATCAGGGGTCTCCAAACTACGGCCTGAGGGTCACATCCGGCCCGCGGAGAGCTACCATACTTGAAAACTTCTTTTAGAGAACATATTTTTTATAGCAAATTAAATTTAGTTTACTGAAGTATTCTAATTTTATGTTGAATAATTATTAATATGACATCTACATTGATATGGTCATGGGCTAACTACTCGTAACATTGTTGTAGACTTATTGTTATTGTTTTTGTGATAAGTTGGATAAAGAAACACAGAATTGTAATGAGTAAAGACATGTATAATATGCAGAAAATTTAACTTCAGAATATAATAACTAACAAATTATTGAAGTGAATCCAACTAACATTTTATACATTTTAAATAAAAACATAACTTATAACAAGCATAATGACACATGAAATACTAATGAGATTTATGTAATTGAGATTTTCCACTGACAATAGTTTGTAGTTGTGGACTAATTTTACTTGTACCAATTAACATTTTTTGTGTACTTCATTTTGGAGAAGGTCTTCTCACACAAATAAGTAGTACCAAAAACAGAAAACAGCCCATGAGCAAATTGTGTCAGTGGAGGACTCTTATAAAATTCCAACAAAGATGAGTTTTGATATTTGTTCTTAATTATATCACTGCACTGTAGATCAATCATTTCCATTTGAAGTTCCGGGGCTAGGGTGGACTATTTCACTTTTTACCACCGGCAACAATGATAATATGGTTTTGGCCCTTGGAACTTACTGGAGTAATCAGTATGGTCCTAAGGCTGGAAAGTTTGGAGACCCCTGGATTAGATGGTTGTTATCTAGTGGATGATTTTTATTGCTCCAAATAAATAGACGGAAATCACCGGATAGTTGTCTCTTGGATAGTTTGAAAGTGTGGCTGTGCATTTTAAAATTACTTAATTCAATTTTAAATTAACAGAAGTAGTGAAATTCAAAAATATTTCTTTTGAAGTTACATTATTATTTGAGGCATCCATCAGGAACAGGAAATTGCCACAGTGATGCCAGGAAAACATTTAATATTCAAGGTGTGCATTTATATAAATTTGTGAAGCATCCAAGCAATGAAGATAACTTTACTTTAAAACACTGATACTTTATAATTTCAAATGCCATAGACACGATATCTGCAATTTGTGGCCTTGGTGTCTGTTTGTTACCTTTTCATCAATAAACTGTTACCCGAATTTTATGATACTTGCTAAGTTCCCATCTTAGACTATAGGTTATACTAATATTCTCTGAGGCGAATAGGAAGGCCTACACTTAAAAATAGTGATTTTTCGTTTCCTATTGGTTTTTCAGCAAATATGCATATAACAAAAGTTGTTTATTTTGTTCTTTAGAGTAACTTTTGTTATATATACTTTTGTCCTATAACAAAGTTTAAACAAGATTTAATCTAAAGCCTAAAGCGGAGGACAACAATTTTAAAGGGCATAAACGACTGAACCAAACACAACAAAACTCCACATGTAATTTAGTATTAACACCTCCCTAGTCATAAGCTATATTAAATTTTGTAGGTACGAACAGGAGTGGAGATTATAAGAGTCCTGAAATTAAAAATAGCGCTATTTTGTTTTCTATTGGGGTTTCAGCAAATATGCACACAACAATAGTTATTTTGATATTTAAAGCAACATTTGTTATATACACTTTTGTCGTATAATGAAGAAAAAACCTTTAGTGGGATTCAACAATTTTATTGGGCGCTATTGACTAAACGAAACTATGTGGGCTAGTATTAGAACTTCCTAGATTATTAGCTACATGAACATTTTTAGAAAAGAGCAGGAGTTTTAGGGAAAGCCTGAAATGAAACTTCGCGATATTTAATTTTCTATTGGTTTTTGGCAAACATGCTCAAAACCAAGGTTGTTTAGTTAGTTATTTAGAGTAACATTAGAGTTGTATAACGGAGTAAAAACGAAAATACCCTAAAAATTAAAGCGGGAGTGAAAAATTTATTGGGCACCAATGGCTGTTGGCGGCAAAGGGATACTAACCCTTTCCCGCTAAAAGCATACAACAGAGAATGTGAAAAATTATAAATACTATGTTTCTTCTTTGATCAAACAATAGAATATTTTAAGAATGCTTAGTAAATGCATAAAATAAGTATATTTGGTGATGCATACAGGCATAGGACGTGTGACCATTACTTAGTTTACAACAAAAAAATGCTATCCACTAATATGATATTTGTATCCAATAATGTTTTGAACAACGAATTGAGATTGAATAGTTACAACTTAACGTTTCGTCTGACAAAGCTGTACAATGCAATAAAAGTAAAAACTCAGTCAGCCTTGCATTGAATAAACATTCAACATTCTGCCTAAATATTTCCCTACCAATGCTATCTCAGTAATGGTTCTTAATAAATATGAATTAATGCCATCCATGATTATGATTAATATTGACCACAATTTTTACAACAGAACAGACTGGTTAATCAGGATTTTTTTTTTTAATCTTCAGTGCTAACAAATTCTTTTAGCTTTAGTTGCCAAATATTCAGTTATATGACCTAATCACAGAGACGGAGAAATGTAAAAATAGTGCCTAAAAAAAAATACCGCCATCATTCTGCCTCTAATGATTTCCCGAGCGAAGCAGGGTACCTTAGCTAGTTATCCATAAAGCTCATTTACAGAGTGATATTGTCTTAAAACAAGCATAAGAGAATAAACCTCATTCCAGTGGCGGCTCGCGTATAGGCAATGTGGAACTGCAGCACCCCCAATTTCCAATTGATATCTATAACATTTAATATAATGAACCTTTTTCTTTAATTCTTTCTTTATACATGTATAATATATAATCCTTAAGCTTAATGCAGTAGCCATCCCCCAGTTTATGAGAAAAAAAATACAAAAATCTTTGTATAGAACTATGAGCTTCACAGTTTCAGCGGCGAGGTGTTTCACTGTTGTGCGCATGCGCACACAGGAAGCTCCACAAGGGAGAGAGAGCACTGTCGTTCCCGCAGTGCCGACCCTGGCGTCCTAAGGCTAAAAATTTTCTGGAGCAGCACCCCCACTAATTTTAGTTACGAGCCGCCACTGCCTCATTCATTATACTTATACTTTACATTTCTAATATCTCCTGAAATGATGGACGGTAGAGGAACCAATTGATCAGGATGAATAAAAAAGTCCGTCAAACAGGGGCTGCATTAACTAAGAATATTTCCCATGTGCGCCATGTATTTGTATTTATCTCAAACAGTAAATGTTCAATGAGAACAATATTTGGCATTTAGGCTTCAAATAAAGTGCTTCATAATATAACATCTTATTGTTAATATGACATGAGTAGGAGTGGAAGTTTTCTGAAGGCATGAAATCTGAAAATGGGAATAACTCCGTCAATAATAATCAACATAGTGAAAAAAAGGAACATAACATTTATAGGACATTACATTTAAAATAAGATTGGTTCTACACAATATTTCAATCCGACGCATCCCACTGGTCGGATTTAAGCCATTAATGAACTTGATCTTTAGGTTTACATAAAACGATTAAATATCGAGTTGATGACGAATAAAACTTTAGAGCGTTAGCAGACATATATATATATATATATATATATATATATATATATATATATATATATATATATTGTTGAACAGACCTCATTTTTGTCATCTCCTGGGTATGATCGATGTACATTTGAAGATATTTCTCGAAAATGAGTACAACCTCAAAAGCAGATTTTCCAGGTGCTGGTATATCAGACAACTCATCTCATCTCACCATACATTGTCTACTTCTAAATAAAAAGTCTGTCGCGCAGTGGCTGCGTCAAGTAACCAGCTTTTCCACGTATTTGCATTTACCTCTAAAAGTAAATGTTCAATGAGAACACTATTTGGTATTTTGGCTACAAATAAAGTGTTTCATAATATAACAGCTTATTGTTAATGTAACATGAGTAGGAGTGGGGGTTACCGAAGGCCGAAAACCATAAAATGCAAATATCTCTTCTATCTATCAATTGTCGTTCTATGCATTTTTCTTAACTCAAGTATTAAGCGAGTTATTTGTACTTTCTTGTTATCTGCGGTCAATAAGCCCCTTCTAGTCACCAGTTTGGTGTGTTATACCAGCACGTAAGCAGGGAAATCTGCTTAATTTACGCAATTCCTGCATGATGGACTTTATTACATGAAATACCAAGTTTAGGAGTGGAAACAGACCTCTGTCTCTGACTATCCATCTTTTATATATATATATATATATATATATATATATATATATATATATATATATATATATATATATCCCTTTTGGTATATTATCTATTCCCAAATGTTCATGTAGAAAATGCATTCCATTGTTGCACATGGATAATGGGTGAAGAGAATCATAAAGAAACCATATAAATATAAATAAAATACTGCTATATATTGACGTCCATCTTATTCCACTAAGGTTAATAGGGTCGGGTTACCTACAGCCGGCCACCTTTTTTAGCAGATTTCCCTTAAGGGAAATCAGCTATTGAGGTTGTACTCGTGACGCGATTTTCGAAATTTTTCTTCAAATGTCCATTGATCCTACCCAGGAGATGACGAAAATGAGGTCCGTTCAAAACTGTATATATATATATATATATATATATATATATATATATATATATATTTGTCTGTTACCGCTCTAGCAGTCGCAATTATTGTTTAATCGTTACCAAACTCGATATTTAGTCGTTTTATGTAAAAAGAAAGATCAAGTTCGTTAACGGCTGAAATCGGGCCAGGGGGAGGGGGGGGTTTAGAGGGGAGGATTTTCGAAAATTCGAAATATCTCCGTTACCATAGGTCGGATCGAAAAATTGTATAGAACCAATCTTATTGAAAATTAAATTTACTTTAAATATTGTTATATAAGTTTATTCAATATCTTAAATATTAACCGAGATACCTATTTGCATTTTTCAGTTTTTGCCATCAGCAAACCGCCACTTCTACTCATGTTACGGAAACAATACTCTGCTACATATTAAATCACATTATTCGAAGTTTAAATACCAAAAATTGTATTGAAGAGACCTTTATTATACGAGATACATGCAAATATGTTCTGGTGCCCCCCCCCCTTCTTAAGGTTTTGGACTACTAAAATTTATTGATTCAGATAACAATTATTCTGACTCATTATTAATTACAGTTCAAGATATTGTAAATAGTTCTCAATAAAATTAATATATTATACTCTGATTTATTTCAGTAATTGTTTTTCTTTCCGGTGTGAGGTGGGCAGGCCCGTATGTTTAAATTTCTAACCCGCTTCCTGTCGGCAGGTTATTGAAATTGTATGAAACATTTCTTATTTCCGTTTGTATTTATTCACGGTGGTGTTGTGCTAGCAGTATGTATATTTATCTATTACTAAACTACACGAGGGAAATCTGCTTAGTTTACGCAGCCCCTGCGTGACGGACTTTCTAACTAGTATTTTATTTGGTGAGTGATGTCATTAAATAAATTCCTATTTCCCTTCTGGGATTTAAACCCATGACTTTTGATGTACAGAAATTATTAAGACGAACGCTTTAATTCAACCCTACCCAACCTCAGCCCTCCGTCCATCCTAAGAGATATCGAAATGACAATTGTTTATTGTTCCTATGGTTACTGTGTGGAACATCTCAAACTTTTTTATATGCATTATGATACTAACCAATAGAATGTGCGTTTCGTGATCTTCGTTCCTCATTATTTATAAACCCCCTTTATCAAAAATATACAATTCTAATGGAAAATTATTTTTATCTAACAAACTACAACATCCAGTACTAAGAAAGTCGTAAAAAAAAAATTTGTCAAAAGTTTCGATTCAACAAGACTATAAATAATTCTACTATTGAGATATCTTCGGTCTTATTTAAAAAAAAATTATACATGTGATCATTACTATTCATAACTTGGTCTAATTTTTACAAAATAACACCCATTTCCGCATACACTTAAATTAGTTTTGTTCTAAACTACTAAAACCACAGTAGTTTGATTGGGTGAGGGAGTTTGTATACCCTGTGGGGTCTTTTTCAGTTACTTTTTCGAGTAATATGATCACTTAGTGCGATAACAGTTTCTAGTGGGTATTATTTAAAAAACATATGTTCAATTGCTATTATATTATTATTATTATTTATTAACGTCCACTTTTTGCAACTTAGGCTAATTGGGACGGGTTATCTACAGGTTACCACCCTTTTCTAGCCAGGGTGGGATTTTAGGACGTTATTTAATGAATTTCGTCACTAAATAATTTCCTTTGCCCAGGCAAGAATCGAACTCGCCACTCTAGGTTTACCATGTGAGATAAAGGTTAACGCTTTAACTCGCATGGCTAACCTGAGCCCCAATTGCTATTATAGACAGTAGTGCTCGGTTTCCCCAGTCTCAATCAATGTGGAACTCGGGAGTGCCTCTTTCTAAAACGTCCGTCACGCAGGGGCTGCGTAAACTAAGCAGATTTCCCACGTGAAGTTTTACATTAGAGAAATTTAACGAGAGTCGAACAGTTACGGAAACGGCCGAACTAGCTTTTGACGGAAGCTCACGACTAGATCCGAAGTTAGCCGATCTCATTTCGCCCATTACAATTAATAAAAATGCAAATATCTCGGTTAATATTCAAGATAGAGAATAAATACATAGAACAATATTTATAGAAAATTAGATTTGCAATATGATAGATTCTGCACAATTTTTTGATTTGCTTCCCTTAAGGGAAATCTGCTAAAATTATCTATCAATATCTACTTAGGTGTACAAACCTAGATCAATATTAGGGGTGCAACATAATCAACCAATTAATAATCATTAATAACTTTAATTTGCAATAAGATTGTGTGGTGGTAAACATATGTTCGTTGTTAAGGTTATGTTAAACAGATGTTCGCTTATCTTTTATTCTTCAGTTAATAAATGTTGCTCGTTGAGACAGCACGTGTTGTTCTTTATTCTACATGGTGTCAGGTGTAAACTGATAAGGGTGATGGCGGTTTCACCAGAGATGTTGAAGGACATTTTGTCCTCTGTGCTGTCTACACATGAGGCTGGTATGCGAGGCGGCAATTCTTACCAGGTAAAACCTCCAGATATATTTGATGTACAGGATCCGCAGTCATGGAGTGCCTGGATCAAGCGGTTTGCCATGTTCCGTTCGGCGTCTGGTCTATCTGCTAAATCGCAAGATCAACAGATTAGTATGTTGCTTTACTGTATGGGGCCAGACGCTGAGGAACTGCTGACCTCTATGGGGATGAATATCGAAGCTAGGACTTCATATGATGCTGTTGTGAAGCAGTTTAATGAATATTTTAAAACTAAGAAAAATATATTTTATCATAGGGCAATTTTCCTAAAAAGAAAACAATTTGTTGATGAAAGGGTAGATGAGTTTATTAATGACCTCCATAAAATGTCGGAGAGATGCGAGTGGGCTTGCAGTGATTGTGAGAGTCGAAAATATCATGAGGATATGATACTGCTTAAGCTAGTTACTGGTATTCGGGATCAGCAGCTGTCGAAACATCTTCAGATTCAGGAAGGGAGGAAAATTCGGACTACTCTGCCTGTCTTGCCTGAGAAGATGAATCCAGGTTGGCCTAACCTTGACAAGTATAAAGATTCATATAATAGAGGAAAACAGAAAACAAAATTTTATTTTGATAGACGTCACAGAGCAACAGAACTTTCGATCCTCGAACCTGGTCAAATAGTTTGGATTACAGATCTGAAGCGTTATGGGACTGTGGTTAAAAAGTATGTTACCGATAGAGACTATGTAATAAAATCGGGAAGTCGAACATTCAGACGAAATAGAAGATTTTTGGTACCATCCGACAAGCATTTGGTCACAGATTGGGGTCCCTACCCGCCATACCAAACCATTTCGGATAAAAATGGAAGTGGAGTTGTACCTTTAAGTGGTGAAGATTTAGCGAAAACCTCGGGTAGAGGAGCTGGGGGAGAGGAAGGAGTATGTCAAGACCCGGAGAATGAGCACGGTACTGAGGGGAATGATGGACAAGAAGATTCGGCGAAAGAAGACTACACAAAGGGGAATGTTGAAGATGGATCAGGTCATAGTGCAGAAGGCTATACAACAAGATTCGGGAGAAAAGTAAAACCTCCGAAGAGATTCAAGTAATCTTCTTCTTGGAGCGAGAAGGGAGGATGTGGTGGTAAACATATGTTCGTTGTTAAGGTTATGTTAAACAGATGTTCGCTTATCTTTTATTCTTCAGTTAATAAATGTTGCTCGTTGAGACAGCACGTGTTGTTCTTTATTCTACAGATTGGTTCTATACAATTTTCTGATCCGACGTATTGTAATGGAGATATTTCGAATTTTCTACAATCCCCCCTCTAAACCCGCTCCCCCATTTCCCCAGGTCCGATTTCAGCCATTAACGAACTTGATCTGCCTTTTTGCATAAAACGTTCAAATATCGAGTTTGGTAATGATCAAACGAAAATTGCGTCCGCGGTATCAGATATATATATACAGTTTTGAACGGACCTCATTTTCGTCATCTCCTGGGTAGGATCGATGGGCATTTGAAGAAAGTTTTCGAAAATCGCGTCATGAGTACGACCTCAATAGCTGATTTCCCTTAAGGGAAATCTGCTAAAAGGGTGGTAACCTGTAGATAACCCGTCCCAATTAGCCTGAGTTGCAAAAAGTGAACTTTAATAAATAATAATAATTTTATTTTATTGGTTAAGTTTGTTTCGAAACAAGTTATTATTGATCCATATGATATATATATATATATATATATATATATATATATATATATATATATATATATATATATATATTTAAATTATTTATTAACTTCCACATTTTGCAACTAAGGCTGATTAGGACGTATTATCTAAAGATTACCACCCTTACCTAGCCAGGGTAGGACTGAGGATTTCATTTAATGAGACCGTCATTAAACAAATTCCTATTGCCCAGGCGAGAATCGAACTCGCCACTCTACGTTTGCCATGTGCGATTAAGGTCCATGTGTGATTAAGGTGTTAATCAGAGCTCCAAATCATCTATACCTTACCTTCTAGAGTTATTAAGTAATTAAGGTTATTCGAAAATTATACTTAGATTAGTAATCATGAATTTAATACAGCTCAGTAGTGTTATTAAATGGGAATAAATGACATTTAAGGCACTTCAAGAAAAGGAAATATTACACGGGAGAAGGGTATGCAGAAGAGGACACGACACTTAAAGAAGGTATATTTTTACAAAAGAAGTGCTCCGAAATATCGATGTAATAGATAAGTTGTCGTTAAGTAGTTGAAGGCTTAAGTGGAACATGGTTTAATAATTGCAGATTATCACAGGTTAGCCATGCGAGTTAAAGCGTTGACCTTTATCTCACATGGTAAACCTAGAGTGGCGAGTTCGATTCTCGCCTGGGCAAAGGAAATTATTTAGTGACGAAATTAGCCTAAGTTGCAAAAAGTGGACGTTAATAAATAAATATTATTATTTATTAACGTCCACTTGTTTCCTAATGAATTGGTGATTATTAAATCACAATAAATATAAAATCACTTTATTATTTTAAATCACATTTGTAGAATTTATAATTAAATCATAATAAATATAAAATCACTTTATTTTAAATAACACTTTTAGAATGTATAATGACAAAATGTTGTTATAAATTAGCGATAGCCCAGAACTGGGCGATTTGGTGGAGTATAGTCGCCGGCGAGGTCGTCCCTGGCCGTCACATGAACACTGCAAAGTAAGCTGTCCAAGTGGTGCCCGATTGTACCACTTTGCCATTTGTTACGTCATTTAGCACAACCTCATATCCTTTCAACGTTTTGTGTTTGAGCTCCGGTTTCAGGATCAATGAAATTATATTTATGTTTTATTTGTAAATGTGAAAATCCCGCTTTTTTCAGTTGTTCAGTATTGAGCAATCTGACATTATCGCAGAATCAGGCTCAACAAATTTAGCTCGGTTCAAATACAACAAATCTATTCAAATAGTGTTTTATAGATTACTGACTTCTGACAAAAGCTATCAAAATAAAGGTCGAAATTTATATATGATAATGTATTTATGAGAAATATAAAGAGTACGCGGTCTTGGATACAACTTTCGGTTATCCAGGAGACAATTATTTCAATCTTGTTTCTCCTAGTGTGATTGAGTATAATTATAAAGCCTACTATTATAAGAACTCATGCTGCAAGCAATATACATTGAATTGTCTGAGAAGAAGAAAAAAAAAATATCATCATTGTAGTGACACTACTCTTTTAAACTTTGGTGGGCACTCTAGTAATGAGATATCTGCAAGCCATTCGTGGTTAGAAATAAACAGGTTGGTAGGTTGCTAGCTGCCTTAGCCTAGGTCAGTTAGGCAGGAAAGTGGGGAGACGGCTATCGAGCGAGCGGGCCCCCTCCTCCTACCAGACTAGGCCGCGACCTCGAGATGAACCTGAATTCGGAGTTTTGGTAACAGGAGACCAGGAATCACGAGGAGCTAACGTAGCCCACCTTCAACTTCCAAATTTTCCTCTTTCCATTTCGCCTTTTTAGCCATTGCACAAGCACTTGCTTTGAAGATACAGACATTTCTTACATTCTAATTTTCTTGGTGAGGAATTTATTGTTTGGAATTAGTGACATTTGTTAACATACAAAGTTTTATGTTGTATTTCATATATGTCATTCAGAAGGGACAGTATGATTGAATTAAAAATGGCTGGCCAGGAAGATAAGTTTTCAGATGGAAGATAACATGTAGCAAGACGAAAGTCGGTGGATAGCCGTGAATCCCAAAGATTGTTCTTTTACAGCCTCTATGTAAAAAGCTTGGCTTTCGTCGTCATTAAATTTATAAAAAAAATCGTAAAATAAGGGAAATATATAATTATTTCGTTCGGGGGGGGGGGGGAGGAATTAAACAAGTAAAAAGAAAAAAAAGTAGTCATACAGGGACTCAGAAACCATTTTAGTTGGAAGTTTTGGCTTGCTGTTTATGCAGTATATTATAGTTTAAAAAATATGGAAATTCAAATATCATAAACTAAGATTATGGTAAATAATATTTGATATATTTGAGGTTATGAAAAGGTCAAGGACCAATTTTCATCCACGTTACGCCAGCTAATTATGCTTTTAATGAGAGGCTAGCTTGTGTCAATGCCTTCAATTTCTTGTATTAATGAAATAAATACCTCTTTAAAAATTATATCATTTCAAATAACTGAAAAACCCATGAACTAGGATTTCAAAGATTGATCAAACTTTAAATACCAAATCACTTGTAGTTCTGTAGGCACTACGAGGAGGGAACCGGGGGGGGGGGGCAGTTAGAGCATCCCTTAAAAAACCGGAATAAAGAAAAAAAAAGGCGAAGTTTTGATACTACATTGCAAGATGGAGGCTTCCGTGCACTAACACCTCTAAAATCCGTCACGCAGGACCTGCGTAAACTAAGCAGATTTCCCACATGTGCCACGTATTTGCATTTATGTCGAGTACTAAAAGTTCAATGACAAATATATTTGGTATTTAGGCATCAAATAATGTGCTTCATAATATAACACCTTACTGCCAGTATGACATAAGTAGGAGTAGGGGTTTACTAAAGTCCGAAAACTAAAAAAAAAAAGTCCGACACGCAGGAACTGCGTAAACTAAGCAGATTTCCCACGCGAAGGTTTACAATAGATAAATATACATACAGATAACACTACCGTGAATGCTCAGTAAATTTACAATACAAGTTAATAATCTCTACAACGGAAAGCGGGCGAATTGGATACAAACAGGCCATCCAGCCGCGTAGCGCTGCATAGATAGACCAGGAAGACAAAAAATTAATTAAATATATCTGAATGTAACATATTAATTTTATTGAAAACAAGTTACTAAAGCTTGTGCTGTAATTTGTAATGAATCAGAATCAGTTTTATCTCAATCACTCAAATTTTAGTAATCCAAAAACAAAAGAAGGGGGGGGATCAACAGAACGTATTTACATATATCTCACAAAGTAAATGTTCAATGAAAACAATATTTGGTATTTAAGCATCGAGTAATATGGTTTATTATATAACAGAGTATTGTTCATGCAATACTAGTAGAAGTGGGGGTATACTGAATGCTGAAAACTGAAAAATGCCATTCTCCTAAAGTTTTTCATTATATAACAGAGTAATGTTTATGAGACATGAAGATTACTGAAATATGAACACTAAATGCAAATATCTCAGTTAATTTTGAAGTTAGAGAATAAATGTATATAACAACATTTATAGAAAATTAGATTTGCAATATGATAGATTCTGAACATTTTTTTGATTTGCTTCCCTTAAGGGAAATCTGCTAAAATTATCTATCAAAATCTACTTAGGTGTACAAACCTAGATCAATATTAGGGGTGCAACATAATCTTGTGGGAACCAAATTACTTGCAATATGCGCATGTACCGCAGCTACTAATATACCAGCTTGATAATTATGACAGTAACTCTAATTATGCGTTTAATCCAGAGTTTGCCCAAGGGCATAATTAATTATAAACTGTCAACAGTTCCGATTTCGCGGAATGAATCAGGTGGATGTAAGCATATCACTTTGCAGGTTAAGTTACGAATTACCATTAGAGTTAACTTACTAGTAATAAACAATTTTAAATACGGTCCAGAGAAAAAATTGTTTATTCAGATAAATAATTACTACTGTCCCTCAAGAGGTAGATGCGATAAGCTCTATCTGGTCTCTGAACTCAGTGACAGTGTCCATCGCCGCTGCCTGATGATCGAGTAGACCTGTCCAGCGTTTTAGCAGATTTCCCTTAGGGGAAATCAGCTATTGAGGTTGTACTCATGATGGAATTTTCGAAATTTTTCTTCAAATGTCCATCGACCCTACCTAGTAGATGACGAAAATGAGGTTCGTTCAAAACTGTGTATATATATATATATATATATATATATATATATATATATATATATATATATATATATATATAGAGAGAGAGAGAGAGAGAGAGAGAGAGAGAGAGAGGTATCTATCTATCTATATATTTGTCTGTTACCGCTCTAGCGGTCGCAATTTTTGTTTGATCGTTACCAAACTCGATAATTAGTCGTTTTATGTAAAAAGAAAGATCAAGTTCGTTAAGGGCTGAAATCGGACCAGTGTAACGGGGGGTTTAGAGGGGAGGATTATCGAAATATCTACGTTACTATACGTCGGATCGAAAAATTGTAAAGAATCAATCGTATTACAAATTAAATTTACTATAAATATTGTTATATACATTTATTCTCTATCTTGAATATTAACGGAGATATTTGCTCGGCTCTCGTGAAATTTCTCTATTGTAAAACATCACGTGGGAAATCTGCTTAGTTTACGCAGCCCCTATCTGTCGGACTTTTATTCTTTTGACGGCTTGAAGATGGTGTCTACATCGAAATCTTCCCAGCACTTGTACTTTATCATCCGCCAGTCACTACAGTCTTCACTGATAGGTATGATAACAATTTCCAAATCCTCCTGATTTCCAAATACGGCCTTTGTATAATACAAGGTTTTTTCAGTATATTCATTCATCCACTGATTTCTTTTAAAAGTATTAACCTCCTCCTACTGGGTAACTCATGAGCAATTTCTTTAGTCAAAAATATGATTAATATAGGCTAGTAGGACAATACTATATTTATGTTTGAAGGCTATAAATATGCAAATTTCTTTTTTCTTTTTTTTTAAGGGCAGGGTGAATCCAAACACAAAAAAAATGATTTGCAATTCACATCAACATTGTATTATAATTTTTATATTACATATAAAATAAATATGTATCTAATTGCAATGCATTTTTAACAAAATATACAATTATCTTTAAATGATATAATGTACCAAATAAATCCAACATCATCAATATTTAACTGTATCTGTAACAAAATAATATAACATTAAAATATTTAAAAAATATATTATCCTTGAGGATGTATCTAAGAAGAAATAGTTTAAATAAATTAATAGATTTTTAGTGGTTACATTCTTAACACTAGCATTCTATATTACTAAAGTAAACAATCGTTAGCTCACAAAGGCATGTAAAGTTCTGAAAATTTGGATAAAAAATGTATAAAATTCGTTTCCATATGAGTTAGTTTTACATAGTACACACGTTAGTACACAAGCATAAAGAAATGTTTTAGGCATATAGTTCGTTGTCATTTAAAGATACAAATTAGAGGTATGTGATAGGTAATAAGGGTAAAAAAATCTTTAAGGCCTTCGATAATAAACCAATGTGATTCTTTTTGATTTTGTTGCTATATTTTTATATTACAGTAAATTTTAAAACAATTGAGGCTATTTGATTGTAAATAAACAAATTGAGAGACATTGTTTTCTTATTCCCTTCTATTATTTTATTATTATTATTATTAGTGTTTATAAATACGTTCCTTAAATTAGTGATTTCAATAACTGACGTTTTGGGTAAGTTATTAGTTATGTGAACATATTATAAGTTTTGGTTATCTGCCTTTTTTCAAACTCCATACAAAATAATAATTAATTAAATTTATTTTAATATACATAAAAACAGTAAAACGAGAAACTCAAACAGTAATAACAATAAAAATGTATTTTATATATACTTTCTTTGATTAACAATAAATTTATCAGAACTACTAGAGAAAAGACAATAGTTTATGGAATTTAAAGGAATTTTTATTTTATGTTTCTGTTTTTATTTTGTTTGGTTTATCGGTTAAACCTTCTAAAATCCACAAGTTTAAAATTATTACAACCCCTTAGGCATTTTATAACAATATAGTATTGAATATATTAATTAATAAAAATAATAATAGCAAAATCACAAAAATGACAGGGTCCAACATAAAACAAGCCATTCCGACACAACTTAAAAAACACACCATTCTTTTTGTTAACAAATATTCTTTATAAGCTAGGATTTATGATACTTGACAACAATATTTTTCTGCTCAAAATAAAATACTAAATGAACTAATAAAAATTGGAATTTGATATGATTTGGCATGAATTGATAAAATAATTTTATTTAACTTGATAAGTAAAGCAAATATCATTATCAAATTAATCTAAGTGTTAGGCTTTTATCTGCAGTCTACGATTGCCGACATGTAGTAGAAAATTAGGACCTCCATTTTATAGATTCATTCTCCTACTGTTCCAATATTTATATCCTCCAAATAGAAATAAACTTTGCTTCATAGAATTATTTTACCATATAAATTAAACTTAATAATAACTTAATAGATGATTAAAACATCCAACGAATAATCGTCATTTATAAGAGAGGGAGCCTTAAATGTATAGCACAATTAATTGGAGCATTAATTTCTGATAGAAAACTGCATATATTGTAAGAATATGGTACTGATACTACATGTCAGAATGGGCAATGGGTATTGAGCCAAACATAAGTAATTGCAAAGTCTAGGCCCTTTCAAGCAATAAGTTTTCTTATAGATTGTATTTTTAGGCATTAAAAAAAAATAATTATGCTATTTTGTTTTTCAGTAGGGAGACTATTGTACCATTGAATATTTTATTTTCTCAACCAGTGCCCAAGAAGTGAATGCCTCACTCACACAATTGAAACTGTAATTCAAGAGGAATTAAATCATAATTCAGCTCCCCCAGAATAAATTAATCTGCACAGGATAAACAAGTAATATTTCCTAGATAAAATTATAGGCCGGTACATGCATGAATAAAGAAGATAATTTACCCTGTAATGCCAAGATAGCACAAGCACTTTAACCCGTAACAACAGACGGGAGTCAGATTGACTCCGCATTGTTAGATTCTCGTTAGTTTCACATTGTTGTACTTCCGTAAACCGCACCGTACTTTCAGTACCTTCAAACTAGACTTTCCTCAGTAGGCACGTGCACTGTCGAGGCTACACATCTGTTTCTTTGTCACTTATTTGTTTCTGAAAACAGTGATGCGCATTACGGAGTCAGCTTGACTCTACATCTGTGTTAGTGTGAGACAAAATTGGTAAGCTTCTTCCTCCAAATTATATACTTGGGAAAGGTTTTATGTATATAAATGCAACAAGAGTTCTTTATACCTTCTAATCTTACTGTCAGAACAGGAAAGAAAGCTACAGAAACCAACACAATCAGTGCTGAGGTTGACTTCTCCTATTTATGGCTCAAATATGAATATAACTGCAGATAATTGGTTCTCGTCAGTTGAACTGGTGAACATCCTGAAGGAAAAGAAATTGACATACGTTGGACAGTAAAAAGGAATAAACGGGAAATACCACCAGAATTTTTACCCCAAAAGAGAAGAGAAGTTGGAAGTAGTATTTATGGTTTCTCAAAGGATTTGACATTGATATCATATGTACCAAAGAAAGGCATAGCTGTACTACTTATGTCATCTATGCACTCTTCTCCAGCTCAAGATGAAGAAGGTAACAAGCCAGAAATTGTTAGTTTCTACTAGAGAGAAGATTAGATAATCCTCGACTTGGCCAGGAAGTGAGAACATCAATCAGGAAGGTTCTTGGTAAAGAAGAGGAGCAAACAGTATCCGGTGGAGACAAGCTAGTAACTAGAAAATATTGCTGTATATGCCCTAAAAACTGAAAAGAAAACCCAGCACATTATGCAGACGTTGTAATAGTCCAGTATGTGGACAGTGCTCATTAGTTGGGTGCAACAATTGTGTTTGAAGTAGGGCAGTTTTATTTTGTAAGAGAGTCATATTATACATTATCAGTATCTGAAATTATAGTGAAAAACATTGTTTATTACTTTTATGAAATGAATAAGTCAATAATTTAAGTAAATCTTTGAGAACAGTTTAATCTGATAACTCACTGAGCAGGTATTATGTTTTATGAATTCTTTGGCCTTAAATAAAATTCTGATTTACTAAATGTGGTAATTTCCACCCCTAATTGTTCATATCCCTTAATTATACATAAAATAAATAAATAAATGAATAAAAGTTGCGATATAAAGGTGTAAATGACAAAGGAAATACATGGAGTCAGTTTGACTCCATGTCTGTGGTTATGTAACACAAATTCACGTCTGTGGTTACGGGATAATCAAAATTATTTCATTTAAAGCTAATCCCAAAACATGATTCTCAGTGGCACCTTTCCAGTTCTTGGAAGGAGACAAAAATGTTAATTTGCATTGTTATGGATATTCCAAAAAAAAAAAAAAAAAAAAAAAAAATGTAAGGTGCTCTTCATTAACAATTGAATTTTTGAAATTCAATAAGTTAATCAGACCAAAGTGTTTTATTATTCTGGAGTATCTAGGAAATAAGACTCATTTCTGGGATCATTCACTCCTTATTCTTACTAGTTGGAGCCTAAAGTTATACATTTTTGTAAGTCAGAGCCTAATTATCTGAAGACTTAAAGTTAAATATCTGGACAACTCTCATATTTATTCAGCTGGTGACATTCTTTTGAGGTTAAATAGAAAAATTCAGAATGTTACTACTGCTTTCAAGCAACAATAGTATAACTTACAACTTGAACACAATCATGTTGATGTCTGAATGGAATATGGTGTCAGTCCAGATTAACAATGTTTGGAATTAAGATTTTTTTTTTTTTAAACAGTTTGGCTCTATAGTATAGACTTTCTTTAAGTATTTTTTTTTTGTTTAACTTGAAAACTTTTTTTTTTATTAACTTTACCAAAGAATTCAATCTTAATTGTCCTCACAGTATTAAAGCATCAATGTTACAAATACTCGGTGCTTTTTTCAAATGACTGGGATAACACATGTTAAGTTTAGTATTTTTAAATTAAGACATTTCTGTTCAGAATAAGGTTTCTTTATGAATAAATATGTCTTAATTTCTCTATCTAAAAAAGGTTTTCTAAAAATCAGGTAATGAATATAAAGCATGAGAAGACTAAGAAATAAATTACCTCAGTTATATGACTAGAATTCCTAATTGTTTTATAAATAACTGATTTTAAGAAAACTACCATTATTTTCAGAGTAGAGTGGTTTAAATTACTCAGTAACAATTCTTTAAAAAATTAGTTGTCTTAAATTGGCTTTTTTTAAAACCATAAAAGCATCAGCAATGAAGGAGAAATATGGGCTATTCCAAACTTAACATATGACACTTAAGATCTTATAAATGAATATTTACATCTTACTTCAATTGCACATTCAATATTATTAATAAATCTCTATCAAACTAAAACTCATACTATAAAATAAATAACAAACTATACTAGATATGGTTGAGTCCATTTAGTAATATTCACAACAGCTAACTATAAAGGATTAAGTACAGAGAATTTGTATTTACAATAAGTTGTACATAACACAATACTTATCCATAAGTTTGAAAGAAAGGCTATTATACTAATTCATTATCAAAACTCTTGTATTTATTTTGAGAAAATATAATGAAACAACCAATGGCATCCCTTAATTAAATTCAAAACCATTTCCTGCAAAATATAAATAATAATATATAAATTACAGAATGCAATGTAAAATATTGTCACTCATGAAAAAAAAAAAAAAATGAGTTACAATACTTGACATAAAATTTGTAAAATGTGAAACATTTCTTAAAGGTTAAATATGATAAAAGTGTATATATAAAAAAAAAATGGTTCAGTTCGTTTCAAGGATAACTATTTGCCAAAAAAAAAAAAAAAAAAAAAAAATAGAAATTTAATGAACAAGGGAAAAGTCTTCATTCTAACTTTGTAATATACTACTTCGCTTGATTATTTCCCAAGCACACTGTGCTTAAAAAAATATGTGCACTTGCTTTCTTCAACTATTCGAGTATCACATTTTTAAAATCAACATTTTAATTTCGTTTATTCAATTTGGCTGATTTTTTTGTAAAGAATTTTTAAGAATGCACGAGTAAACAGTTTTCTTTAGCCGGAATAGATTTATTTGATACTCAACTGGAGGCTGGACTGGACTCAAAGCTAACTTAAGGCAATAAACATCTTAGTTTGAAAAATATCTTCAATAAATTCTTTTTCTAATTTCTTCTGTTGCACCATATTTATATAACTTTTCAAAGCTTGCTGTAACCATTCCTCCAAGATAATTAATTATAAGTTGAAAAGGAAGAAAGCATATACTCCCCTAAACTGACAGAATCATTTTGTGAAATTCATTTTATGCTTATTTAGTAAGAAATTAAATTTATTGAACATGGACTAAGTATGTTTACTTTTGACATTTAACATGTAGGTATATTTTACATGTTTCTGATGCTGGGTTCACTAAATTAACTTCTAGTCTAAAATCAGTTTGTAATCTTTTCATAAACCATCTGACATTAGCATTACATGAACATTGAATTGAAATGATAAATAATTTAGTCCAATTTATCAAAAATGCTAGTTGTCATAAAAGTATACATAAATATACTTGTTGAAATAGAGTATACTTTCTATCTTTTAATAGATGATTTAAGTGAGGAGTCATTATAAATTTTACATTGGTATTCTGGCAGGATGTCTAGGAAGTCTAGGACCACTTTGTGGAAGTGTGACCTTTTTACTCAACCTGCATTATGTATTTAAAATTATTTTGACTATATTCATATCTTGAAAGAAATAAACAGAAAATTCCTGTATTTTATTAGGTCTATGTAGTTCATAACTATCAATTGTTTGCCTCTCACTTTTTAATTCTAGGCATATGCTTGGAAACAAAAATGGACACAACCACTGAAATTAGACTGCAATAATTATCAACTCCAGTGCACATAGAAATAAAACAAATATTTCATTGGCTAATATTAAAGTAAAAACTGTTTTCAATGTTGTGACCTGAACCATTTATGTGATAAAACGTGTTATTTTCTATTTAAATGCCATAAAAACACTTATAGCCTTTTTTGTCAAACATTGCATTTATAAAATACTGGAATTTGTCTTAAAACTATTTCTAAGTAGTAAATGACAGCTAAGGAAAGACAAAAGATTTTAGAACCATCTAGGTAACAATACATTAGAGTATGATAATAATCATACAATAGGTAATATTTCAATACAATATAAGCTCAGGGCTTTATTATTTGTTCCATTATGTCGGAATGAAACCCTCGTGTAAAAGAGAAACAAAATATATATTAAAGTGAAAGAGGCTGAGATTCCTTCACCAAGGGCGCCAAACTTCTTCTTCTTCTTTTTCTTCTTCAGACTTTTTGACACTGAAGTCAATAGGCATTTCTTGAGATTTGTCTTTTTCTTCTTCCTTTGGAATTTGTACATAATGACTAGGCAAAAGAAAGACAACCTGTCCATCAGGAAGTCTTGAGGGTATGACCTAGAACAAAATTATCAAATATATTATTTATAATATTACAAATACCTTATTGTTAGATTATCAATCTGTTTAAGTATATTGTATGAAATAATTGTGTTTATAATTACACTTTTAATTGTTGGAGACAGTTACAGGGACCAGAATCTGGTTGAGCTTTAGTGCAATTTTGCATTACATGTGTACAGCTTGCTCGATACACGGCAATTGACACCATTAAAATAATTTAAAAATGCAAGATGTCATAATTATTAATGTTAAATAAACATGATTTAATATCAGGACTAGTTCAACATTCTATATTGCTAGTGCTCCTTAAACTAAGGAGATTTCCCTGCTCCTGGAATGCCAAGCTGATGCACATCCTACTCTCTATTTCTCTCATAATGTATGTATTAGTATTTACAGGCTACACCAGGTAATTGATCTCATAAACAAGGTAAACCTGGTTTTCAAGGAGCTGAACAAGGGAATTCATTAGGGCATGGGGCATTATGTAAAATTGTTGTGTGTTAGGGAAATCTGCTGAAAGTAAGTGTTAATTAATCTAACCTGTACTAGAGAGACAGGATTACTGGTGGATGCTGTAGTTGATGAGTCTGCAGCCCTCCCTTTCTTTTTTCTTTTCCTAGAGTTGTTGTTTTCATCACCTGGCGTAGTTGAACTGTCAGGTCTAGCTTCATCATCAATGAGAAATTCTTCGAGTTGCTCAAGGCGCCTTTCAGTCTCTGGGTCTATTGCTTTTAAAGGCTCAACTCTTGACTCTGTAAAATCTAGTGAGATTTCGGCAGCTGTAGTCTCCAGATGTCTCAAGAGGCGTTGTCGAACTGAGGGGTCTAATCCTGGTTTTGGACCCTGTAGCTCAGGGCTGTCGAGGAACCTTGTTACCTGGCGAGAAAAAAAGAGAGATGAAGATATGTCAAAATATCATCTAAATTACTTTTAGGTCTAGAGAATATTAGAATTGACCAAGAGTGTCATTCTTTATTTAACCCAACATTTTTTCAGCAACCCAACTGCCAACATTGACCACTTAATGTCTTGACAGGGAAGATATTTTCTTCTTGACTTTTCCACCTGTCACATTTATAATTAGAAACTCATTGTAACAAAAACAAGTTAAATTAAATAAAGAATTAAGTCATGCCCCACTTTCATTGTCATGATTTAATGATGTACAGCTATATGGATCAATAAAAAGTACCTTATATTTATTAAAACCAATTAATGGTGTGAAATGAATGAAAAATACCTGCCATCATACAATATTATATTTTTGGGAAATACACAATTATGACAGTCTCTAGGTGGAGCCATAAACAGTATTTTTAAAAATCAATAATGGGACTGTTGTACTTTTTTCTAGTGAGATTATGTAGAAAAGCCTAATAACACTTTTAATAGATTGTTATGACAGTGTTAGGCAAGACATAAATCTTGAGGGTGATAAGGAGTTTAGTTTAAATGTTGAAAGGAACTATTTAATTACATCTAGGCAGCAAGCACTTTCAGGTAACAACATTAAAAACTATTGGGCCTAGAACAGAAGTTTAATATAGGAGAAAACAGTTAATAGTTGTGCTCTCTACAACAGTTATGATTGTTTAAAGGAATAGTCTGTCAAGATGCTGGGATTTCATATGAATATTTTAAGATGAATGAGCAAGCTAAAAAGTGGCAGCAACTCTCTGTTGGGGCTGTAGTTAAGGCTGAAGAAACTTGATCTTGACAAATAAATGATTTTGCAGGAATGAGAGGGGATTTTTTGATTGATTACCTCCAGACAAACAGTGCATCGATACCAGTATTGGGCCTCTTCACTGAACCTCTTTTTTGAAAATATTCTCTCAACATAGTAACCCTATTTGGAGGGATTTTATTTTTCTGCACATCCCATGCATGTTTGCATCATATGTGCATTTTGTAAAATATTTTTACGTTTAAATAGTAATTAATATAAAATGAAAACTTGAATTACTAAGGAAAATACACTACATTTAGGTAATTTATTTAATTAATTATTAACATCCACTTATTTCTGCAATAGCTAATTGGGAAGGGTTATCTACAGGTTACCACCCTTTTCTATCAGGGGTGGGACTAAGGATTTCATTTAATGTGTTCATTACTAAATAAATTCCTATGCAAGAATAATAATAATGCAAGAATTGAATTCACCTTAATAGTTAATTATTAAATTGTTGAAGCTTAAGGAGATTGATGGTTTTTTTTTTTTTAAATTAATAAATCAATGTATTAAGAAAACATGACTAATAGGCACTGTGAGAGCATAATTCTGTAACTATTTTGGTATATCTTTGGTTAGTTTGTATTCATGTTTCACTATAATTATAATAGATGCAGGTATTTGAAATACCTATTATGTCTGCACAATATTTGTGGGATTAGTTTTGCTACCCCTACTAGTCATTACAGCCAATGACTACTACCTCTTCCTCGCCCCAAGAAATATCTCTTTGGCAACTAAACTCAGTCATTCTCTCACATAAAATTTCCATGAACATTTTCACGAACCCCGCAAATCTTCATGGAAGGTCTGAAATAAGAGACTCACTGGACAAAGTTCATAGTCTTACAAGGTAGACATACAGAAAAATACATTGAAAATATAGAAACATAATGATTTCACTACAAACCCATATTATGCACATAATTAACAGTGTTCTTTGAATTATGTGTCTGAATTCATGTTATTAAACGAATGGTGTTTTAGTCCTCAAAGTTTGATGGTTAAGGCACACAGAATAGCCAGGAATGTTGCTTAAAGTTCATAATAATTAATGATTTACATGAGGTTCCTAATGGGAAGGTGACTATTATATCCAGTGAGAAGAACCATCTAAGTTCCACTCTGATGGAATACTTTAAGAACCATGGAACTACTACTAGCTTTGGTTATAATCTATGGTTAAAAATGAAATAAAATTTGTAAGCCGTTTCACCATTAAATTAAAGATGTGTCTATTTTAATGATTTAGAACTCTTTGAGAAATTGTATGAATGGAAATAATACTTATAAATTATTTACCATTTTAAACTATTTACAATATTAACATTGATGAAAAATAAAAAGTAGCTTTTAATCCCCATATACTTTATGGTAACAGAGTGGGCTTTCTTGTTCAATCTAAGAATTTCACATACATAGGAATAAAAAACACAGACTTAAAATACAAAAAACTAACTGCATACAACAATTTTTAAAAATATTTTGAAGTAACATTTTTTTATTTTGATTGCTGTCAGTTTTTAATATTTGATATTAATTTTTACCTACCTCTCGGGCACATTCAATGAACCCAGCTCGATATTTATCAACTGAGCTTGAATTCAGTGTTTTCTGTCGTTGGAGATGACGAACCGTCAGTTCCAGAATATCAGCTTTTTCCAACTTTGAGTGTTTTGTATTCTAAAAATACAAGAAATTATGAAAATATAAAACAGATTATGGAGCATGTATTAAATTGAGCTTAATTGGACATCTAAGGAAGGTCAATTTTGGAAGTTTAATGAGCCTAATCTTCAGATTTTAAATCTCCTCTTCGGCAGTTTTTGTGATTTAAATAATTAAATCATTATTAGAACTTACTTATATTAAAAACAATCAGATCCCCATTGGTCTCAAAAAATATACATACAACAAATGGACTTCTAGAGTAAATAAAAACAGTAACTGTGCCCCAAAAATATTTAGAGAACTTAGAAGAAAAAAAAAACAAGGATAATTTATTGACAATACTTATCAACCAAATGAAATTTTAAATGGCTTATAGTTTGGGTGAGAGTACTGAATTTAAAAAAAAAAAATGAATGATATTTCAACAGTTATTTAAAAACTAGCCACTGAAACTCAATTAAATACTTTGCCTTTTTGGAAACAATCCTTTCTTCATTCTGAAAGATATTGAGATTTGAAACAATACACTCCTTAAGTTAGCATATGAGTTTATTATAAATTTACCTCCATTTTTGCTGAATCTAAAATAAGTGCTTTGAGTACGGCCAATGATTGATTTATTCTTGCCCGCCTTCTTTTCTCCATTAGCGGCTTGTTTGCCTGTAAAGAAGTGCAATTAAAGAAGTCATACAGAGAAATAACAACAGTAAAGTACTCTTAGTCAAATTCCAGAAATAACATATATACAGAGTCCTTACTTATTTGATGAAACTTGATTAGTATTTGAAATGTTAAGCAAAAAGCATGACTAAGAGATGTGCTAATAAAATAGAATATAAATTTCACAACTCAAAGGCATTTTGACAGTTCAGTTTTAACAAAGGTACATACATCCACATTTATTATTATTATTTTTTCTATAATAATAATGTTTTACAATTTAATAACTCAATATAACTCCTATGAGCCTATGTATCAAAGAATGTTATATAGCTGATCTCACTGCAACTTTAATTCTCTACATTTTTAGCAGATTTCCCTCCAGGGAAATCAGCTATTGAGGTCCTTACACATGACGCGATTTTCGAAATGTTTCTTCATTTGTCGATCCTACAAGGAGATGGCAAAAAAAAAAGTCCGTCACCCAGGGGCTGCGTAAACTAAGCAATTTCCCACGCGAAGTTTTACAATAGATAAATATACATACAGGTAACAGTACCGTCAATGCTCAGAAAATGTACAAGGCTGAATTGTAAACAAACAGGCAAGCCAACCTCGTAGCGCTGCATAGATAGACGGAAAGACAAACAATTAATGAAATATATCTGAATATAACATATTAATTTTATTGAAAACAATTTACTAAAGCTAGTGGTGTCATTTGTAATGAAAAAGAATCAGTTTTATCTCAATCACTCAAATTTTAGTAATCCAAAAACAAAAAAGGGGGGGGGGGTCAACAGAACGTATTTGCATATATCTCACAAAGTAAAAGTTCAATGAAAACAATATTTGGTATTTAGGCTTCAATTAATATCTTTTATTATATAACAGAGCATTGTTTATGTAACACTAGTAGAAGTGGGGGTTTACTGAAGGCTGAAAACTGAAAAATTCAAATATCTCGGTTAATATTCAAGATAGAGAATAAATGTATATAATATTATTTATAGTGCATTTAATTTCCAATAAGATTGATTATATAAACTTTTTCGATCCGACTTGTAGTAACGGAGATATTTCGAATTTTCAAAATTCTCCCCCTCTAACCCCCCCCCTCCACTTGTCCGATTTCAGCCATTAACGAACTTGATCTTTCTTTTTACATAAACCGACTAAATATCGAGTTTGGTAAGGATTAAACAAAAATTGCGACCGCTAGAGCGGTAACAGACAAATATATATATATATATATATATATATATATATATATATATAGATATATATATAGATATATATTTACAGTTTTGAACGGACCTCATTTTCGTCATCTACTAGGTAGGATCGATGGACATTTGAAGAAATATTTCGAAAATCCCGTCATGAGTACAACCTCAATAGCTGATTTCCTTTAGGGGAAATCTGCTAAAATGAAGATCAAGTTCGTTAACGGCGAAAATCGGACAAGTAGGGGGGGGGGGTAGAGGAGGGGAATTTCGAAAATTCGAAATATCTCCGTTAAAATGCGTCGTATCGAAAATTTGTATAGAATCAATCTTATTGGAAATGTGTTGCTCTATAAATGTTGTTATGTACGTATATTCATTATCTTGGTTATTAACCGAGTATTTTCTATTCAAAGGTGCCATCAGTTTCATCTTCGGATGAAAACGAACGTGAAACTGAATGCACATATTTGAAAAAAAAATAGGGAGATGTGGCAAATTCAGAAATTATCCATGAAACCAGCAAGAAGCAGATATGATTTATCACTAAATTTAACATTAACCAAGATATTTGCTTTTTTTTTTAGTTTTCAGTCATTTTCAAGCCCCCATTCGTCCTATGCGATCATCACTTCGAGAACGTGAGCCATTGAACATATAATTGTTAAGTTAAATTTTAAACCCTGTTATATAAACCTCTTTTCACAAGGAAAAGGGAGGCTGGTTGGGAGATCCATGGCGTCTTCAGCACAAGGAAAATCTTCTTAGTTTACCAATCCCCTGCGTGACGGGCTCTTTGGTGATGCTTTGAGTTGTTGGTGGAATGAGAAAAAAGGCTTTGTTAGCCTAGTAATAGTGATCAAGTCAGATAATTTTTACTTATTAAAAGGATCCTGAAAGAGTAACAGATGTTCAAATAATTTGAATAATGTCAACTCATTTCTCATTGATTCCTTTACATTAACCTCTTTTCCAGAAATCCTCCCCAAAACACAAATTCTAATTATTTCACTTAGTATATAGCGAATTTTATAATAATCGTCTTTTAAATGAACTGAGCACTTATCGTAAGATTTTTCCGAATAGGAGTACTAATTACATAAATAAATAAGACATGTTTTTTCATTAAAGTTATGTTATAATCATAATGTAAGACAATACAATAAACTATACACGTATTTTTAACTAGGCAACCAACTGAAGTCGATTATCTCATTTCATTAGAAAAGTCCGTCACGCAGGGGCTGCGTAAACTAAGCAGATTTCCCATGTGAAGTTTTACAATACCTACTAATAACGGCAGTAGTAACGAATCTCTAAACCAATTCACGAGGGACGAACAGTTACGGAAACGGCCGAACCAGCTTTCGGCGGGAAGTCCCGATTATGGCCGGCTTCTGCTGACCACTCACACAATACAAATACAAATATCTCGACTAATATTCAAGATAGAGAATAAATGTATAGAACAATATTTAAATTTAAGTAACTTTAATTTGCATTAAGATTGGTTCTAAACAATGTTTTCGCCCGACGTATGGTAACAGAGATATTTCGAATTGTCAAAAATCCCCCCTCTAAACCCCCCCCCACTGGTCCAATAACGAACTTGATCTTCCTTTTTAGATAAAAAGATTAATTTCCGAGTTTGGTAACAATCAAACTAAAATTTTGACTGCTAGAGCGTTAACAGACAAATATATATACATAAGTTTGATCTGACCTCATTTTCGACATCTCCTAGGTAGGATCGATGGACATTTGAAGAAATATTTTGAAACTCGCGTCATGAGTACGACCTCAATAGCTGATTTCCCTTAAGGGAAATCTGCTAAAATGAGTGTCATCAAAGCTCTTTCTCGCCAAAATAGCTCTATCCCCCCCTCAGCTACATGCATACGACAGCCGAACAGTTACAGAATTGGCGGAACTTGCTTTTGGCGGGAAACTCAATCGTCCGTTATACGCTCACATTTCATAAAAATGAAAATATCTCGGTTAATATTCAAGATAGAGAATAAATGTATAGAACAATATTTATAGTAAATTTAATTTGCAATAAGATTGGTTCTATACAATGTTTTTGCCCGACGTTTGGTATCGGAGTTATTTCCCCATAACTTGGTTATCTAAATTCATAAATATGAGTAATGATAGACTACCAAAGACATCCTATTTATACGTAACTTGTGAAACATCAAATAACTATTCTATAACTGGAGACCCTTATATTATCTTCAATCTGGCTTCTAAAAGAATCTCACAAATCCAGACTGTCAGTAACTAACTACAGAACCAAATTTTCTCTAAAGAATATTATTTTTTCAATAAAACCTAAAAACAATCAACATTATTGTATACCTTAGTAATGAGCACAATTACCAGATATTTATATCCTGTCTCCAAACAGTATTGATTTTACGTATCTACGTTATTTGATACAGAGATAGTAAAAATTCACTCATTTCTTCCCAACGAATAGAATGTTATCTTCTAATATATACAATTTCCATGTCACAATGTTAGTTACCGTACTCATCTGAAACGGCTTTACCGAATTTTACCAAATTTTATATGGGTATTCAGTAGGTCTGAGAATCGGCTACTATCTATTTTTCATACCCCTAATTGGTAAGGGTTGTTCACCCTTAACATTTTATTTTTAATTTTTGGACGAAATTTTTTATTTTTTTATAATGTGGCATTAAAAAATACATACAATCCTAAATTTTTACTTTTTTATCACCAACCCCTATTTTTTTATAGCCATTTTAGTAATTTAATCATTATCATCCCGCTCGATAACTGATCAATTATAGTATTTTTAACTATACTTCGATTAAAATTTCAATTTGCAATGACAATCAACAAATCCCAAGGCCAAACGATGTCTATTTGTGGCTTAGATTTGAGTACACCATGTTTTTCACACGGGCAATTGTACGTAGCATGCTCACGAGTGGGTAAACCATCCAGTTTGTTTGTGCTCGCTAAAGATGGGCTAACAAAAAATATTGTTCACGCTATAGCATTAAAAGATTGATGTTGTTAGTTAGTGTTACTGTCGTAATTAATATGTGATATGTAATTTTAAGAAATAAACTATAATAACTTAAAAATAATATTGTTTGGCGTTTGTTATTTTTATATTCCCTTATCGTTCATAGCGCTCCATGCCTATCTCATGCATATACCACATACACACTTATAATAAGTAAGTTACTTTTTGTCTACACTAGAATTTATCTAGAAACTAGAAATAATTTATATGGCAAAACAACGTTTGCCGGGTTATCTAGTATTAATATAAACCTAAGATAAAACAAAATTTATTATTTTTAAGAAATAAACATTTTGTATTTTAATGGATTCTTCAAATTGTTAAATTGGAATTTGAGCCATAGATGACTAAATATTATGTTATTTATTTACGCCCACTTTTTGCTACTATGGCTAATTGGGACGGGTTATGTACAGGTTACCAGCCATTTCTATGCAGTGTGAAACTAAGGATTTTATTTTACCTAATTATTAATTATTTAATTTTCACATTTATAACGGAAACATGTGATTTATTTTATTAGTTTAACTCTGTAAATGTTTATTATTTAGTCTTTTTAAAATAGAAATTATAATTTACTATTGGACCCGACAGACGTTGTTCTCCATGATAATTCAAGCAATTAGGATATTAAATTTAATAATATTATGTTTAAAACAAAAGCTACTTTTAATAACACAAAAACAACTTTTGTTATGTGTACGTTTGCCTAAAAACAAATAGAAAATGAAATATCTTGAATTTTTTATTCAGGCCTCCCTTATAACCTCCACTCTCGTTCGAACCTAATAAATTTAATACAGCTTATAATCATGGAAGAATTAATGCTAATTTACATATAGTTTTGTTAATTTCGGTTCAATCATTAGTGCCTAATAAAATTGTTGACTCCCACTTTAATTTTTTAGTCTATATCTCGTTTATCCTTTGTTATTCGACAAAAGTGAATATAACAAAAGTTACTCTAAGTAACAAAATAAACAACTTTTATCCTGTGCATATTTGCCGAAAAACCAATAGGAAACGAATTGTCGCTATTTTTAATTTTAAGCCTCCCTTAGGACCCCTGCACTCCTGTTCCACCTGCCGGGCTGATTTGTGATTCTAAACCATCCAGGGCTTCACCCAGACGCATAAAAAAAAAAATCATTCAAATCGGTCGGACGTTTCCCGCCGGGAGGGGAAAGATTTCTTATTACCGTTTGTATTTATTCACTTAATATTCATGGTGATGTGTTTGCCATATGTAGGTTTATCTATTATTAAAATTCACGATGGAAATCTGCTTAGTTTACGCAGTCCCTGCGTGACCGACTTTTTAAAGATAGAATTAGGGAATATGTTATGGGGAGATGTTATGGAAGTGCAGCCCCTGCGTGACGAATTTAAGGAAAATCAGGTATTAAGGTTGTACTCATGACGAGATTTTCGAAAAATTTCAAATTTCCATCGATCACACCCTGTAGATGACGCATATATATATATATATATATATATATATATATATACCATACTTTCCGTTTTGTGTAAAAAGGAAGATCAAGTTCGTTAACGGCTGAAATCGGACATTTGCAGGGGATGTTTAAAGGGGGACAATTTTGAACATTCAAAATATTTTCGTTATTATGATTCGGATCGAAAAGTTGTACATAGCCAATCGTATTGTAAATATAATGTTCTATAAACGTTGTTATATACATTTATTCTCTAACTTCAATATTAACTGAGATATTATCATTTTTGAGTTTTCAGTCTTCAACAAACCCCCACTCCTACTAATGTCACATAAACAATACTACGTTGTATAATGAAACACTTTATTTGAAACTTAAATACCAAATATTGTTCTCATTGAACTTTTGCTTTTTAAGATGAATGCAAATACGTGGCGTACGTGGGAAATCTGCTTAGCTAACGCAGTTCCTGCGTGACGGACTTTTTCGTTATACAGATTTCCAGAAACAAGTCAGGGAGGGTCAAAACAGAAAATTCCGTAGGAGTCTGAAGGCCATAAGATTACAATATTCCGTTCTGAAGTACTATTACAAATACCTTATCTTTTACACAATCGGCAAAATTGAATTTGAATGAAAGCATAGAAAATAACAACTGAAATTAAGAGGTATTTAAAAAAAAAACTTACTAGCATACTTACACGCCGATTGTTAGTCGTCTTGTCAATGGCAGTGCTTGAATCGGGAGCGTGGGACCGGGCCGTCATTTCTCGGCCATCCCGAGCAAACCTAGAAAACAAAATTACTTTCAACTAGATAATTTAACATACACCTTACTAGGTACTAATAAGATATTTAAAGATACCATTAAGAAAATACTTTAATGGTTTCTGTTGCAAGCACCCAAAACCGCCTTACTATAAATAAAGTACTTTCTTAATAGAAAATTCAAAATGTCTCGTTAGTTCCAGTCGGATAGAAAAATTATAAGAAGCAATGAAGTGTCAAAAAAGGGAATTTACGGAATAAATTAGATCATGATATTACAGCTTATTTGAAATTTAAAAGGTATTAAAAATTTCTATTTTGAAAGTGAAGAAATTCTTAAATATGAATTTATCAAGATAGAACTTGAAGACAGATTTAAATGTTGTTTAAAGATTCCTGGCACTCCTTCATTTCAGCGAATTGTACCAACTCCAAAAATGTAGCCCAATTTTTTATAACATCTCACACAGCTAAATATTAATAATTTATAACAAGTACTATCTACCTTTTCTTAAGTGAAAAATATGTAATAGCCGGTAAGTATGATAGAAAGTGGTGGCTAGGGTTAATCAAAACTGTCAGCACCGAACATAATGACTTCTATGAGCACTTTATCTTATTCTTTGAACCTTCTGGTCCAATGACATCATTTAAGTTAATTGCTGCCAATGATGAAACTTGGGCCCCTCTGCACAAAATCTTGATGAAACTAACACCCACAAAATTGACAACAATTATGGGACGTAATCACATTTCTCGAAAACTATGAGATGAAATATCCCAAATTCTTAAATGGGATATCATTTAATCTTATCGAATTTAAGGCGTTAAGGGTAGTTTGTAAGTAAATAATACACTAGAATAGTTATACTTAAAGTGTGCTCCGCGGAATCCTAGGGTCCCGCAAAACCCGTAAGAATTTAGAAAAAAATTCAAAACATCTCTCTCTTGTCGACTGTTCAATGATACTGACTCTTTGACCAGACGTATCACGAGGCGTAGCCGAACTTGTCACCATCACAGTAATGTCCGTACTATGCCGCCGCCTTTAGCTATCTACTTGTGTGCGCATAGACCCTTTGATAAAAGCCGCATCTGAGATTAGGTGCTACAATTATGGAAAAGCGACTTTCAGCTCTAACGCTAAGACCTAAAGTCCAGAATTATTTGCACTGCCAATTTGTACTTCTATTTTTATTTCAGTTTATTTATTTATCAAAGAACTCGAGCAACGTTGAGAATGATCGAGATCGAGACCAGGACTATAAAAACAACCATGTATGTCCAACGAGATGTATGAATCGTTTTAGCCCTTAAGGGAAATCAGCTATTGAGGTCGTACTCATGACGCGATTTTCGAAAAATTTCTTCAAATGTCCATCGAACCTACCTAGGGGATGGCGAAAATGAGGTCGGTACAAAATTTTATATATATATATATATATATATATATATATATATACTTTGTAGAGTAACTTTTGTTATATACACTTTTGCGGTATACGGAAGTATAAATGAGTTATAAGCTAAAAACTATAACGGGAATCAACAATTTTATTTGGCATAAAAGACTGAACCGAACTAAATAAAACTCGGTATGTGTATTAGCACATTTCTAGGTACGGACAGGAGTGGGGGTTGTAGGGGAGGCCTGAAATTAAATTTAGCGATATTTCGTTTCCTATTGGTTTTCGGCTAATATGCACAGTAAAATTGGTTTGCTCTGTTATTTAGAGTATATTTTTTTATATTCACTTTTGTCATATAACAAAGTATAAACGAGATATACACTAAAAAAGTAAAGTGGGAGCCAAAACTCGGTATGTGAATTAGCATTAATTCTTCCATGGTTATAAGCTATATTCAATTTTTTTACGTTAGAACGGGAGTGGGGGTTATAAGTGAGGCCTGAATAAAAAAATTATATTTCATTTCTATTTGTTTTTAGGCAAACGTGCACAAAACAAAAGTTGTTTTTTGTGTTATTAAAAGTAGCTTTTGTTTTAAAAAGAATATTATTAAATTTAATAATAATAATAAACAACGTCTGTAGCTGATCCACTAGTATAAATATATATATGTCTGTTAACGCTCTGGTGGTCACAATATTTGTTTCATCGTTACCAAACTCGATATTTAATCGTTTAATGTAAAAAGAATGATCAAGGTCGTAAATGGCTGAAATCAGGCCAGTGGGAGGCGGGGGGTAAGAGGGGGGATTTTCGAAAATTCAGAATATCTCCGTTATTATGCGTCGGATCGAAAAAGTGTATGGAACCAATCTTATTGCAAATTACATTTACTATAAATAATGTTATACACATTTATTCTCTATCTTGAGTATTAACCGAGATATTTGCATTTTTATTAAGTTTTTGCCTGATAAAAGAGCTGCGATTGGGTGAACTGGGTTCTATTCAGGACATTCCGCCAAAAGCTAGCTCGGCCGTTTCCTTAAATGTTTGGCTCTCGTAAAATTGGCTTACTACTGTTGTTACTGGGAAGGTTTCTCTATTGTAAAACTTTAGGTGGGAAATCTGCTTAGTTTGCGCAGCCCCTACTTGACGGGCATTTTAGAAATGACATCAGACATAAGTGTATGAAGTCACTGTTCAGAACGTATACTTGTGCGAAACAGGATTCCCAACTTACCCTGCAACGAAAACAAAATATCTCAATTGATTGGACAATGAAAACCAGTTTCATAGTTTTTACATACATTGTAGTCGTATTATGATTATTAATGAAGAATGCACATAAAGACATTTATTTTTATTTTAAGGTTTCATCAAGTAATTCGCTTTCCAAAAGGTTTCCGTCACCAAAAACGTTTGAGAGCATACGTTTCTCATAAGTTTGCTTTTTGATTTAATATTGGATGAAGAGTGAAGTACATTCAGTGAAAATGAACGATCTTGTAAAACAAAAATAGCTGGTATTGGCAAAATATTTTTTTTTTAAATAAAATCACTGCAATTATGTATAATCTATAGATTGAAATTAATTTAGTAGAAAAATAAAAAATATTAAAAATAGTCAAGCAATCAACTTAATTAATAGTGGACCGCTTAGTATGGATTGAGCCTATATATATCTATATATATATATATATATATATCTATATATATATATATATATATATATATAGTTTGAAAATGTAGCCTGGGGTCAAAGTAAAAAATGTCTATTCTAAATTTTATTAAAACTGCATATACATTGGTGCATAATATCAGGGACAGACTATTCCTATTTATTCTATTTATTTTTTATTAAAAAATAAGGTTTAAAAAGATGGGAGATTTTTTCAAAGAAGTAGTTTTAATGAAATTTAGAAAAGAAACTTTTGACTTTTGGAGCTAAAAGTGGAGAAAAAAAAATTCTGGTTTAGCATATATATGTTGGACATAAAAGTTAGGTAAGAGAATAATAATAAGACATGTATTGTGAGCATTAACAAAAATATGAAATTATAATTTTAGAGACAAAGGAACCCCTTGATAAGAAGCTAGAGATCTTGAAACGCGTTTGGGATTTAAATAAATAATTTTTTATGGAAGAAAAGAAGTTCTTGCTCTTTGACCCAGTAACGGCTAAATTTTCAAATAATTTAAGAAGCAGACAATCAAAGGTTAAGAAGTTATATATATATATATATATATATATATATATATATATATATATAAAGAGTACAACCTCAATAGCTAATTTTCCTTATGGGAAATCTGCTAAGAAATCATGGATAGAAAAATACTCAATATTTTATTACTTACTATTCACTTTGTAAGCTTTCTTATATCAAAACCAAAAAAAGGTGTCTTCTAGTAAATCCTCATTGATGCAAATGATAAACAAATAAGCGAAATTCAAAATGATAAAATATGCGCTTTTTTTTTACTAAAAATTATTATGATTACTTTCATATATATAAATGTTATAGTTAAAACACACAATGGCTTAATGAAAAAAACTTTAAAATAATGAGTTGGTATCTCATTATTTTAAAGTTGTTTTTTTTTCGTATTAATCGTATTTTCCAAAGAATTATCAAAAACAGTAAACTATTACTAGTAATTCTGAAACTGAATTATCTTATTACCTACAGGTAGCCTATCGCCTTTAACATTTTTCCATTGTGCACTGCAGTTATGCAAATAGTAATATGATAAAATAAATAAAATAGTAACATAATATTTTAATGCATTACAATGGTAATTACTTACAGATTTCTCATAAGGGAAATCAGCTATTGAGGTTTTACGTGTAGCTATTGCATCATGTTCAAAAAATGTACTCAAATGTCAATCGCTCTTGTCGACAAAATGACGAAAATGAGGTCCGTTCAAAAAATAAAATATATATATATATATATATATATATATATATATGCGTATATATGACAGTTAATGCTGTAGTAGTCGTAATTCTTGTTTGTTCGTTACCAAACTCGATATTTAAACGCTCTATGCAAAACTGAAGACCAAGTTCACTATAAACTCGAACAAGGGGGACGAGGGGGTGGGTATTTTAAAAGTTTGTAATATCTCCATTATTACGAGACGCATCGTAAAATTGTTTATAACGCAATTTTGCTGCAAATTTATTTTCCATATTTTAATAACCAAGATATTTGCATTTTTAGTATTTATCCAAAAGTAGTCTCTCACTTCTGTTCATCTTATATTAACAACAAGCCTCTATAGCATGAAACGTCTTATTCCAAGCGTAAATACCAAATACTGCTTGCATTGGACTTTTACAGTATGAGATATGTGCGAATATTTTCGGCGTGACATCATTTAAGGTATATTCTTTATTCGGACACGTTTATTTGATTAATACCATACTTTATATTTAAACGTTTTGTTCAAAACAAAAGGTCATATCGTTAATGGTTGAAATCGGACAGGAAGAAGGGAAGTTTTTGTGAGGGATACGAAAATTTGAAATACACTCAACCGCAAAAAAAACCGGACACTTCATTTTTGTCGTATTAAAAGCTAATTTTAAGCAATTTTCTTTATGTGGGTATTCTAGTTATTACAGAGAATTTAGAGTCTAAGTCCGTTGAACTTATCCCTTCAGGATTAGTAAACAATTAGATAAAACTCAGATTAGATTTATTTGTCGTGAAGTTGATCTATTCTAAACTGAAATAGTTTTTCGCACATTTAAACATCTTTAATTATTGACCAAGCATTTTCTTTAATTAATGTTTTATTTTTATTTCGGTCCAGAATAATGGGTCTTTCAAACTCAGATGGAAGGCCGGAGCTTACGTTACGTTGCCGAAACGCTTGGGATAGCGAAGTCTACCATTCACTGTAATAAAAATGAAGAATAATTTTTTTTTTTTAAATGTGTTAATTTATCTTTTTATTTTTTTTTATTTTGTATTTTTGTGTAAATAATCAATAAAAATTATTCACTTTTGGCAGATTTTGTTTAAATAACCTATAGATTAACCAATTATTTTAATTAAAAAGATTAATATACATATATATTAAGTATTTAACAAAATTATAAGACTAAATCTAAGTGTCCGGTTTTTTCTGCGGTTGAGTATATATCAATTGTTATGAGTTGGATTGAAAGCTGTTAAAGAATCAATCTTGAAAATTTAATTTTTGACAGTTGTTGTTTTACAAATTTTGTCACAACTGGAATAATAAGCGAGTTATTTGTAATTTATATGGTTTTTAGCGTTATAGAAAAATAAATAAAAATAATAGATAATAAATTAGTGATATAATATCACCAGTTTGTCATTCCAGTACGTGGGAACTCTGTTCAGCAGTTACTACAGCCTCTGAGTGAATAAGTTTTATATGATCCTTGAAAAAATAAATAAGTAACGCTTCATTTCTTACTTTTGGGTTTCACAACTTACTTATTATTTGTATATCCTAAATTACGTTTAAACGTTGTTATGCTTATTGGAAAAGCTAAGCTATTTGACTTAGAAACAGAAGATCCCTCGAAATATATATCTGGGTTAATTAATACTGCCAGGCATCTTAGAATTAAAAGTGTGTGAAGAGGAGTTGCTCAGTGCACACATCGATTAACTCCACTTTTTGAAAAATCATAAATTTAATTGTCAAAGCCCTTGATATAGTCATAACTTTTTATATTTATAATAACTTTTCTGAATAATAAAGATTAGCACCGTTAAATGGCAAATTTGCTTGGCCATTGAATAATAAGTAATTTACTTCATACTGCGTGTGAAAGTGGTACTTTCTCATATGGTTACTAGGCTCGAAAGAGATCCATTACTGTACTAGTCACTGTAAAGAATCTTTACAGTGTCTAAACACCGTAAAGAAAAACATATGGTAATGAAACTATGTTAATGAAAATATTTGAGTTTAGAATTTGTTTGTTAATTTGGTATTTTATGACCGAAATGAGTGGTGTTTGGTGTATTCCCCAAGATATTATTGATGAAGCAAATGAAGCTGTAGACCAACTTCTTCCTCCAAAATCTCGCGGGAGATATGAAGGTGAATATTTTAAATTTAAGGAATGGATGAAGACCAAAAATAGTATTCCTCATACATGAAACACAGAAATAAGAAATACTCGTAGTACCAACAATTCTTTAAGTAACGACGATACATTTTGCACGGCTGATGATCTATTTCAAGACTCTCCAGTTTATCAGAATAATGAAAAAGATACATGCTGCAAACGTGACCTTAAATTACCACCAAAAGCATTTAATATTAGTAATAATAGCAATTGAACGATAAATATAAATATAAATATGTAGACTTTTTATGAATTGAACTTAGTTCTAAACCATATGTTTTCCATCGTGTATAACCTAATTTTTTTTAATAAATGATTATTCCAAATAATATTAATAGAAATATGTATTTTATTTAAGTTTGTTTCAGTATAAAGTAAAATTATGTACTGCACACGTCCAGAAAGTGACTCTACAGTACTCGGTCTAATTATCGAGCTCGGCTTCGCCTCGCTCGTCAAACTTGACCTCTTACAGTAAAGAGCCACTTTCTAGACTAGTGAAGTAAATAACTATTATTTCAGAAGCCATTTCGATTAACTCCATACTCTAATGTAAATCGTTTCAGTAACGCTGTATCTGTTCTGGCCGTGCATCGACGCTTATTTGTTTTTAAACAGCCCAAGATGCTCTCTCCCTCTAATAATATTCGTAACAAAATCGCATCGGCAAACAAATAAAAAGAAGCACAATGCAAACGGTAGTTAGTATAGCAGTGATCTCGCACGCTGGATTGTGTATTTGTACACTTGGATACTGTGTATTTCTTAGTCTTTTCAACATTACTCCCAGATTGTTTTTAAAGAAATAAATATTATACCGTTATAATCAAGATGAGTGGGGCTAATTATGTCAGTGAGGAAAGCGGTGATGGTTGTTCAATACAATTTGTCAACAGAAAGTCTGGTCCAAGAAGACGTTTATCGTTTTCCTCAGATTCATCGAAAAATTGTTCGTATTTTCTTTTGACTTGGAAAAAGTTTTAGCCTTTCCCAAGTTGACCACATCCGTAGCTTATTATAAGCGAAATTTATATGTTTATCATTTTGGATGTCATGAATGCAATAAAAATATAATCCACACGTTTGTTTGGCCAGAAACTGAAGGATCTCGTGGGTCTCAAGAAATTTCATCTTGTCTAATAAAGTACATAAAGACGTACGCTGCAAACTTCGAAAAAATAATAACATATTCGGATTCGTGTACCGGGCAAAACAGAAATATTAAAACCGTCTTAAGTTAATTGAAACTTGTTCAAAGCACGGAAATCAAAGCTGAATCAATTGACATGAAATTTTTGGTGGACAAGTGGACACAGCTATTTGCCCAATGACTCAGATTTTGCCATTATTGAGTCATGTGCGAAAACAAATCAAAACATTTTTTCACCAGATGATTGGTACCATATAATCAAAACATGTAAAAAGAAAGCGCCATTTCATCTAATCCAAATGTCTCACCAAGATATTTTGTCAACAAAACCTTTAGAACAGTCTATCATTAACAGAAAAGTAACCGTCACAGGGCTTTTAGTAAATTGGTTTAAAATACGCTGGATAAAGTTAGAAAGGTCCAAACCCTATCTCATACAATTCAAATGTGACTATAATGAAGATACAGAATTTCAAGTCATTAATATAAGAAAATCTTTAGTGGGTAGACCGCAAAGTTTGAAAAATATAGATCAGCCTTTATTATATTCTATAACTTGTCAACAAATCGAAATGACGAATCCTCGCATACAGTTGATGAAGAAGACATTATTTATAATATTGCTGAATCATCCCAAAGAATAATAAAAATACAACAAACTGAGCTATAAATATAACTTTGAATTACTTTGCCAAAGAATAATGCCGCTAACATAAAGCTGCTATGAATTAATTACAAAAATTATATTATAACCGAACTGCCAACATTCATTTTTATGGAAAAGCTGTGATAAAAATGTACAATAACTAGCTTTTTCTGTAATAAAAAACTTAAAAATGTAAAGACTAAATTTAACTTTATTACTTTTTTCAGTTGCCAAATCGATTAACTCCACTATTCACATAAAAGCTGTAACATTACTGACAATTGTTTGTTGGCTATTCTTTCTTATTAATTTTATATACCGCTAGATGAAAGCTATATCTGCAATTATGTATTCTACATTATATATTTGAATTCATATTATCAGAGGAATTTTTAAAAACAATATACATTACATCATCGCGTTTCTCAACTTTTCGTTTTATGGAGTTAATCGATGTGTGCACTGAGCGGCTCAATAGTTAATATGACATGAGTAGGAGAGGCAGGTTTACTGAAAGCCGAAAAATAAAAATTCCAAATATCTCGGTTATTATTCATGATGCAGAAAATACCTATAGGTCAACATTTATAGAATATTATTTTTGTAATAATATTATGTATATACACTTTTTCGATCCGGCTCATTTCCGCTTAATGTAAAATTATTAACTTCCAGCAAACATTCGTTAAGTGCACGAGAATTATATTTTAAAGAATAACTTTCTTCTTCAAGTCGCAAGGAAATTAATTCAAATTATGCGAAAATTTTAATCCTACAACGCGCACACACAGACACATTCACAAACACACTCACGCATGTGCACCAAGGCTAGTTATGGGTCGTAATCTGTATATCATTAGTACCGATTAGCCATAGAAACACATTAGTGGAACTTAATTTTGAAATTCAAATAATACATCTTCTAAAATCCACTGGATTATACCACTGCTTGATCTGTATAAGTAAATGGAAATCGGCATGACAAAATAAAAACCATAACTAAGTTAATAACCTCAAGAAACGGTGAATATAGTTTTTTATTTCTTGTCAGAATATTAGTGGAGAGACTGATGTTGATTTTACTAGAAGAAATGGAAAAGAAACACATCTAACACCATCTTTTATGCGACAGTTATGGAACAACTGAACTTCAAATCTGGGATATGTTTCCTAAACATTGGATCCGGAACTGGTCACCCCAGCACAACGGTAGCTTTATTCTTGGAACATATGGCGTCAACCATTGAGTCGAAATTTATTCAAATTTAATTGAGCCTGAATTATCAAAAGTCCGTCACGCAGGGGCTGCGTAAACTAAGCAGATTTCCCACGTGAAGTTATACAATAGAGAAATTTCAGAATAGAGAGTCAAACAGTTACAGGGACAGCCCGAACT
Source organism: Riptortus pedestris (assembly GCA_019009955.1). NCBI lineage: Eukaryota > Metazoa > Arthropoda > Insecta > Hemiptera > Alydidae > Riptortus > Riptortus pedestris. Next base: position 54,655,391 of record CM032230.1, on the reverse strand, counting down.
AGCTCTTGACGGAAACTCACGACTAGACCCGAAGTTAGCCGATCTCATCACAGAAGCTGAAAACAGAAAAATGCAAATATCTCGGTTAATATTCAAGATACAGAATAAATGTATATAACATTATTTATAGTAAATTTAATTTGCAATAAGATTGATTCTATATAATTTTTCGATTCGACGTATAGTAACGGAGATATTTCGAAAATCCTCCCCTCTAAACCCCCCCTCCCACTGGTCCGATTTCAGCCATTAACGAACTTGATCTTTATTTTTGCATAAAACGTTTAAATATCGAGTTTGGTAACGATCAAACGAAAATTACGACCACTAAAGCGTTAACAGAATAATATATATATCTATATATATATATTTTTGAACGGACCTCATTTTCGTCATCTCCTGGGTAGGATCGATGGACATTTGAAGAAATTTTTCGAAACTCGCGTCATGAGTACGACCTCAATAGCTGATTTCCCTTATGGGAAATCTGTTAAAAAAGAGGAGGTGTGGGGTTGAAGAGTATATCATCAGTAATGCCTTTGAATTCTGTTAACCAATTATGGTTGAAGGTAACCATGAAAAAAGTTTGCCAGATGTCACTCCTATTTCGCTCTAGGCGCTCTATAGATAAGTTATAAAGATTTCTTTCAAAGAACAGGCTAAAAATGAGTAACCCGACATTTCTTTTCAGAAGAAAATTAAAAAAAAAATATATAATTGGTAATGACACACACATAAATTTCATACATGGTAGGTTCTGATTACTCTTCAAATGCTGTGCTTCGATATGCCGAAATGCATCCACCCAAAGAAGACACCCAATCTGACGATGAAGAACAAAGAATGAACAGACAAAAATGAAATTACACGAAGAAAAAGTAGGTTAGGTAGATGAGGTGCGTAATTAAGATGCGACATATTCTTGGCAAGCAAATGGTCTTGAATCATTGATGAATCTTGTGAATAGAACCTATAGTCTGCAAAAGAAGAACATAACATCACATTTCCAGAAACTATGCAGATCAAAATCCCCTCTCATCTTACACTTCATACCTTAAAGAAATATATAAACTATGATCACCCTTTTACTATTTCATGAAGTGAGATTAAAAGTTAATGAAATCCGAAATTATAATATATATATATATATATATATATATATATATATATGGTATTATGGCGCGTGGTGCATCGGCCGGGAGGGAATTAATTCCGCTTCATTGGTGACGAGATTGCCTAATACATGATAGTACTTTCTGCGTACTTGTGTGATACTTGCCGTGAAGAATTGAGCGTCGACCTGAAGTAGCCAAACTCGGACGTTCTTCCGTCAAAAGGGTGAGATTTTCAGCGTCACTTTTGAGAGTCGGCGGTCGGGATCGGGTTAATTGGTATTTTCATCTGTGCTAGACATTTTCAGAACACGTCGATGGTCACCATTATGGCGCGAGTTAATGAGAAAGGTACGAAGTGAGTTTAAAGAGATTTATTGCGTACAGAACATTACGGAATGAAAACAAGAACAAGGTTAAGGGGCTCAGGTTAGCCATGTGAGTTAAAGCGTTGACCTTTATCTCACATGGTAAACCTAGAGTGGCGAGTTCGATTCTTGCCTGGGCAAAGGAAATTATTTAGTGACGAAATTCATTAAATAACGTCCTAAAATCCCACCCTGGCTAGAAAAGGGTGGTAACCTGTAGATAACCCGTCCCGATTAGCCTAAGTTGCAAAAAGTGGACGTTAATAAATAATAATAATAAGACAAAAAGTAAACAAAGGTAATAATTAAAATCATATGATTTTAGAAAAACATTAATAAATAAAGAAATGTAGGCAGGCAGTATAATCACTTTTGACTTCATCTCACCACATATTTTCAATTTATATCCAAAAAACCGATGAGTAAAGGGGGGGGGGAGGTCTGGAGGCAGGAATCAAGAAAGATTGAATAACTTATAGTTTAGCATCAATAGTTTAACAAGATTGGTTCCATAAAATTTTACGATCCGACTAATAATAAAAAACATAATCTTCAGAGATGATTCAAACGGTTAAATATCGAATGTGGCATAGATCAAATAAACACTTTCGAGTAATGAACGAAAAATCTTAATTAATGACGCCATAGCGTAACGTATTTGCATGTATCTCACTAAGTAAAAGTTCAATGGAAACCATATTTGGTATTTAAGCTCTGACTAAAGCGGCCCAGCATATAACTGCTTTTCTTTAATATGATATGAGATGGAGGGAGGGGGTTGATGATTTTTGTATAATTTCTACTTAAGCATTTCATGTAAAACTAAATATCAAAGTACGTTAATGCCTGAAATCGGGCTTGAGAGAGAGGGGTCAGAGGATTAGAGAATCGAAAATTCAAAATATCCAATATTGTAACTCTCATCGCAACATTATCTGTAACCAATCTCATTGCTAATTTATTTACTTATACGTGTTCTATCCTTTTTTTTATCTGGAATATTAATCAAGATAGATTATTATATTAACATCTTTTATTTTTCAGTCTTCAGAAAACCCCATCTCATATTAACAAACTCTGATAAATCATGAAACAATTTATTCCTAGATTAAATATCCTATATAGCTTTCAACGAAACTTTACTTTATGAGAATTATGTTAATATCTTATGTATTATGACACAAAGTAATATTTCACACTCCAAGCTCGAAAATGGTTGTTTATTTTATTAGTTAATGCCTGAACACGAAATGAGTGGTTTAAGTGCGGGGGGGGGAGTGAAAATACAAAAATATTTCGGCTACTTTGAGCCGGATCAAAAAATGTTACATCTTTAATGCTGTGCAATTAAAAGTTTTCAGCCTTCAGTAAACGACCACTTCTATTCATCGAATATTTACTTTGTGTAACTGTCTCTTTCTGAATACATGATAAAATATAAAAATAGATATATGCCCGTTATTATACTTTTTTTCTTCTTTTTTTTCTCCTCATAGTAACCCTGTGAGGAGTTAGTTATTCGATTACATGTTCCATTGCCACATGGCATATTACATGTATTATTATGTTTAAATACATCATTATTTTACAATAAATATTTGTTTATCACCTGTCTATTCAAATATTCAAGAAATAAAAAAAAAATGAAATAAAAATAAAAAAAATAAAAATAAAATACAATATTAAAATAAGTATGGTAATTACAAGCAGAATTAATTAATGAAAAAGTAAATAAATAAATACAATAAGAACAAAAGCATATCAATTAAAATTAAACTTAAACTCAACGATGTTTAATTTGCGAGTTTATGTAAGGTAAATATATTGAATTATAATTCCCATTCCTCACAATCAACTTCACATTCTAATGAATTTTTGCTACATCCATATCTATACTTTTGATAAACTTTATAAATTCTTTATTATATTTGTTAAATATAATATGAGGTGGTTCTGGCCAATTACCTCCTTTTAAAATTATGTTCATTATTAAATTTGATCTATTTTGACTAAATGTTGTGCAGTCATAAAGTATATGTAAAAACGTTTGTGTTGTCTGTAAGTCGCAAGTACATTTGTCATTGTCTTGGATTTTAAATCTTGTTAAATAATGTCCTGTCTGTCCATGTTCCGTTAGAAATTGTGTGCATTTGTGATGGTGACTCTTAATTGTGTTGTAGTTGTTGTTAGTTATATTTGGTATGTATTGATGTAAACTGTAATATTTGTTACATGTCCATTCTCTGTTCCACTTTTGTATTGTGTCGGTACGTAAGTCTTTTTTAATGTATGAGAGTGGTACGAGGGCAAATTCTGGGTTTATGTTGGTATCCTGGGCTGCTTCCTTTGCTAACGTGTCGGCTTGTTCGTTTCCAATATTTCCTGAGTGGGCTTTTACCCATTCTATATGTATGTGTAGGTTTAAGTGTATAATTTCTAGAATATGTTGTCTAATGTTTTCTGTGATCGGGTCGTGTATAGTAGGGTTGCGTATTGAGTAAATGAGAGTCGTGTTGTCTGTGTGTATGGTCGTATATTTTTGTAGGTTATATGACGATTTTATAATATATTCGGTAGCTTTTAAAACAGCGTATTTCTCTGCTTGATTATTAGAGCATCTAGCATCAAGTCGGTATTTGTATTTTAGAATATGTCCACTTGCAGTCTCAACAATTAATAGCTGCTCCAGGTGTGTTGTCAGTTTTGCTTCCGTCAGTAAATATGTGGGATGTTATAGTGTTTTCAGTTCATGGCTCGTCCAAATGTGATGTTACTTTCGCAAATATGCCGGGTGTAGCCATTGTGAGCAGTCAATGTATTTATCTATTGTAATATTCATTATGTCTTTGTAGTTAGTTCGTTGTTTTTTTATGTTGTACAGAGTCGTCAGCTCTTCTGCTTTATATTCTGCTGGAATTATAGCTGCTAAAACACAACTGGCCTCTTAAGAATTATATTACGAGGCCAGTTGTGTTTTAAATAAATTATACACAATAAATGATAAGTATAACATATAACAACAGTATAAATAAATTGTACTTGTGGGACCGAAAAATTTAATATAAGGAATCTTGAAAAAATATTTTAAAAAATATGAAAAATTCACAATTGTTGTTCTGTAAATTTTTTTTTCAACATGAATATTTAAGGAATATTAGTATTTTTAGTTTACAATTGACTACCACTTCATGCGATTTGATGTTAAAGAAACTAGCATTCTCATGCCCAACTTAAATTTTCTATCCTGTTTACAGGGGGTTCATATTACGGGAAAGATGGAAAATATAACGTGCCATGGCAGGAGATGGGAAATCTGCTTAGCAGTACCACCGTGATGGAGGGAAAATTATGTCATCTGTTAAATAAATAAATACACAGATATACATATATATCTGTAAACGCACTAGTAACCATTTTTTTTTTCATTTTATGGTTACCAAACTCGATATTTTGTATTATGTTGATTATTATGTTTATCGTGTTATTTTATATGAAACGCTTATCATTTAATACTAAAGATGGAGCAAATTTATGTTGGAAATGAGCCGAGAAGAATGAGTATTTAGAGCTCCGGTAAAACCAATTATCTTAAATATCTCCTTTATTATGAGTCGGATTGGGGGGGGGAACTATATAACCAATCTTGCCAATTTAAATTCTACCATCCTTCCTTTACGTCAGTCCACTACTGAAATATTAGTCAAGTAAGTCACTTTATTTGAAGAATTAAATATTCATTCACTGTTCATCGCACATTAACAATAAGCCAAAATATAATCAAGTGTTAGATCAAGTCCGAATACCATATTTGAATACGCCTTACTTGTAGCCTGAATGAAATTGTTACTTTGTGATAGCGACAACAAATTTAAAATTTAATTAAGTGTAGGCTGGTGTTGTGGCAATGAAATATCTATTCAAATAAATGTCTTCTCATAGCTCAGCTATGAAGAGAGAGAAAAAAAAAGTGCATAGGTTGAAAGTCAAAACATATAAAATATTTGTCAGTAAATGAGTGCAGAACTAATAGGAACTATAGTATTGTCAAGTCAACTGGCATATTTAGAATATTTCCCTTATGGGAAATTAGCTACAGAGGTTGTGTGTCATGAATTTTCAATTTCTTCAATTGTCCATCGATCCTCCTAGATGATGAAAATGAGGTTCATGTGTGTGTGTGTGTGTGTGTGTGTGTGTGTGAAAATATATATATATATATATATATATATATATATACATATATATATATATATATATATAAATACATACATATATATATATATGCCTTATGTTATTTATTAATGTCCATTTTTTTTCATTCGTATAGAGCATGTTTGTATAAAATCTTCTTTCCCAGGTAAAAGAAGAGGCGGGTGGTTTCGAAAATTCATAATATCTCCGTAATTATGAGTCGGATTGAAACATGTTATGGAACCAATCTTGTGAAACTATTGAATACTTTATAAAGACGTAACTAAAATATAAAATGAGTTTTTCGTACACTCTTGTTTTCAGCGTTCATTTAGCCCGATTTAATCATCGGATTTTTTTGTAAGAATTAGAGAATGTATGATGAGATGACATCAGTTGTGTGTCACACCAACGCATAGGAGTTGCTTAGTTTACGAAGCTCCTGCATGACGGACTATTAACTCTTTAATTATGTTTGAAGCCATATTAAGTATAATTAATGTGCTGTCTGAAGAATGTCCTGATTCAAGATGTTAATGAATTACATAAGCCATGCCATTAGTTGATTAAGTCACATAAAGTTAGAAATTATCGACTTCATAAAAATGCAAATTCTATTTGCTGGCCTCACTGAAATCTGGTAATCTGTAAGACGTTGAAACTGAAAAGACAATGAATTGGTATATTTCTATCTTATTTATATTTTTTTAACGTCTATTTTGCAACTATGTCTAATTGGGACGGGCTACATATAGGTTGCCACCCTTTTCCAGCCAGGGTGGGACTATTTAATGAATTTGTCACTGAATAAATTCCTATGGCCCAGGCGGAAATAGAACTCACCACTGTAGGTTTACCTCGTGCGATTAAGAATAACGCTTTAACTAACTTGGCTAACCCGAGTCCCGTTTATTCACTATTAAAATAAACAGAAAGTACACGGGACCCTATCTTATTTACTACTAAAAGACATCGTATTCTTATAGAGATGAATTAAATGAAGGCCGGATAGCAGGAGCTACATTAACTAAACTGATTAGCCCACGAGCTGGTATAGAGTGCCCTGATGATCTTAAATCACCTAACATCTATTCTCCATTTCTTCCGTAATAAGAAGCGTAAACAGCAATCGAAATACCAGCTGAATATGAGATGCTTTGTGAGATGCAAGCAGCTCACATCAGTAGCAGTGGGTGTTACCGTAACTGATTACTGAAAAATGAAATCGGTTTTATAAAATTTTTCGATCCGTTGTATAATAACGGAGATATTTTGTATTTCCCAAATTCTCCTCTGTAACCCCCCCCCCCCCCGTGGTTCGAATTCAACCACTAACGTACTTGATTATTAGTTTTACTAAAACGTTAAAATACAGCTTTTGGTAATAAACACAGTTTTGAACGGACTTGACATTCGCCATCTCCAAGGGTAAGATAGTAGGACATTTGAAGACCTTTTTTTTGAAAATTGCGTCATGAGTGCAACCTCAATAATTTATTTCCATAAAGAAAGTTTGTTAATTCTAAAATACTAGATTCTTTGGCATTTATCATTATTCGAATTTCTAAACTTACTTCAGACAACCATTAGCTTCCAATATTGAACATGTCAAATGACAACGGTTCAAGAGATGAAAATATCTAAACCAAGAAAAATTAAATTAATACTGTATTTTATTTCATTTTAAGGGGCTAAGGCCATCCACAAGAGCTAAAGCGTCGGACTTAATACACATCGTCCAGCTTGAGTAATGGATTCGATTGGCAATAAGATTTGATTTATTTACTATCTTGAATATATAAAATCACAATTTCGATAGAAAATTGTGGCAGCCGGCAGATAGCTTACCCCGATTAGCAATAGTAGCATTATCGGGAATACAAAAATTAACTTGTTTTTCTTAATTTGTAAGATTTATTTAATGTTTGAGATATGCTGTACGATAAAAACTGAATCCTCCAAATAAATCTAGTTTTATTTCCAAATGAAATGGGTGGATGAATGACATTCCAAAATATCAACTACCTCCTGACAGGACAAGAGTTTTAATCAACAGATATGCTCTATCCTGATAATAATAGAACAGAAAAAGTGTAGAATTGATTTAGCTGATTTGTACTACTCGTTTTCAAAAACGAACACGTAGTTCTGATGTGACACACGTTTAAAGATGAGGCAATGTGTAATTAATACGAAGTTTTATTCCGTTCGCAACAGTTATTTAATTTTTACGCTAAATGTACAACGAACAATGAATTTTTGGATAACCTTAATACGAATCTACATTGATTCGCAAAGGAAATAGGTGATGGATTAATGACATTTTAAAGCTTTTATCAAGCAACACCTGTCAGAATGTGGCAAGTTTTCTTATCATCAGATACATCAAAGGATTTGCATTCCGAGTAATAATAATATTAAAAAAATAATTTAATAGATTAGTATTTACTTCATAGCAAAAACAAAAGTATAGTTAAGATGTGGCACAGCCGAAATCTCAAATTAATATTACGCGTTTAAGAAATTCTTAAGAAATAATGGCATAATACTTTTTTGAATAATTTGTAATAAATACACATCGGTACCCAAAGGAAATATGTGTTTGAAATACATTTCTATGTACTTACATTAGATTTTAAAAACGAACATAGAGTTCCGAAGCAGCATTATTTAGAGGTCTAGGGAAAGTTAAATTAATGTCATGCATTCGTTTAATGTTTATGTTATAAAAATATATGATGAATTTAGATATTTGAATAATTTTTGTAATATATCTAGTTTTATTTCCAACGGTAATAAATAGACGGATGAATGACATTTGCAAGCATGCACCGAGTATCACCTGTCATTATATGATAAGTGCTATTATCAACAAATATTTTAACGATTAACACGCCTAATAGTAATTAGTAAAACAAAACTAAAAATTGAATTGATTTAGTTCGTTAGTATTTAACATAGAAGAACAATAATGAATTTCACAAATGACAAGCATGCAGATGCAGAAGTGTCAAAATAATATTATACTTTTATTCAATTTTTATGTTATAACGTAGAAAGAATTTATTAATAACTATTGATAAACCTATGTTGGTTTGTAAAGGAAATGGGTGGACGAATGACATTTCTAAGCATGCATCAAGCAAGACATGACAAGTGTTCTTATCAACAGATAAAAGACTACGGAAAGTAATAAAACAAAAGATAAAACTGAAGAATTAATTTATTTACTTCACATGCAAAAACAAATATAGTTCAGAAATGACACTAGCATAGAAATGAAGAAAAGTTAAATTTATAAAACGTTTTTTATTTAATTGCCTTCATGCTTTATAACTTTTGGAATAATTTTGTATTAAATCTCCCAAAAGAAATAGAGGTATGATTGACACTTCTAAGCATGCATCAAGCACCACCTGTCATGACAAGACAATTGTTTTTATCAACAGATATATTCAGTCCTGATATTAAAAAAAAAAGTGCAATTTACAAAGTTTAAATGTACTTACTTTACATGCTAAAATCGACCATACAGATCAGAAGTGAGATGAGCGAATGAAAGCGGGAAAAGTCAAATTTTGGAATTTCGAAATTTTAAAAACACCCAAAAATTTGGAAAAAAAATTCTAAACAGTGCACATAAAGAAAACGTTAATAAATAATAGGTAACTAGTGATAAATAAGTTTTGGTATAGATAAGAGAGAGAAAGCGTGAGAGTAGAGAGGAGTGAGAGAGTGAGTGAGCGAGAGAGAGGGGGTACGTGCCTGTAGACTGTGGGAGCTGGGGTTCTCCTGTCGGCTCTGGGAGGGTACTACGGGGGGCCTAGACGCGTGCCGCTCCCACAGGGGTGGGGGGAGCCTACACTACGTCCGCGCGATCTATTCTCCACCCCCACTCCTCTACCCCTACCCCCACCCCTGTCCCCTCACGCCATCCACCCATGACGCACGAGTGGCTAGTCTTAACGCTTCCTGGCTTATTACCATAAATTAAAGTTCTCTTTGCTCTCATTATATATCTAATATATTATATATATATATATATATATATATATATATATATATATATATATATATATACATATATGTTAACGGGAGGCCACTCATTTAATTTCCGTTATTAAATTATAATAAAAAGAAAATCACTTTATTATTTCAAATGGCAATTCTAGAATTTATAATTAAAGACAATTATTAAATCATAATAAAAAAAAAAGTCCGACACGCAGATTTCCCACGTGTAGTTACACAATAAAAAACTCTATACCAGAGCCGAAGAGTTACGGACACGGCCGAACTAGCTGTCGGCGGAAACGAATGGAACCGACCTTAGCCGATCTCATCTCGTCCGTTATCGGCACACACTTAATAAAAATGCAAATATCTCGATTAATATTCAAGATAGAGAATAAATGTATATAACAATATTTATAGTAAAATTAATTTGCAATAAGATTGGTTCTATACAATTTTACGATCCAACGTATAGTAACAGAGATATTTCGAATTTTCGAAATTCCCCCTTTAACCCGCCCTCCTCCCACTGGTCCGATTACAACTGTTAACAAACTTTCTTTTTACATAAAACGATTAAATACCGAGTTTGATTGACGATTAAACAAAAATTGTGACCGCTAAAGTGTTAACAGACAAATATATATATACCCGTAGTTTCGAACGGTCCTCAATTTTGTCATCTCCTGGGTAGGATCAATGGATATTTGAAGAATTATTTCGAAAAAACGCGAGAAATCGCGTCATGAGTACGACCTCAATAGCTGATTTCCGTTGAGGGAAATCTACTAAGATCACTTTATTATTTAAAATATCACTTCTAGAATTTATAATTAAAGAAAAGTATTTAATCATAATAATAATAAAAAAAAACACTTTATTATTTCAAATAAAACCTTTATAATTTATAATTATAGCCGATTATTAATAGAAAGAAATGTTTTAAAACAAAATGTTATTATAATTTAGCGTGAGCTGGTACTGTACGATGACGTGGAGTAGCTGCATAAAGCGGCCGTCCCCGCCCGTCATCCGTCACATAAGCTCTTCAAGGAAGCTGTCCAAACAGGTGCCTGGTAAAACACCCCCACATTCTTTCAACGTTTTGTGTATGGGCCCCGGATTTAGGATCAATGAAACTGTATTTATGATTTACTTGTAGATGGGGACCTGGAATGAGTTGTCCCCGGTAGAGTGTATCTGGGGTTGACCCAGTGGTAAACTCGCCCGAGGCCAGCTAGCCTTTGCAAGGAGTCAAAGTCGTTATTCACGAAAACGGACTGTCAAAGGCATATCCTCACAAATGAGCCTCCCAGCCAGAAATATATTACTAAATAATAACGATTACAATCATCCTATTAAAAAAACAATCAGGAAGTATGGGATGGACAATTTAGAAATTTTCTTGATAAAAACTACGAACTAGAACCATGGCTCTTATTTCCACCAAATATAAATTGGAAATTGATTAAACATAAGAAAAGTATAACCTACCAATTTATGTTTACAAATGAATTTAGAAAAACAGAGTCGTGCGAATCGTTCTCAGATTTCCATTTGTACACAGATGGATCAAAAACTGCCGGTTCAGCCGTATATACCAAAGATCACTCTCTGATGTACTCCTTTCCCTCAGTAAGAAGTGTGCTTACTGCAGAACTTACAGTAATAAAAGCAGCCCTTAACATATTGTTAATTGAGCAAAAGAATGCTTTGATTGGTTCTGACTCTTTCAGCAGCCTAATATCACTTGAAAAAATGTACAATAAAAATCCGATTTGTAAAGAAATTCAACAGATTTTAGAAGAAGTTCACGAGAAAATCATTAATGTAGAATTTATTAGGATACCAGGACATTGTGGCATAGAAGGAAATACAAAACCTAGGATAGAGAAAAATAGGAGAGATGCAACACAGGCGAGAATGACGAAGGGCTAAGGAGTCGATGGGATCTCTGAAGAGGGACTAACGAACAAAATGAAGGAAAAAGAAAATCGAATTTCGACCAACTAGGCAAAAATAACTCTCGTGAATTCGGGGCCTATTTACAATAAAATAAATAAGTATATAAAGGAATATTCCTCAGTAGTTTCCCAGTAATCCACATAAGCAGTGACGCTACCGCGCTCTTGTAGATAACTCGTGAAGTTATCTCCATGGACGGGAATCATACCTGCACCATTTAGATTCAGCTTCCTGAGAGTTGTTACTGGTTGAACCCAGGCATTAACTCGCATAGCCAGTGTTGGCGTATCTCTCTCTACACACGCACACACACACACACACACACACACACACACACACACACACACACACACACACACACATTAACACAATTTCCCCAATATATAAAAAACCCAAACGTTTTATTAAGTTTACATAACACATTAAAATTCTTTTATTAAATAATGTTTTAACAATTAGACCAACCATTATTTTGGTTTTTAACCTTCCAAATAATATCTTGTGATATGCATCAATTAGGTTTCCTCGAATGTGGAGGTCTCTACTTTAGAACCAGGAGTCTGGTCAGGGGGCCCTCCAAGTCAACAGCCAGAACGTGAAGGCACTGACGATGATGCACTTCGTCGAAAGCGCTCTGTCCCTTCAATATATCGTTTTTCTGGGAAGTGTGACCACACCAGGGTACCAAGTTTACTCAACCTAATAAAACTCACTTCAAGGAGTGTGGGTTAACTGAAGGGTGAAAACTAAACTTGTAAAATACCTCAGTCAATATTCAAGATAGAGAAAATACGTATATAACATTTATAAGCAATTGAATTTACAATAAGATTGCTTCCATACAATATTTCGACTCAAATTATAATAGCGGAAATATTTCGAAATTCTCCTCCTCTAACGTTTCCCCTCTGCCCCTCCCTCCTCCTCCTACAGACCCGATTCTATTTTTGAAGTTGCGACTTTAACCCCCATTCATCTTCAATTCCAGCAATTATCAAACTTAATCTTTAGTATCGTAGCAATAAATAAAAGTTGGAAGACCAGAGTACACTAATTTGGGCATTCTAATCTAAATACACTAATTACAAAGCACATATAAGTCCGGGAAAAGAAAATACCTTATGTACTTTTCGTAGTACCATTCTCATTTTTGGACAGATTTCAATCCAACTAGCCATCCATGTATATTGTTCTTGTCAGCATCCCTTAGTTTGCCCTTTTTTTTCGACCATTGCTGCATTTTCAAGGCCGCAAATACATTCTCAATTCCCTTCACTCCCAGATCAGGAGATTGATTTATTTTGTGTGAGGGCTATGCATAGTTACAGTTGGCCTGGTGCCCGTTTTGAAAATTTGTTTTTTCTATATTCCTTGAGAGACTTAAAAGGTTTGAAGGCATCATAATACTCAACCTAGCTCTTAAATCAGCTTCCATGCTATTGTTCTCCATTTCTATACCCCCCAAATACTTGTTAGTTGTTAGAGTAGAGACTCCATGATAATCTTTTCTCAGTTGTAAGATACGTATAATGTTAATATTTCAAGTTAGTACTAGGGGATATTGGCAGTAATATTCCCAATTCTCAGTATAATTAGACAATCTTTGAAGTACATACTTTGGGAATTAATATGGAACGTCCCAATTACCAGGCATTCGGATTGTTTTTCTTGCCGAAAAAAAAGTAACGTTTTATAATCAGAAGAAAAGAAAAAGAAAGGTCGGCAAAAGCGAACAGTCATATATTGGCCAAAGAAGAGGAGAAGAAAGGATCCTTGGCGACAATACGATACTCTGTAGGGAGGATGCTGGAGATAAGATGACTCGAGGGTTGAAGCCGGGAGGGTAGGGGGTGAGTTGGAACACTCCCTATTCCAGTGGTTTCAAAACTTTTTCTACTCAACAACCTCCTCGCCCTCCTTTTTCCTCGAAAATTCCGAGCGCACCCCTCACACCCATAATAACACGTCCTTCCCACATATCTCACCTTAAAAAAATGTATTCCATCGGAAATGCGTCATTATAATAACGATTCTGCGTTCTACAGATGCAAGCTAGACTATTACCTCATTGAAGAGTGAATCAAATGTGGGAAAAATGTAAGTTTTAGAAAGTAAGATTTACTTATGTTTCATTATCAGTTTTTTTGGAAATTTAGGCGTGAAACATTATATGCTCATCGTTTATCGATTAAAATAAATTTAGAAGGAATAGGTAAAAATAAAACTCAGGACCTCCTCAAGCTCAAATATCTTCTGCAGCCTTCAGAAACCCTCACTACTACTCATCGAGATTTTGACTTTGAAATAGAGAATATTTGGAGAGATAGTGGTAGATGAATTACTAATTCGTCATGCTAGCACTGATGGAAATCTATTCAGTTTACGTAGCCCCAGGATGGAGCTTTTCGAGATTTTAACGTGGGTGTGATGTATATACAAGTGCCTAAAGGCAATATCAATGAACTACTTGGGTGATAAAGAGAAAACACGAGATTTGGCAACCATTGCTACTTTTTTACATTTCGAAAACTTGCGGAGTTCGGCCGAGTTGAATCGTCACTTTTCGCGGATTATATGTCCCATAAGGAACAATTTTGGGATAAGAACACAACCGGAACCATTCGGATACGATGTCTGCAGCTATTTGAAGCGCTAAAGTCGTTCCGAACGTAACATAAGTGAGTGACAATAAACTTAATAATTTGTCTGACTGGTGGCTCTCTAATAAATCGGGAGCTTTTTCTGTACGTCATTAAGATTTATCATATTTTGTATTTCACAATGGTTGATATGAATGACCTTCAGTTATTAAAAATACTGCCTCTAGTTGAAATTGCGCAATCTGCGGACCAAAAATATCAGAGATTAATCATCCAAATACTGAATCCACCAAATACTGATTCGCTCAAGTTGAGAATGTCAACGTTGCACGCTGCAATACGCTTTGACGAAAACGAAATAGGCATATAAACCACCTTTCAAGGCTTCGAGGATGTCCAAATAAAAAAATGAAACTAAATCGTGCGTCAAGATCAGATCATAGAAAAAATGGGTATACTCGTGGACATCAGAAATAAAAAAAAACAGTCACAAGTAACTATGCAAACCTCTTTAGGAGGTTCTTTGAAAACTCTTCTGTGACTGATTTAATTAGTATTGATAATATACAAATTAATATTTGTTCCAGTCCGGAATAAATAAATGTATTCGTAGGTAATTTGCGCTATGAAGAAGACGGAGTCCCAGAAAGACATTTTTAGAACAATAACATATCATAGGTTTTGGTAGAAATAAAAATATTTAGAAAATATTTTTCCTGATTGACCATAAATTGTCAGGCTTTTGATGGGAGGTAAAATGGTTAGCTTGGCGCATTCCTTACTCCGGGGAAACTCCTGTGGGATTACAGATCAAAGATCAATTGCCTCAAGACGCTGAGTGGCCACCGGAGGAACGGATATTAGCCTAACCTAGAAACGTTGCAGCCATAAAAATGAATAATATTTAGTGAGGATCCTTTGGCCTTAAACCAGTCTAAGCCTTCGATTTTGGTAGATACAGAAATTTGACTACAGTAGCTTCCGATAGATCTCAATGGTTGCTGGTAAAAAGCATAGCCTTTAGATCTCGCAGATAATATATTTATAAATTTATGAGTGGAGATGTGAAGACAATTGAGAAAATTCGTGTCGTAAGGCCAAATTCAATGAATGACTTTCATGGAAGTGAATCTATTAGAAAATTAAATATGAGGTCATGCTAGACCATTTGTCACAAAAGACTAAATTCTCCCGAGATTCTGGGCGGTAGAGGAACCAATTGTTCAGGATCAATAAAAACGCATCATCCTCTACAAGCTTTAATATCTGCAAAATAAGGCACTGATGATGGATCTTGGTCTCTGAAAGTGCACTCTGCATATATTGAAGCATTTGTAGAGGACAAGGCGTTTTTATTGATCCTGATAATAAATTCTCTCCAGTGCCAACAGAACGAAAGTGTCTGTTTCGAGACGCTACTACATTCTCTTTCCCTACGTTTAGCCCTACGTTCAAAACCTGCGTATTCTAATTCTTGTTTAAAATTTAGTATTATGTTAAATGATCGTTCTTCTAGGATTCACCACATCTAGATCAAAAATATCAAGACTTCGTGCATAAGTATTAATTTTTTTAACTACGGTTTCACCACATCTGGTCTAGAATATAATTTTCTCCACTCCTGTCTTTACTGGTTTGAATGCATTTTTTCTCATGACGCCTTTATTGCAGGATGGTCTGATGCAGAAGGCAATAGGAAATCACTGCATGTCATTGTGACCGTCTTATTCCCTTGTTCCGTCTCGTGAACGTCAGGTTTACCTGTTGATGAGATCAATTACAAGGAGTAGCCTGTAAATACTACTTATATATTCACCACATCAGTGTCGTCTCCAGCTTTAAATTTTAAATAGAAAAACACAACTATACAAATATCTTCAGAAACGGGTAGTAGCATAACATTGACGCGATTAACAACAATATAGTACGATAGAAAATAATATTTCCACCCGTTGTTGCTATTTATTTTTATTATAAATTAACCTTTATATTCCTTACCTTAATTTGCTTTATATGCCTTTAATAATACCTTTAATAAAGGCCCCAGTGGAGGACGATTATGACTCCCCTAGATCCAGTCCAAGGGCATGCTAACACTGAGTGGACTAACCATTGACCCATCGGGTATAAAGCGGCCGTCAGTCTACCAGAGACACCTCATCACTTGTCCTTCTTGGATAACGGAGGTTGTAAGTCGAGGAGATCGCTCCCGAAGTAAAACTCTGATCATGAATTCCTCCAGCCTCGTTCGGGGTGGCTTAACTCAAAGGCATATAATGGCAACCGGGGGAAAAACCACTAAATTTACTTCAAATGCCTTTAAATTTACGTTTTTAGCAGATTTCCCCAAAGTGAAATCAGCAATGGAGGACGTACTTTTAAAGCAATTTTTGAAAAATGTCTTCAAATGTCCATCGATCCTACCTAGAAGATGACGAAAATCAGGTCCGTTCAAAATTGTGTACGCACACACACACACACACACACACACACACACAAATATATATATATATATATATATATATATATATATATATATATATATATATATATATATACTAGCTGAGAGACCCGGCGTCGCCCAGGCATTCTCCCGGGGGGGGGGAGGCTGAATGGTGGTGGTATTTTTTTGACAAAGCTTTGCACAATATTTTGACATTTCCCCGTCCCAGTCTTTAGGGTTTATACCCGTCGTTGCTATGGATTTGTTAATAATAAAATTATTTTTTATGTAAGACTTCACTGTCCTCCATATTTTCACATGGCCCGTCTCCTGTGCATTATGCATAGATTTAAATTATTAAGAACAAAATATTAACATAGATTTGAATTAATTTTTCCAGGTGAAGTACCTAGTAGTTGATATTTGGAAGAATTGTTGAGCATATATATATTTCTACGCTAATTATTTGCTTCATACATTGTTCCCGAAAAAAATGTATAAAACAAAAATTACTCTAAATAACAAAGTAAACAAGTTTTCGTTATGTGTACGTTTATCGAAAACAGAAAATGTAATATACTGAAATTTTTATTTCAGGCTTCTCTTATAATTCCCCTCCCGTTTAAACCTATAAAATTGAATATAGCTTATAATCGTCTAAGAATTAATACTAATTCACATGCCGAGTTTTATTAAGTTCCGTTCAATCGTTAGTGCCAAGTACAATTCTCGGTACCGTTTTAGTTTTCAGTGTATATCTCGTTTATACTTCGTATAAGACAAAAGTGAACATAACAAAAGTTACTCTAAATAACAAAATAAACAACTATTGTCATGTACATATTTGCTGAAAAACCAATAGAAAACGAAATATCACTATTTTTAATTTCAGGGCTCCCTACAACCCACACTCCTCCTCCTCCCTAGAAATAATGGTACAGCTTATTATCATAAAGGAATTAGTGCTAATTCACATACGGAGTTTTGTTTAGTTCGGTTGAGTCTTTGGTACCAAATAAAATTGTAGATTCTCGTTATAGTTTTTAGCGTATAACGCATTTATACTTGTATATATAACAAAAGTTACTCTAAATAACAAACTAAACAACTTTTGTGCATATTTACCGAAAAATCAATGCGAAACGAAATATCGCTATTTTTAATTTCAGGCCTCCCCTATAACCCCCACTCCTATTTGTCTCAGAGGATATTAATATAGCCTAAAGTCTAAGTTGGGCTAGTAGTAATATACATACCAAATTTCATTAAATTTGGTTCAGCCGTTTATGCGTGTAAAGGTAACAAACAAACAAACAGACACGAAAGAAACAAAATGCAGTTATGGTGTCTATGACATGTGAAACGAAAAGTTATCGTGAAATTTTGAGAAAAAAATCAATCTACAGACAGAGGTTACAATTTTATATATGTATATATTTGTCTGTTACCGTTCTAGTGTTCACAATTGTTTTTTTATCGTTACCAAACTCGATATATACGCGTTTCATGTATAAAGAAGGATCAAGTTCGTTAACGGCTGAAATCGGACTAGAGGGAGGGGGCGTTTAGAGGGGAGGAATTTAGAAAATTCGACATATCATCATTACTATAATTCGGATCAAAAAAGTGTAAAGAAGCAATATTTATTTCAAATTTAATTGCCTATAAATGCTGTTATATAAATATTTTCTCTATCATGAATATTAACCGAGATATTTGGGTTTTTTTACTTTTATATATATAGTATAGAGGAATATAATCAAGATTTTGATTCCGTTAACTGTTATTCGATTTTTGACTGCAATGAAAAATGCATCGCTTCGTAAATTAATTAGATTGCCTCCGTGCTGAACTAACACACTGATGATCTCATGTACTATCTATTCTCTATTTCTTAAGTAGAAAAAAACTTATTACAGGAAGTCATAAATGACTCAGTTACTCAAAGTGAAAATCTGCAGAACAGATTCTGGGCTGTACTGAAAGCTGAAAACTGAAATAATTTAACTATAGATAACCTGTGGACTAGGTTATTAGACAAAAATGTGTCACATGTTAACTCTACAAAATCACACTCTACACTCAATGAGGTTTGGTTAAATAACATGTGTTAATTAAAACAATTGAATAATAAACAATATATCAAAAACATAAAGTGTAAATAATTCGCCCAATATTAGATACATTAAAATAATATTTAGAACAACGTTTACAGAAAATTAAATTTACAACATGATTCGTTATATGTGATTTATTGGCCCGTCTCATAATAACAGAAATATTTTGAATGTTTCATATTCCCCCATTTAACCCCACTCCGCTTGGTCTGATTTCAGGTATTAACTAACTTGAAAAAAAAAGGTATTAACTAGTTTAAAAAAAAAAAAAAAAAAAAAAAAAAAAAAAAAAAACATTTAAATATCAAATTTGTTAACGGAAAATCAAAAACTTCCTTAACAAAATAAAAATTTATTTTTTGAAAATTGCGACATGAATACAACATTGATAGCTGATTTTCCTTAAGGCTTATAAAAATAGATTGGAATGACATAAGAAAGAATTTTGCAAAAATGAGAGTTTCCAAATCATTATTAATGTGAAAGGAAAGCTTTTAAGAAAAGTGTATGACCAGGATATCCGCTGTCACTTCATCTGCTCAACATATTCATCAAGGGGCAATGATGAAAATGATCGAAGAAATTGAAGTTTTAAACATTAACACGTAATCGATTCGTTCTATGGGATTTAGTGTTGACACTGCTCTGGTGGCTTACTCCAAAGTAGAACTGAATGTTTTGCTGTAAGTCCTAAAGTATGAGCATGTATTGATTATGCTAGACTTAAATTCACACAAAAAAATCTAAGAATTGGATCAAAAAGTCCGTCACGCAGGTGCTGCGTAAAGTAAGTAGATTTCCCACGTGAAGTTTTACAATAGAGAAATCCGCCTAATAACAACAGTAGTAGTAAGGAATCTCTAAACCTATTCACGAGGGGACGAAGAGTTACGAAAACGGCCGCCCTAGCTGTCGGCGGAAAGTCCTGAACATAGCCGACTCCTGCCGACCACACACACAATACAAATGCAAATATCTCGGTTAATATTCAAGATAGAGCATAAATGTATATAACATTATTTATAGTCCATTTAATTTTGAATAAGATTGATTCTATACACTTTTTCGATCCGACTTATACTAACGGACATATTTCGAATTTTCAAAATTCTCCCCCTCTAAACCGCCCTCCCCCTGGTTCGATTTCAGCCGTTAACGAACTTGATCTTTCTTTTTACATAAAACGACAAAATATCGAGTTTGGTAACGATTAAACAAAAATTGCGACCGCTAGAGCGGTAACAGACAAATATATAGATAGATTGATATATATACACAGTTTTGAACGGACCTCATTTTCATCTCCTAGGTAGGATCGATGGACATTTGAAGAAAAAATTCGAAATTCCGTCATGAGTACAACCTCAATAGCTGATTTCCCTTAAGGGAAATCTGCTAAAAGTCCTTCACCATGAGACTGCGTAAACTTTGTAGATTTCCCTCTAGCAGGTATAACGAACATGTGACATCATCTCATCACATTTTCTATTTCTAAGAAAAGAGCTGATGAGTAGGGGGAGGGGGAGAGGCAGTTAAGTTACTCAAGGCTGAAGAAAGGAAGTACGAATAACTCATTTAATACTTGAGTTACGAAAAACTGCAGAGAACAAAAATTGAGGAATATCAATAGTTTAACAAGACTGGTTATTTAACATTTAATGATCCGATTATAACGGAGATATTTTGAATTTAACAATTCCCTCCTCTAAACCCCTACTATAGCAGGTCCAATTTCAGCCATTAACAAAGGTGATATCAAGTGCTGACTCTAGATCAAATAAACATTTTCGAGACAAATACGTAAAATTGTAAATGTTGATGTCATTGCACAACGATTTTGCATGTATCTCGTATAATAAAAGTCTGTTGAAGACAACAGTTGGTATGTAAGCTACGGATAAAGTGGTGTATTATATAACAGAGTAGTGTTTATGTGATACGAATAGAAGTGGAGTTTTGCTGAAGGCTCAAAACTAAAAAAAATGCATTTATTTGAATTTTTATTCGGTTACTATTCGGGACTTCAATATTGGATATAAGAATATTTATAGTACATTTAATTAGCAATGAGATTTGTTTTATACAATTTTTCGATTCCATGTATAATAAAGGAGAAATTTCGAATTTTCAAAATCCCCCCTCTAAACCCCCTCTCCCACTGGTCCGATTTCAGCAATTAACGAATTTTAAGTTTTGCGTGAAACGCTTATATGTTGTTTTTGGTAGCGATCACACAAAGCGACCCATAGAGCAGTTTGAAAGGATTTGTATGTATAAAATTAGTCATTTTCGTTCAAATAAATTTAAAAACTTAGTCGAATCATTACTTTAACGAGATTATATATTTAATATTGTATCTTTGAAAGCTATATAGGTTTTGTCTTTAATGGCGTCATTGTATGAAATGAGTCTTCGGTTCGAGAACTAAGGAAGGTCGGAAGCCACATGGTTTCAGTGGAAGGATAGGAGGTCAGCTAATTGTATCATTGAGTCGTTACAGACCAAAGATAGATGCTTATTTATACAATAAAATACTCAATTGCCTCACGATGCTGAGTTTGCGCAGGGATATAGCCGATTGAAGCCCAAGGCCTCTTGAGTAGGGTGAACTCTGGATTGAAAACTGGATGTACACAGTAGGCCTTTTTTCCACGTTTATTTTGACGGAGTGCACTTTCAGAGCAACAGTTCCAACTTCAGTGTCTGTTGAAATACTTAAAAATATGCCTATCAAAATCATGCAGCAACATTATTTATTAACAATCTTAACCTAAAAAAATAAAAAGAAAGAAAGCATATTAAAATATGAGGAACAGTCACAGAATATCACAGAAAAAACGAGGTATGTCAATACTTAAAAGAATAATTAGCTAGTCAACATATAAAAAAAAATAAAAAAAATCTGGATTTGAAAATTTATGACTGAACATGAATAGTAATGTAACTTATTAACAACTAGACTTGATGACGTTTGCAATGGCATGTGATAGCTTCCCATTGCCTTCTGCATTAGATGATGCAAGAAAACATTTGAACACGGGGTCTAATAGATGCAATGTCGTTCATCAATCTTAGGGGCTGTCAGATGTATATACCCACTAGACTCCCGCTAATCCGCTAGAGCGCCCTGGTAGGGAACTAGTGAAATAAAATTCGCCCATAGAGAGGATCGAATCAGGTAAAGGATCGCTTTAACACGCAGAAGCATTGATACCCCGTAGATGTTGTATATTATTAGTTAATGAGCCCGTGGAAAAAGACGGAGCATGCGCAAGGCTGGCTAGAGAGTGAGGCAAAGCGAGCAGAGGAGAATGAGATGGTGTGGACGGACTATAGGCTGAGGGCTGTGGGGGGATGGCTGAGGGTGGGGGGGGGGCTGGGTGACCTACCCCGCTCCCGGCCCCCGCCCATCCACCCACACCCCGTCATTAGTGAAGCTTCCCCCCAGCCACCCACCTAGGGTTATATGCCCGGCGCCTCCGTTTTTTCCCTCTCTCTCCCTCTCCCGCTCCCTCTCTCACTCCCTCTCCATCGCTCCCTCGCTCCCTCTATCTCTCCCTTGCCCCTGCCAGTCCCAGCCCGCCCACGGCCCGAATTTCGATCCCATCGCTCGAGAGCCGGCCTCCTCTCCTGTAAACAATAACTTTAACTGGGCCACCGGTCGCTAGGCCGTAAAACGAGAGCTAACCGATAAACAATATTTTTTGTGCAAAAGCCTCGTCTGCTTGCCACTTGCATTTTCGGTATGGCATTGTCTCCAATGTTGACCAGTATTCGAAATGGTACCCAACATAAGTATAAACATGAAGTGAAATTTGAAAAGAACATAATTAACCTCCACTTTATGCAACTATGGCTAATTGGGAGAAAAAAGAATATAAACCGTGGCGATCAAATTAGCAATATCAAAATATTTTTCTGAAATTTTCTAGCCATACTACGAAATGATTTCCACTACATATACAACAGAATTAGATGATTTATGTGATGAAATCCACAAATCATTTTTTATTTATAACGATGCATTTCAAATCGTCCTTGGAACCTCAAATCCTTATCGGCTGAAAAACTGTTTCAAGAATTCCCAATTACAACGAATTGAAAAATTCAACTAGTGGCATAATATCAACACCATCATAACTTCACTCTTTATTTTTATTGGCTCTACATGTTTCACTTATCTTCAGGAGCACAATTTATTCCAGTCCCCAAACTTGTTAAACCTTGAGTCGTGAGTTCGCATCGAGCTTGGGTAATACGAATTTATTTCGTAACAAACTCAACAAATAATATCCTTTGTGCACCTTGATAAAAAACTTTGGTAAGCTGTAGATAACTCGTCGCGATTAAAATTACACTTTAATACATCATATTTATTAAATTTAATGGAAGAACACGAATCCGTTAATTATTTGGACAAAAGTCTGGTTGCGATTTTGGAAGTCCATTGTCTGTCTATATTTGATAAATAAGCCATGCATAAAATTCTGTGGGCGGGGTTGCATAAACAGGTTGGTTCCCCATGATTCTATTCTCTGCATCTCCCTTAGTTAAATCCTACGTACACAAGATGTTTTATAATATATTAAATTAAAAAGAAAATTGCAAGAGCTAAATTTTGGGTTTACTGAAGATTGAGTACAGAACATAAATAAATCTGTTGTAATTCAACTTAGAGAATAATATATAGAACAAAAATTATAGAACCTTTACTATTTGAGTTGATGGATAAATTAGTTACTGCATCCTTCATGACTTCATCCTTGAGGTTAATATTTATATTTAATCGACGCAATTCTCCATATTTAAACATTTGATGTAAAAACTACAAGTATACTCGATAAGAATTTTAATCGAACTAAAAGAAGTGGGGGGCGCAATTTTAAGGGTAAAATAAAACTTCCATTATTATGACTCCAGTCAAAAAATCTTATAAAACCAATCTTGTTGAATCTAGTAATATTCTGCTAATGCAGTTCTATCCATTTTTCCTCTTACTCGAATATAAGCTAAGTTATTGTATTTATCTAGTTTTCAGTATTTAGCTATCCCACATTAACTCTTCTGATTTTCACTATAAACAACTATGTCAATAAACATTTCATGTCCAGGATAATATTCATGTCCTGTTAGATAGGCTTCTTTTAATGAATAGAAACCTACTAAAAACGCTCTGCAATTTCTACCAATACTAGGCACTAACTTCCATCATACGTAAAGCTGAATTTTATACATTCTCCGTGACCAAGTTTTGATTTATATAATCGCATCTAAACTCGTTATATAAGCGGCATTATTGTGGGGGGGGTAGTCGGATTAAATACAGTAAAAAAAATACACGACTACTTTACAACACACCCTGCAACCATGTACAGCCCTAGTACTAGGGCTCACTTACATCACGACACCTTAAATATACATGAGTTTATGTATATATATATATATATATATATATATATATATACATATTATATATTTATATATTATATATATCTTGTATGTTAACACTCTAGCGGTCACAATATTTGTAATATCATTACCAAACTCGTTAATAAGCGTTTCAAATAAAACTATAATTATATATTTATATATTATATATATCTTGTATGTTAACACTCTAGCGGTCACAATATTTGTAATATCATTACCAAACTCGTTAATAAGCGATTCAAATAAAACTATAATATGTAATATACATATTTGCTGTATCAGAAATATTAACGGAAATATTACGATATTTTCGAAAATCGAGTCAACAGTGGAGCCCCAATGGCTGATTTTCTTTAAAGGAAATTTGCTTAAAAAACAAAACAAATAGGCTAATAACGAAAGGAGACTTATTAATTAATTAAAGTTAGCTCATTTCTACTAAAATTGGTAACATGACTCGTTTAGTATTCAGTCAACAAAATATTTCTGTGTATTTTCCCCAGCAATTGTAAATTTGAGACAAAACAGTTGTTAATTTTTCGTAAATAAACCCCCATCTTGCTCATATGAATTTTCTATTATTCTACAATAAATTAAACTCATTAAATCAATTAAGATATCACATTTTATATGGCATTATATTTTTATTATTATTTATGAACGTCTACTTTCAGCTACTATCGTTAATTCGGTCGGGTTATCTACTGGTTACCATCCTTTGCCAGTATAATAGCTGGGACAAAGGATTTTATTTAATGAGTTCGACACTATTATATATTGCCCAGGCGGGAATCGAACTGGTCACTCTAGGTTCACCATGTGAGATTAAAGTCAACCCTTTAACTCACATGACTTACCTGATTTTGGCATTATAGAAGGGGAAAGTATTTTAATTTAATTATGAATGCAGGAGTCAAACAGTGTGACAAATTTGTTTTTGGCTTTCCATACTTTTTCTTTCCATTTTTAAATATGCGCCATTATTTGACTTGACACACAGCCGACGTTACTCGAAGTATGTTCCCTATTTTTCCCTTTCTAAGAACTCAGTAGAACTTGAAGTATATAATGAATGGTATAAGAACTTAAAGTGAAAACAGGATCATCATTGATTACGTTAATACTTAAATTAATCCATGTATCTTGTTTAGTAAAAGATCCAAATAAACAAAATGTGGCATTTAAAAGCATTGAATAACACTTTTAGCGATATATTACCTTCTAGTAAAATTGCTTATAATGACATTACCAAGTAACGTTTAATAGTAATAGATAGTAAATAGTCAATTCAATAACGTCAACATATCGGAGGAAATAATATAATTTATACCACAATTAAAGAGTTTGATTAAACACAACTTCCGCTATCACACGTTGTGTGAATTCAGCATGATTTTGTTTAAATAATATATTATACAAATTAAAGAGTCGAAATGCTCTTAAAGTTTAAATTTATATTGGAAATAAATAACAAATGAGAGGGAATTTACCTCCCTAATCCCAATCGTAGTTAGAACTATTATATAAATCTAAAAACATAACATGATATGTCATAATATGCCTATATGTCAAACACATAAAATTATATGACAGTAATAATAAAAATGTTGACTCCCGCTATAATTTTTAGCGTATATTTTATCTCATTTAATCTTCAGTATACGACCAAAGTTTATATAACAAAAGTTACTTTAAATAACAAAATAAACAACGTTTGTTATGTCGAAAAACCAATAGGAAACAAAGTATCACGGTTTTTCATTTCAGGCTTCCCTTATAACCCCCACTCCTGCTCATTCTAGCAATGTTGGTACACCTCATAATCATGAAAGAATTAATGCTATTTCACATAGCGAGTTTTGTTAAGTTCGGTTTAATCATTAGTACCTAATAAAATTTTTGGCTACCGTTTTAGTTTTTTGTGTAGATCTCGTTTAAAGTTTGTTATACGCAGCATAAAAGTAAGGATACAAAAGTTATTCTAAATAACAAAATAAACAACTTTTGCCTAGTGCATATTTGCCGAAAAACCAATAGGAAACGAAATATCGCTATTGTTAATTTCAGGCCTCCCTTACAACCCCCACTCCTCCCTAGAAATGTTGATACAGCTTATTATCATGGGGGAGTTAGTGCCAATTTACATACCGAGTTTTGTTTAATTCGGTTGAGTTTTTTGGGCAAAATAAAATTGTTGACTCCCGCTATAGTTTTTAGGGTATAACTAAATTATATTTCGGTCTACGACAAACATGTATACAACAAAGTTACTCTAAATAACACAATAAATAACTTTAGTTATGTGCATATTTTCTGAAAAAGCAATAGGAAACGAAATATCACGAATTTTAATTTCAGGCCTCCCTTATAACCCCCACTCCTCCTATTCGTCTCAGAGAATTTTAATATAGCCTAAAGTCTAAGTTGGGCTGGTAATAATATACATACCAAGTTTCATGAAATTTAGTTCAGTCGTTTATGCGTGAAAAGGTAACAATCAAACAGACACCAAAGAAACAAATTGCAGATATCCTGTCTGGCATGTGAAACGAAAAAGTATCGTATATATATATATATATAAATATATGCTTGTTACCGCTCTAGCGGTCTCAATTAGCAGATTTCCCTTAAGGGAAATCAGCTATGAGGTTGTACTCATGACGGGATTTTCGAAATATTTCTTCAAATGTCCATCGATCCTACCTAGTAGATGACGAAAATGAGGTCCGTTCAAAACTGTATATATATATATATATATATATATATATATATATATATATGTGGTGTGTTGTTCTTTTCGGAGCTTTGGTCAATGTTGGTGAAATGAATCTTAGTTTATGCCAATATTTCGAGAATTTTTATTTTCTCTTCCTCAGGGCTGTAAAAATTACATGTACTACATTATAATATTGCACATTGGTGTTATACATTGTTATAAAAGGGTGTGTTTTCCTTATTATTACTTACCAAGACTAAATATATTTATAGACTAGTATACATTCTTATTGCACTATGACTAGGGTTATAGTAACCTTCCTTGTTTTGTTTACATAGCAGGGTCACAGCCTTTTGTATGTTTTATATATTTATAGTATGGTGTATTTGTTTGTTAAACTATATTATAATTGTTGTACTGTGGTTCTTATATTATTTTACAATGGTTATTGCTATGCACTATTTTAATTATTGCTATGTTTTGTTAAATCTATGTTATTGCCACTTACCACTATGTTATTGCAACTTATATTATTTTACAGTAATTATTGCTATGCACTATTACAATCATTGTCATGTTATTTTAAATTATAATTATTGTTGTGTTATGTTAAAGTTATTCCTATGTTGTATTTATGTTGCTATTTTTATTCTTATATTTATTATGTTATAACAACCATTCCTGTGTGTTACTAAAATCATTGTTATGTCTATATTAAAGCTATTCTTATGTTGCATTATTATTATTATTATTCTATTATGTATCTACAGTATTGTTATTCTATTATGTATCTACAGTATTATTATTCTATTATGTTTCTACAGTATTATTATTCTATTATGTATCTACAGTATTATTATTCTATTATGTTACAGTTATTATTGCTGTTTGTAGTTATATTTTTATTAGAGCCACCTTCTTGATGTATTACATCTATTAAGTTATAATATGTTACAGCTGTTATAGTGTTTTATATATATATATATATATATATATATATATATATATATATATATACACACACACATTTATAATAATAATGATATGGGTATTATATATAATGTGGTGTTATGGGGTGCTCGAGTGTTATGTATGTGAATATATGTTATGTATGGATATGAATATTGTATAGTGTTGAGGTGTATTTATGGTATTATGTTGCAGTATATGGTGCTGAGTTTGTCAATGTCTGTCTTTTTGTTGCATGTGTTTTTGTGTTGGGCTATGTATAGCATTTCCTTAAACATTCTTTTGGATTTGTTGGGTTCTATGTCTAGTATTTGTGTTTCGTTGTAGTTGAAGTGGTGGTCATTGTTGATGCTGTGTTGGGCCAATGCACTGTTTAGTTTGTTAATTTTTATATCAGATTTGTGGCCTGTTATTCTGTTGGTGATGTATTGGCTGGTTTCTCCAATGTATAATGTGTTGCAGTTTTTGCATGGTATCTTGTAAATGACATTGCTCTTTTTGTTTGGGGGTATTTTTGCTTTGAGTTTTGAGTATATTATTTTGTGTACTGTTTTTTTGTTTTTGAAGCTGATTTTTATGTTGTGGTTGGTCATTACATTAGCTAATTTTTCAGATAGGCCTCTGACATATGTGATAGAGTGAAATTTGAGTTGTTATAATGTAGTACATGTAATTTTTACAGCCCTGAGGAAGAGAAAATAAAAATTCTCGAAATATTGGCATAAACTAAGATTCATTTCACCAACATTGACCAAAGCTCCGAAAAGAACAACACACCACATATAAATACAACCTGGTCGAAAACATCAGCACAAATATATATATATATATATATATATATATATATATATATATATATTTGTCTGTTACCGCTCTAGCGGTCGCAATTTTTGTTTGATCGTTACTAAACTCGATATTTAGTCGTTTTATGTAAAAAGAAAGATCAAGTTCGTTAACGGCTGAAATCGGACCAGTGGGAGGGGGGTTTAGAGGGGAGGATTTTCGAAAATTCGAAATATCTCTGTTACTATACGTCGGATCGAAAAATATTACAGAATCAATCTTATTTCAAATTAAATTTACTATAAATATTGTTCTATACATTTATTCTCTATCTTGAATATTAACTGAGATATTTGCATTTGTATTCTGCATGTGCTCGGCAGCAGTGGCTATGTTCGGACTTTCCGCCGTGAGCTCTGGCGGCCGTTTTCGTAACTATTCGTCCCTCGTGAATAGGTTTAGAGGTTTCTTACTACTACAGCTGTTATTAGGCAGATTTCTCTATTGTAAAACTTCACGTGGGAAATCTGCTTAGTTTACGCAGCCCCTGCGTGACGGACTTATTTAATTTATCGTTACCTAACGTAACATAAGCGTTTCATGCGAAACTAGAGATCAAATTCGTTAAAGGTAAAATCGGACTAAAGAGAGTAGGGTTAGAGGGGGGGGATTTCAAAAATTAAAAGTATCGCAGTTATTATCGAAAAGTTATGTGGAACCAATATTATTGTAAATGTAATTGCCTACAAATGCTGTTATGTACATATTTTCTCTAATATGGATATTAAACCCCCACTCCCACAAATATCATAATAACAATAAGCTTGTATATCATGAACCTTTTCATTCTAGCTTAAATACAAAATATTGTTTTTAAGAGACCTTTATTATACGAGATACATGCACATTCGTTTTGCGTTAACGTCATCAATTAAGATTTTACCTACTTATCTCGGAAACGTTTATTTTATCTATACCATACTTGATATTTTACTGTTTCAGCCAACAAGAAAGATCTTATTTGTTATTAACTGAAATCACACCTGGAATCGGGAGGGGTTCGAAAATTCATAATATTTCCGTTATTATGAGTCACAACGAAAAATGTTATAGAACTAATCTTATTAAAATATTGATGCTCAACAATCGTTGTAACATCTCACAAGTGGTCTGTGCTCAACATTTTCTCTAAACTGAAATATTAATTCGTACTTTCTGATTTTCAGTCAGAATATGTGGCGAGATGAGATTGCTAGAGTGTCATAAAAGCACGGGGGAAAGCTGCTTAGTTTACGCAGCCCCTGCGTGACGGAATTTTTAAAAATGTCCTGAACAATGCCAGGAACCTTTAATTGTGACAATAATAGATACTTGTTGCATTTCTTGAATTTACGTCTCCTGGTTACAAATATATAATGACTAGTGTACGGTCACAATGCGAAGAGGTATTTAGTGGGTAGTGTAGAAAAACTCCGATGAAACCAGTACTTCCTGTTTCTCCTTATAATTTCAATATACCAAATATTTCATTTAAAACTATTATATAAGTAAGTAACATAAAGACATTATGTTGTGGAGCATGTAACAAAATGTTATTCAGAGCATCATTTAAAAATAATATTTATATTTTTGTGAGAAATATAAAAGGCCCTTTGTAAGAAATTTCAACATTCTAAGGCAAGTAGTTTTTGTGAATTCATACTTACAGAAGGTACACGGACTCACGCTGGGAAAGCTGATATGTATACTCCTGATAAAATCTGAAATCGATTTTTTTCACGATAATGATACTTGCTTAACATCATACAAGAGAGGTATAAGTTACCCATATATCCTACATATTGATTAAGCCCAAATCAAAATTAACATATAAGCTGATAAATATTTCACAATTCAATGCTATCGCATATTATATTTCCTTTTCATGTTTAGGTTTAATAATTCACATGAAATGCGTCCATGCGTCGAACCGATTTACGGGAAGTGTATTTATTAACAGCTCTCCGCCCGCTCTTAGGGGAATGTGAATTGCGGCGCTACAGAATACTCAGCCAGACATACTTATCATTCTGCATGTATTGCCAATAACTTTAAGGCGCCTCATGTTTATTAGGCACTTACTGCTCCCCCCCCCCCCCCCCGTTCCTCGACTAACAATTGAGCCCTCATCTGCTGGCATTACCATAAGTTGGGACCCCTGTCTTCAGATAAGAAATCGTTGCTTAAACTTTACTAACAGTCAATTATCATCTATCCGCATTATTCTATATTTCGTTTTGTTGCATAACATTAATGGAGTGTCGTTTTATTCTGTTTTGCCATCTTCGCTTGAGAGAAAAACAACATAAAAAAAACTATAACAGGTCAAATCATGAAGCAAAATTACAGGGGGAAAAATACATGTCATAACACCGAGAAAGAAGATTACATGTAAAGAAAATTAAAATTATTCATGTATTTTGTACATAGGTGTATTTTACACATGTTTTGGGTTTCCCCCAAATAGTTAGTATTAATGCTTAGCAGCTTTCAGAAGTTAGACACATTCCTTTGCATGTACGCGACACCAGTGTACTCTGGTTTTAAAATAATTCTGCGGTTACCCTTTCAAGTACTAACCATGTTCGATGTTGCTACACTTAGATAATTTAAATTCGTTCGTTCTACCAACGATCTAAGGACACGCCCAGACTTATTTATTAAAAGGATACAATATTTTTATATTTTTGGTTTCAGTGATTTTATGTCAAAGTTCTCTGAGAACTAAACTTTTCTAGGATGTTAATGACTCACTTTCTAAGAAATTACTTTTCACTATTCAAGACAATGTGGATAATTCAAATCATAATCAAGGATGTTAGTAACTATTGGCTCTAATGAAATTATAAAAGTTTTTTTTCCGACTAACTGACACCTCTCTTTACCTGTTGATATAATCTCACTTCAATGCACTCCTTGTTAAAAATAATCAGATATTACCTGTAGAATAGATTTATATATAGCTAAAGTAGTAATTGTATGATAATGAAGTCAACCTACCGCACGAAACGTTCTTATTAAATAATAAAGAATAAGCAGACAAAGAAATAAAAGATGAGCAGACCCACATTTTCATTGCCACCGTTATGCAAGTTTTATTCACCGTATTTTCGCCTGAATTGTTTCTTTCATTAATTAAAATAATGTTCTAACATGTCAAATTTATGAATATAATCATTATCATGATCTTAAGGCTAGCCCTTTGGTTGCAACCATCATGCTTTTTTCAGAAACTGCTCTTTACACATTACTAAATCCACAGAAATCCGTAAGATGTTTGCTGTCTTCAAAATAGGATTTCCTATACCTCCGGCGTTCCCTATGCCCATGAACCTTTCCTTCAAATGTATTTGTAATGAAATCGTTATGCCTTATGATACGCCCAAAAAGATTCACTCTCCTTTTTTCCATGGCCTTGACAAGACTTTTGTTTTCACCTTACCTAATTTAGAACTTCCACGTTGGATTTTTTTGAGTCCAACTTGTTCTAGTGATTGCATGGATTTAGCCTAAATAGAAGTTTATTTAAAACTCATTGACTTAAATTAAATTAAATTATTTATTAACGTCCGATTTTTGCAACTAAGGCTAATTGGGACGGGTTATCTACCGGTTACCACCCTTTTCTAACCAGGGTGGGACTTAGAATTTTATTTAACGAATTCCATCACTAAATAAATTCCTGTTGCTCAGGCTGGAATTGAACTCGCCACTCTAGGTTTACCTCCTTAATACAGTTAACTCTTTTCTTAGCGCTGTATAAGAGGTTGTGGAGGTCATCAATCTGATTCAAGTCTACAAAAAACATGTTGGTATCGTAATGCTACAAAAGTTCGTTTTTGTTTTTTTTTATTTTAACGGAATTATCAGTTTGAGTTCCCCTGTACCCATTATGACTGGACTCTGTATGTATCTCGCAGTACTCAAAAACGTCTAGCTTATTGTGATATGATATTCATTTTTAGGACTGTGTTTAGTTGTGCACCTCTTCTTTTCTAGGAGGTGGTGATCAGAGGAGGACAAAAATAAAGAATTGCAAATTTCTCCGGACCTATTAGAAATACAAAATATTTTTACAGAACATTTTTTATTTATGTTGATGAGATCAATAAATTATTTTCCAAAATATTTTTCGATCCAGTAAATTGGAACGGAGATATCACCTACGACATCAAGTGAATTAATTTAACAGAAATTGAGAGGGAGTAACTAGGCAGTAAGAGGGTGTTGGAGAACAGGAGAGAGAGTAACAGCAAGAAAGATGGTGAGTGTGGGCTCTCCCACATTCACCATTTAAAGCAAACCGAAAGAGTAAGGGCGAGTCTGGCTGCCAAGGTAGGAAATTTCTTGGAAGGATTTACATACGAGCTTTTTACAAGCATCGAAGGATGTAAAAAAAAAGTTGGATGAACTCCGATTTCTCGGCAGGGCAGCTGCTTACCGGTCATGACAATATAAATGGTAGGCTGGCCTGTTTTTGTAGAGACGATCCAATTGGTGATTAAGGTAAAATTGAAAAAGCTTGCCACGTCATACTCCATTGTCCAAAGTACGTGGCCCAACTGCAAAATAAATTCTACTAGTTGACAGGTCCCGGACAATCTGAACTTGTGGCTGATGACACAATATATAATTGCTTATGCTGGATAGTGCTGTCTTAGGAAATCGCCTGCAATGAATTAGTCTGAATATATTTTATCTAGTATTCCGATGTTATTGTTACTTATTAGTGTGTGAACATGACCCTGAAGGAATGTGTCCCTAAACGAATGTGTGTTTGAAACATTATGTGGCTAAAGAAGATATAAGTTGTATACTTAATTATGTTTTATTTTAATACATTTTGGAGCCCAATGTCCAGAGGCAATCCCAATTTCAAATATTATAACTATTTTGGGAGTATAATATTCATTTTCAATAAATCAACATAAGAATTAATCATTGAAAATTTCCTCCTTGCCAACATAATTTGTGAGACATAATTACTGATATTTTAATATAGTAAATTCCCAATTTAAAAAGTAAAAGGATTGACTGAATGAGATAGGATAGGCATAAGATATAGGGGTGGCACAAAAGGTGTTTGTGTTGTGAACGTGATCCAGAATGAGACTGTCCGAAAAAATAAATAAATAAACTCGTAAGCACAACAATAGGAAAAATAGCTTTCTTTTCACCATGGGTCCATTAAACCAACGCGGGGAAGGAAGCTTTTGGTAGTTAAGGGAGGGAAGTGGTGAGTGAGGTGCTGCGGGATCAACAGGGAGCAAGAGGCACCCTAAGATAGCAATGTATGTGAAGTTGCCATGAGAGAAAAGAACGAAACAGTTTGAGGATACGGCAACGAATAATAAGTATACTTCTAAAAGAGAAGAGCTAATAAACTCTGGAAACTGAAAGAGATGCTAAAACATGAGCATACAAGAGAGAACCGGTAGTTAATAAGTTAGGGTTAAGCTCTGTTTCGTAAAATATCTTCTGACAGGCAGTGATGAAAAAAGGACGCTGAAAGACGTAGTTTATTCCAGGAGGGTTCAGAAATGTTCAATTCAGATATGCGCAGATGGAAGACCCTAAGCCTACAGGTATAGACGAGATTGACATAATTATCCTTGGTCCTAGAGTATAACCTAAGGCTTTTATACAAAACCCTGAATATGCCATTTATAATAAGGTTACAACTTAACATTAGACTAAGTATTCAGTACGACGAAGTCTAAGAACTCTGCGCGGTACCTAAATCACACAATTGTCTATATATATATATATATATATATATATATATATATATATATATATATATAAAATTGTAACCTCTGTCTGTACATTGATTTTTTTCGCGAAATTTCACGATAACTTTTCGTTTCACATGTCATAGACACCATATCTGCATTTTGTTTCTTTCGTGTATGTTTGTTTGTTTGTTTGTTTGTTACCTTTTCACGCACAAACGGCTGAACCGAATTTTATGAAACTTGGTACATACCAAGTCTAAGTTGGGTTAGTAGTAATATACATATATTACTACTAACCCAACTTAGACTTTAGGCTATATTAATGTCCTCTGAGACGAACGGGAGTAGGGGTTATAAGGGAGGCCTGAAATTAAAAATAGCGATATTTCGTTTTCTATTGGTTTTTTGGCAAATTAGCACATAATAAAAGTTGTTTATTTTGTTATTTAGAGTAACTTTTGTTATATACACTTTTGTCGTATACCGAAGTTTAAATGCGTTAAACGCTAAAAATTATACCGGGAGTCAACAATATTATTTCCCAAAAAAGACTCAACCGAACTAAATAAAACTCGGTATGTGTATTAGCAGTGAGGCTTTCATTATAATAAGCCATACCAACATTTCTATGGACGGGCAGGAGTGGGGGTTATAAGGGAAGCCTGAAAAATAAAAAAGAAAAATAGCGATATTTCGTTTCCTATTGGTTTTTCCGCAAATATAAACATAACAAAAGTTGTCTATTTTGTTATTTGGAGTAACTTTTGTTATATACACTTTTGTCGTATACCTAAGTATAAATGAGTTATACGTTAAAACTTTAGCGGGCACTAACGGCTGAACCGAACTTAACAAAACTCGGTATGTCAATTAGCATTAATTCTTCCATGATTATAAGTTATATTAAAATTTTTAGGTTTAAACGGGAGGGGGGTTATAAGGGAGGCCTGAAATAAAAATTCACCATATTTACATGTATAAGAGACGGGAAATATAAAAATATCGAAGACTGTGAAGCCTTATCGAACAAATAATTCTATTATTAGCAAATCCACGGGTATCAATCCTAAACACTGGGACGGGTAAATGTCAAAATATTGTGCAATGTAAAGCCTGCTAAAAAATACCATCACCATTCAGCCTCAAATGAATTCCCGGGCGAAGCCGGGTATCTGAGCTAGTATATATATATATATATATATATATATATATATATATATATATATATATATATATATATCCGATCGCATGTCATAGACACCATACTGCATTTTGTTTCTTTCGTGTATGTTTGATTGTTACCTTTTCACGCATAAACGGCTAAACCGAATTTTATGAAATATGGTATGTATATTACTACTAACCCAACTTAGACTTTAGGCTATATTAATATTCTCTGAGGCGAATAGGAGTGGGGATTATAAGGTAGGCCTGAAATTAGAAATAGCGATATTTCGTTTCCTACTGGTTTTTCGGCAAATATGAAAGTAATAATAGTTGTTTATTTTGTTATTTAGAGTAACTTTTGTTATATATACTTTCGTCGTTTTCCGATGTATAAATGCGTAATACGCTAAACATTATAGTGGGAGCCAACAATTTTATTTGGCACAAAAGACTCAACCGAACTAAATAAAAGTCCGTCACGCAGGGGCTGCGTAAACTAAGCAGATTTCCCACGTGAAGTTTTACAATAGAGAAATTTCACGAGAGTCGAGCAGTTAAGGAAACGGCCGAACTAGCTTATGGCAGGAGAGTCACCCAGCCGTTAGCGGTCCAGATTTAATAAAAATGCAAATATCTCGGTTAATATTCAAGATAGGGAATAAATGTATATATTAATATTTATAGTAAATTTAATTTGCAATAAGATTGATTCTGTACAATCTTTCGATCCGACGTATAGTAACGGAGATATTTCGAATTTTCGAAAATCCTCCCCTCTAAACCCCCCCCCCTCCCACTGGTCCGATTTCAGCCGTTAACGAACTTGATCATTATTTTTACATAAAACGTTTAAATATCGAGTTTGGTAACGATCAAAAAAAAATTTCAACCTCTAGAGAGGTAATAGACAGATATATATATATATATATATATATATATATATATATATATATATATATCTATATACAGTTTTGAACGGACCTCATTTTCGTCATCTACTATGTAGGACATTTGAAGAAAAATTTCGAAAATTCCGTTATGAGTACAGCCTCAATAGCTGATTTCCCCTAAGGGAAATCTGCTAAAACTTGGTATGTGTATTAGCACTGACGCCTTAATTATCATAAGCTATACTAACATTTCTAGGGACAGGTAGGAGTGGGGTTTGTAAGGGAGGCCTGAAATTAAAAATAGCAGTATTTCGTTTTCTATTGGTTTTTCTGCCAAAATACACATGACAATAGTATTTATTATTTTATTTAAAGTAACTTTTGTTATATTCACTTTTGCCGAATAGAAAAGTATGAACGAGATATATCTACACTAACATCTAAAGCGAGAGCCAACAATTTTGTTGGGCACTAACGATTGAACCGAACTTAACAAAACGAATGTTGTCTAGTAGTTTTAGAGCAAAAGAATTCATTCCTGACGTTTAATAACGAGATACGTCTGAAGCAAAGGGGTTTGAAAAAGGAAACTTTTTTTTTTCCGATACCTAACACACTCAATCATTTATGGGGGTGACTTGTGGAAGGACGTTTCGACGAGGCGCAGAGCACCGAAGCAGAGGGACAAAGGGGGCAATTAAAATGTTAAACAGGGAGCAGAGTGGGAGGGGTCGGGCGGAGGTTTGCATATTTCTCAGCGCCGACCGCTCCCTCATCCACTCTCCTCGTTCCCCTAATTACCACCCTACGGCCCTTGTTAGCCGGCTCCTGTCCCTCAGATACCCTCCTCCTCCCCTTCAATTTCACTGTGGGGAGCTTTTCCATCTCACCGCTTTAATTCAATCTTTTTTTTTTCTCCTGCCAGAACTCGGAAGAAGCCACCTCAAATTCTAGGACTGACCCGATTCCGTAACTTTTCATTCGGTACGACTCTTCTAGAAACCGAGTATCCAGCTAATAGGGCGTTATAGTTTTAGCATTGTGGCTGTCAGTCCTTTCGCCTATCATTTTATATATATATAATATATATATATATAATACTCGGGGTAATTTAACTTATTTTTTTTTATTTCCAGGATCAAGTTATATTTTACAAAAAAAGTGTTATATGGTTGTTCATGTTCTGTTATGTATAGTATATTAACGGAGAAATGTTAATAAATAGCTTACATAACTGGATACACCTTCCAGAATCTTCAATTCTCTTTTACTTTGCTTTCATCGAATGATTTATGAAATTTAAACAAATTGAAATTCCTGAGAATAAATCAAATTAAATTGAATTATTTATTAACGTCCAAATTTTGCAACTGAGGCTTATCTAAAGGTTGCCACCATTTTCTAACCAGGGTGGGACTTAGGATTTTATTTAATGAATTCCGTCACTAAATAAATTCCATTGCCATGGCAGGAATCGAACTATAAATTATAAGAGGACTTAGCTTAAGAAAATAATGTATGGGGGTGGAGATTTATGACTTTGTCACTAACCTAAATCATACATAGAACAATTATATAAGACAACAAATAATACGCGTAATAACAAAAGTATTTTTAAATTTATTTTTACACACACACACACACACACACACACACATATATATATATATATATATATATATATAGTATATAGTAGCTTCGCCCGGGAATTCATTTGAGGCTGAATGGTGAAGGTATTTTATTAGCAAGGCTTTACTTTGCACAACATTTTGACATTTATCCGCCCCAGTGTTTAGGGTCTATACCCGTCGTTGCTGTGGATTTATTAATAATAAAATTCAAGGAAAAGACTTCTCTGTCCTCCATATTGTCATATCTCCCGTCTCCTGTGCATTAAGCATAGATTTGAATTATTAAGGACAAAATATTTACATAGATTTGAATTAATTTTTCCAGGTGAGGTACATGGTAGTTCATATTGGAAAGAATTGTTGAGTATATCAATATTTCCACGCTAATTACTTGCTTCATAAATTGTTCCCGAAAAAATGTATAAAACAAAATTTACTCTAAATAACAAAGTAAACCACTTTTGTTATGTGCACGTTTGTCGTAAAACAAATAGACAATGAAATATCGTGAATTTTTATTTCAGGCCTCCCTTTAACCCCCACTCCCGTACGAACCTAAAAATTTTAATATAGCTTATAATCATGGAAGAATTAATGCTTATTTAAGTTCGTTTCAATCGTTAGTGCCCAATAAAATTGATGGCTCCCGCTAAAGTTTTAGCGTATATCTCGTTTATACTTTGTTATAAGACCAAAGTGAATATCACAAACGTTACTTTAAATAACAAAATAAACAACTTTTGTTATGTTCATATTTGCGGAGAAACCAATAGGAAACGAAATATCGCTATTTTTAATTTCAGGCTTTCCTTACAACCCCCACTCCTGCCCGTCCCTAGAAATGATGATATGGCTTAATATAATGAAGGCGTTAGTGCTAATACACATACCGAGTTTTATTTAGTTCGGCTGAGTCTTTATCGCCAAATAAACTTCTTCACTTCCACAATAGGTTTTAGCGTATACATATCTCGTTTATAATTCGGTATACCAAAAAAATGTATATAACAAAAGTTACTCTAAATAATATATATATATATATATATATATATATATATATATATATATATATATATCCTAAAGCCTGTCTTATACGTCTCTGTAACCTCAGTAAAAGAGAATCTACGGGCCGTATTCCTTATAATTGGACCCTACAATTGAAGAAGTATCTTGCAGTGATTGGACAACAACACCTTTGGCTAGAGCGCGATTACGGCCAAATTCAAAAAAAGAAGGAATTTCTAAACTCAGCTTTCCAAAATCATCTGTTTTCTTTGGACATTGAAAGCATCATTAAAATATAACTCTATTTATAGACATCTAAGTTGTTTGAATTTTGGAGAAGAATATATCCAGTGGACACAGCATATTAACAAGAAATGACTCATAGCCCAAGTTAGAATGGCTGGTGACAAGCAAAATAGAATTTTTTATAATGGGCAATGTTTTAATTTCACTGTCGACAAACCTTGTCCCCTTTGCAATTCAGGACAAGACTGTTTCTCTCATTTTTTCCTTGAATGCCGAATAAATAATTACTTTAGAACATATTTTATTCAAAAATATTTGTTTATTTCTATTGATATTGTAACATTATTTTGTATTCATGCAGAAGACTAATTACATAATATATTCTTATACATAGTTAATTGTTTAAAAATTAGAAAATGGATTATTTAGTTTGTAATTCCTA
This sequence comes from Riptortus pedestris, assembly GCA_019009955.1. Lineage (NCBI taxonomy): Eukaryota > Metazoa > Arthropoda > Insecta > Hemiptera > Alydidae > Riptortus > Riptortus pedestris. Next base: position 54,615,528 of record CM032230.1, on the reverse strand, counting down.
TTTTGCTATATTAAAATATAAGTACATATATTCCGTTGTCTAAAATATTTCAATTATTCTGGTTTCACTTCGTTCTAATTTTTGTTTTTGAGTTGGATACTGTAAGATTATTTAATTCCTATATTGTCTTTCTTTATTGTTGTTTATTGGTCTTTTATTTTATCCTTACTGGTTTTATAAAAAAATTAATTTTATTTTATTCTCAATGTATATCAATTTTATTGCTACTATTTCTGTATCATTTCTAAAGTCCTTTGTTTGTACCCCAAGAAATTGGATCATATTTTGTAATGCATTATGTAACCGACACCCCATCAGTATGGGTTTATCCTGTAAACTGATGTATTATAAATAAATAAATAAATAAATAACAAATTAAAAACATTACCCTACCTAATAATTTTTCAGTATAAATATGCTTCTTGGTGATCTACGTTTAATGTTATAATAAGGTTAAGGAATTTCAGATAAATATGTTATGAGTATATGAAATAGTTTTCATTATAAATTGCTGAATTAGCTGTCACGTTTTGGGCTTTTTCATTTGGACTAGAACTCTCAAATAGAAACATTTAGTGTTAATAACCGCTTGAGAAAGACATATATACGCGTAAATGCGACATTTAACAAAAAAATACTATTCATTTCAAAAGAAGAGTTGATGAATGTTTTCTTAAACCACTTAATACTCCCAAATTTCTATTCTTATGCATTCCTCCATCACTATGAAAAACCCCTGGATCAAACGTCGGCCAAGATGAAATAGGCTAATGCCATATTCCGCCTCTGTAATTTACTAGCCGCAGCCAGCTATTTAAGCCCTGATTCCTGGCTAATAACCTGACAAGTAAGGTAACTGTCTTGTTACAAGCCCTTCTTCATCTTTTTTTTCTTGACGGCCGGTCCCTTTACCCTCTGTTTACAGCCTCATTAGTGGAGGTAGCACTAACAGGTGCAGCTTGTATTCGACTTTACAAGGTGCTATCAAATCCTAAGGGCCCAACCCTTTCGGCTTAGTGGGGAACCCCATTAACCTTATCTCGGGCTTTACAGGCAGCCGGGCATTTTACCAAGTAAAAAATATACATTGTAAGATAGAATCTCAAATTTTAAAACGTAAATGAATAAGGAATGCATTTAGGATAGAGGGATATGTATTTAAACAGAACTACTCTAAACAACCTTCAAATTTGTATTACTATACCTTGAAACTGTTTGAGATATATGTTCATTATATAACAGATTTTTTTTGTGTGCGTATATATATATATATATATATATATATATATATATATATATATATATATATATGCATGCACAGTACATCTAACTTCCCCCTCCTTAACTAAATTCTCACTTACAACATGTCAGTGAGGCAAGACTGGAAGGTAGATTAATGATGTACTCTGCATACTCATACTAGTTAATACATATAGCTTATGCAGACTACAGGCTACGGAGGGATGGCTGTCTAAAACCTCTGGCCTTGAATAGAATTTTCTATACTCATGTCTTTACTAGTGTGAATGGAATTTTTTCCTCATGATGCTTTATTGCTGAATGGTCAGATGCAGAAGGCAATGGGAAAACACTGCATGTCCTTGTGACCCTCTTATTCTCTTGTTCGGTCCCGTGGAAATGCGATTTACCTGCTCACAAGACCAAAAAAGTCCGTCACGCAGGGGCTGCGTAAACTAAGCAGATTTCCCACGTGAAGTTATACAGTAGATAAATCTGCCCAATAACAACTGTTGTAGAAAGGTATCTCTAAGCCTATCACATACAGAATACAAATGCAAATATCTCGGTTAATATTCAAGATAGAGAATAAATGTATAGAATAATATTTATAGTAAATTTAATTTTCAATACGATTGGTTCAATACAATTTTTCGATCCGACGTATAGTAACGGACATAGTTCGAATTTTCGAAAATCCTCCCCTCTAAACCCCCCTCCCACTGGTCCGATTTCAGCCGTTAACGAACTTGATCAAACGATCAAACAAAAATTGCGACCGCTAGAGCGGTAACAGACAAATATATATGTATATATATACAGTTTTGAACGGACCTCATTTTCGTCATCTACTAGGTAGGATCGATGGACATTTGAAGAAAAATGTCGAAAATTCCGTCATGAGTACAACCTCAATAGCTGATTTCCCTGAAGGGAAATCTGTTAAAACCGGGTGTAACCTGTAAATACTAAATACACACACATCTAAGACATCGAATGTAATAGTTACTTAATATCTAAGCTAAAGAGAACAGGATATATAGTTTGAAGGAGCTTAACATTTAAACGCTGTATATCTTTCTATAATTCTATTCACCATGAGTTTGTAGTACCCATTAACAACCACCACGCAGTGAATAAATCTTAATTTGTTAGAATATTCCTCTTCTCAGTGTATATCTAGCAGTCAATTCACATAAGTGTGAAATACAGCAAACTTCTGATTATAGTGATGGAAAGAGGTATTAGGTATTGCAATATCGCTAGGCGTTGATTTCCTGAAAATTCAAAACTTGTGGTTATTGTTACATCTTGATATTGCCAAATCGAGATAATTAATTTTTAACATAATTTCATCTTATTCAGCTCTTACTCAGATGTTGTGTAGGGTTTTAGATGCTATATTTTATTCCTATGAGGGGGTAAAACCAAGATATTCAGTGATAAATAATAACATACAGCGCTGTATAATGAAAAAAATAGCCGGATCCATTTTACAGGAAGTTACCATAGTGTGTAAAATAACATACGGGACTACATGCTGGTCTGTTTCGGTCATTTTTAATCAGGACTTACGTAATCATTAAAATACCTTAACACCTGTCTCAATTAGGCTTTTAAAATTTGCATAGAAAAAATCACTCAGAAGAAAACAGACTATTTTTCAGTCGACAGTGTGAATACATTGTTTAAGTTGTGATTGGTTTTAGTACTGTTGAAGTAAATCAAGGTGGTTCCTTCATCAACTCCTTTACCTGTATTATAACAGTGGACAAGGGTTGTAAGATAATGGAACCCTGTTTTACAACTGGTTTATCTTCATTCAATTTAAAAAACTCTCTCTCTCTCTCTATATATATATATATATATATATATATATATATATATATATATATATAAAACTCATGATTACAGTTACTCAAGTTGTACTAGAGATTCCAGTGAAAAATGTGTTTTTGGGCAAAAAAAAATTATTTTAGTTGATTGAAAATTACTATTACTTATGAAGAAGGTAGGTACTAGAGTATTATTCAATTTGTTGACCTCTGGACTTGTTTTTAGGTATCATATACTAAGTGTGTAATGTCTTCTATTCAAAGACCATTAAGGACATTGAAGGAAAATGGAGAACTAAAAATCCTGCTAACTGATTTAGAAATAAACTAAAGAAACTGTTTCTAAGAGATCTACTTAGAAAAGCAATCCTTCAATAACGATGGCATAGAAAACGATCGAAATAAGAAAATATATGTTTATTACATTTCGCCTTTAGAAGACGAAAGGAAATAAGTTTGAAAAAAATGTTTTAAACAATTCATTCAATGACAACGACGGACTGATTCACTCTAGTTCGTCTAATACGTACATAAATCATTTACAAAATAAACTACGTACAAAATTGTAAATTAATAAACTTAATAGTACCAGAGGTGTAAAGCACAAAATATGTTCTCTAATTTTCTAGTCTCAGTCCTCGAGAAGTCAGCCCTCACTGTAAATACTTGAATTCTTCACTTAGTAAAATGTACATGGTGAATCTGAAAAATTGTACTCAAAATAAATCCACTCCGATTAAAAAAAGAAACTTTACTATCACTTAAAACCCACGTTAAAGTTTAAAGAAGAAAAAATGAACTAAGCTATTGATTGCTATTATTGAAAATAAGGAAATTTAGTTAATATAATTCATAGAATAATCACTTCCTTATATGCAGTGTAGATCCTTACTTGGAGATAGACGTGATTAAGTTAATAAGTGTGACCAAAATTTGGCTACTGTTTTAAAAGATCGTTTATAAGGCTAATTTGACGTTGGGCCGTTGATAAAAGCGGGAGGAAGGTGACTAAGGAGGTGAGGCTTTATGTTGTGCCGCTCGTTGTGTAGGCTGCCTAGTTGTGAGCCTATCATTAGGGATCCCACCTGCCCAGTTAGTACTGCCCTATAATCATGTATACCGCTCTAAACTATTACCGTCACTCAGATTATCGAACGCCCTTCTTAGCGCCCGTGCTTGTCTCAACCAGTGTCATCCTTATACCTCTCCAAATTCTTAAATAGGTAGGCCAGCGTTTGAGATCTTTGACAGAAAAATATCTCTTTAGTCTTTCTAGTGAATTCAGGAGCTTGCTAAGCTGCACGAAGGAGACCTAGAATTTGTATTTAAAGTGTAGTAAAAAGCTAGAAGATCATAATATATATTCAGTTCATATATTTTAGTTATCAAACAACATGTTTTACACCACTTGCAGTACATTTTCAGGCATTTTTATAAAATAAGGAAGTACTACACTTCAAATAATATGGGTGACTTAATCACGAGAGCAAAAAGAGGAGCAAATACCAGTTTATAGCAAAAAAGAAGTCTACCCGTAGGAGCTGCATAAACTAAGCAGATTTCCCAAGTGATGGTATAACACTTGTAATCTCATATCACTACGTATTCTCTCTCTCTCTCTCTCTCTCTCTCTATATATATATATATATATATATATATATATATATATATATATATAATTAGAAGGGGTGGTTGTAGATTATTGAAGTCAGAAAACAATAAATTATGAATAACTCGTTTAAACCTTGAGTTACCAAAACGCATACAACAAAAAATGTATAAAATTAAAACTTTGAGGAAATTGGTTCTATAAAATTTTATAATACGACTCATACTAAAGAAGATGTTTTGATTTTTCTAAGCCACAGCTATACCAGGTCCAATTTCAGCCAATAACAAATATGATCTTCATTGTTGATTGTAACGGCTAAATATCGAGTACAATATAGATCAAATAAACATTTTCACAATTGGTGGTATTTGCATGTGTCTCTCAAAGTAATATTTCAATGAAAACCATGTTTGGTATTTAACCTGAATGAAGTGGCCATGATATAACTCCTTATACTAAATACAACTTGAGTAGGAGTGGGGGTTCTCTGATGACCGAAAACTAATAAAAAGGAATTATCTCAGTTAATATTCAATTTACAGAAAATAGGAATATAACAACATTTGCATTAAGATTGATTCTAAAAATTGTTTCGATCCGACGCATAACAACGGAGATATTTTAAATTTTCAAAATTCTACCATCTAACCTCCCCCCCCCCCCCACTGGTGCGATTATAGGTTTTCATTTTTACATAAAAAAATATCGAATTTCGAAGCGATCAGACGAAAATTGCGACCGCCAGAGCATTAACAGACACACACACACACATATATATAATTTTGAACTTTATATATATTCATCTCCTGGATTAGATCGATGGACATTTGAAGACATTTTTCGAAATCGCAACATGAGTAAAACCTCAATAGCTGATTTCCACTAAGGGAAATCAGCTAATATGATGAAACCATCTCACTGCTCTTTACCTAGGGGATTTTTGAGAATCTCCAAATCTAACTAAAACTAGCTGAAAATTATAATAGCGGATCAAGTGCCATATCATTAGGATGACGGTATTGAGAGAGACAAAAAGTGCGAATGAAAATTTATTTTTTTCAGTTTAAAAACTATTTTAGGTAAAATTTTCCTCTGAAAAAATGGAGCTTTTTATGTTTTAATTTGATGATTTCTTTGTTCAAGTGCCCTCCCTATAGGTAACCCAGTGTGATGAGCAAGGACGTCATTTTAGGTGAACGGTGGATACCTAAGATATATATAGGATTTGTTTTTCTAATGTAAGTGTATTTTTTACATTTTTTAAAAATGTATTTCATATCTACTAGATAATGTTTCATTATTATCCCAGGAGCTCAGGTTAGCCAAGTTAAGGCGTTGTTCTTAATAAACTTAGTTAAGCTAGTGACATGATAAGATTAATTATATACAATTTTTCGATCCGACATATAATAACAGAGATATTTCGAATTTTCGAAAATCCTCCCCCCACTAAACTCCCCCTCCTACTGATCCGATTTCAGCCATTAACGAGCTTGATTTGTCTTTTTACATAAAACGACTAAATATCAAGTTTGGTAACGATTAAACAATAATTGCGACCGCTAGAGCGGTAACAGACGAATATATATATATACATATATATATATATATATAATCGTATATATATATATATATATATATATATATATATATATATAGATATATAGATATATAGATATATATATATATAGATATAGATATATATATATATACAGTTTTTGAATGCACCTCATTTTCGTCATCTCCTAGGTAGGATCGATGGACATTTGAAGAAAAATTTCGAAAATCGCGTCATGAGTACAACCTCAATAGCTGATTTCCCTAAAGGGAAATCCGCTAAAATGGGCATTAAATAAATAACTATTATTATTCGGCGAAGGATACGAGGTTAAATGTGGACTGAAACGATTCTTCAGGGGTCACAACACTACGCCTCAGCTATTTATTAACACAATTGGCGATTTTAAGGGGAGTGGCACTGGAAGTTGAGACACCCTGTATATATATGTGTGTTACCGCTCTAGCGATCGCAATTTTTATTAAATCGTTACCAAACTTTATATATAAGTCATTTATGTAAAAAGAAAGGTGAAGTTCGTTAACAGCAGAAATCACAGACTGTGGAAAGAATTTAGAAAATTCGAAATATCTTCGTCATTATACTTCGAATCGAAAAGTCCGTCACGCAGGGGCTGCGTAAACTAAGCAGATTTCTCACGTGATGTTTAACAATAGAGAACTTTCATGAGAGCCGAGCAGTTAAGGAAACGGCCTAACTAGCTTTTGACGGAAAGTCACTCGTCCGTTAGCCACCCAGATTTAATAAAAATGCAAATATCTTGGTTATTATTCAAGATAGAGAATAAATGTATATAATAATATTTACAGTACATTTAATTTGCAATTCAATTGATTCTATACAATTTTTTGATCCGACGTATAGGCACGGAGATATTTCGAAAATCCTCTCCTCTAAACCCCTCCCCCTCTTGTCCGACTTCAGCCGTTAACTAATTTGATCTTTCTTTTTACATAAAACGACTATATATCGAGTTTGGTAACGATAAAACATTAATTGCGACCGTTAGGGCGGGAACAGACAAATATATATATATTATATATATATATATATATTATATATATATATATATACAGTTTTGAACGGATCTCATTTTCGTCATCTACTAGGTACGATCGATGGACATTTGATGAAATATTTCGAAAATTCCGCCATGAGTACAACCTCAATAGCTGGTTTCCCTTAAGGGAAATCTGCTAAAAGTGTTTATAACCAATGATATTGAAACTTTAATTGCCTATAAATGTTGTTAAATAGATATTTTCTATATTATGAATATTAATGGAGGATATTTAGATTTTTTAGTTGTCAGGATTCAGCAAACCCCCCACTCCCACTTAAGTCATGTTTACAATAAGCTGTTATATTATGAAGCACTTTCTTTGAAGCCAAAATACCAAGTATTGTTCCCATTGAACTTCTACGTTTAGAGATAAATGCAAATACGTGACTTACGTGTGAAATCATAGTTAACACAGCCCCTGCGGGACGGACTTTTACAGTTTTTGCCACACTAACTATCACATGTTAAATGGTAAATTAGAGAAGATATTTAATCTACACCCGTTGAACTAATGAAAACTATCACTATGGCTGAAATGCATAGAGGATTACACCAATTCCCCTTAGAAATTCACACTCTCCCTCCTCCACAATAAACTTCAAATTTCTTTCTATCATGAAGAAAAGGCCTGGATGAAAGTGTATTTTAGTCCCCCCTTGGTGGCGTACGATGACGACGGCGTTCCTTTTTTAACTACCTTTTAAACACTTTAAAAATTTCCAAAATACACCATCGGTGGTTAAAACCGAGGGTGAGGGTTTTGTTGTTCTAACTTTATATTATTTAACACTATAAAATTTCCAAAATACGCCGTCGGGGGTTTTAAGGGAGGGCAGGGATTATAACGAAACAAGATGGCGGCGTAGGGAGGGGGACTAAACTGCACTTCTCTCTCTCTCTCTCTCTCGTAAATTAAAGTTATCCAAAGCCCATTTCTTTATTTTATTATGCGATTTTTATGAAAATAGGCTTTCATGTTTTGGTTAAACATTTTTTTTTAAATTTAAAGAGCGCTTCATTAATTCCATTTGTATGAAGTAGTTTAACATGCTTTAAACTCTGTAATCAGGCATTTTCATGAAACACGAATAAAGTCTGGCGTCCGGAAGTGAAGTCAAAATTCAGGACTAAAATCGTAATTCTAAACATAATTCGATCTTTATCTTTTTTCGATAAAACCAATGCTAACGAATTATTGACGAGTATGTATTTTCACATAGAAGTAACCCCCCCCCCGTCCTAATTGAAAATTCGGATTTCCATACATCTGATGCTCTACATTGGGGTAACTGACTCGCACTAATAAAAAATCCTCCATGAGTGTTTTAGCAACAATAGGGCAGACATACAAAATTTTCACTTTCGATGTCATTGTTCTTACAATGGTCTGAAAGTAAAATAAAAATTATGTCCGCCGTATTTAAATATTTATTTATTTGGAGTATTGGCTACGCCTAAATTCTGTTGAATTTATATAGAAAATTCGGTCAAGCAAAGCTGCTTTAATTAAGCAGGATCCCCACGTGCGTCACGTATTTGAATTATCTCAAAACGTAAAAGTTCAAAAATAGCAATATTTGCTATATCGAACTCAAATAAAGTAGTTTATGATATAACAGCTTATTGTTAAGATGACATGAGTAGGAGTGGGGATTTACTGTAGCCCGAAAACAAAAAATGCCAATGTCTAAAAAATCAAGAAGTAAAAAAACGTACATAACAGCATTTATAGAACATTAAATTTGCAATAAGATTAGTTGTCTATAATGTTTCGATCCGACGCATAATAACGGAAATATTTTTAAGTTTCTGCTTATATGATGAAAACATCTGACTGCTTCATCTAGGGTTTTTTTGATAATGCATAGTCCAAATCTAACTAAAAGTAGCTGAAATTTAAATTCTCCTATGGGAAATCTACTAAAATCAGACAAACCTTTTAGTTTTATTTATATGGATTGAATGTCTTCGTAGCTTTACAACTAATATGTGAATTAACAAAACAAATTCTCAATTATAACTAAAAGCTAGGGCCAAATAAACTTTATCGAATTATCAATAGATCATAATATGACAAAAACCGACACAAAATAACTGTTGACTCAGAAGGGGTCTTGTCTATTAACCAAAGAAAGAATGATTTGCATGAAGAAGACGGCATTTCTTCGTCAAAATCATTAATAGTAACTTAAATATGTTACCGATCCATGAATCCACAATTCAACAATGTACATTCCATTGAAAATGGATAATAGGATTCCCCACACATTGTACAGCCACAGCTCCAGCCAAGAAAAGAAAGAAGGCACTAACAAAGAAACGAAAGAAAAATAAGAGTCAAGTATGAAACTGTTACAGTTCTGTTTGGAGCTATTTTAGCAACTCAGCATTAATGAAGTAAATGAAATTTAGTTTGTTTAATTAAATGTGTAAATTTGGTAAAGATACTTATCAATAATAACTCAAAATGATTTTGAACTGATATGGTCAGGCTTGATTTGACTAGAAAATACTGCTACGCCAGTGTTGCCTCTTGATTGTCCTAAATTACTAAATTTCAAATAATGACTTACAAAGCCTTTCATTTTATTTGAAATTATTATAGTCAATATTAAACAGTAAAAAATAAAAATGCACTGAGATTATTACTGTATTGAAAATAGCGACACAAGGTATTAGCAAATGAACAAATAAATCAACTTAGGGGAGGGAACAAGCTCTTTTGTAAATGTTTTACAACGATGACAACATATATATAATTGGAATAAAATATTCCCACCTAAAAATTGTAACGTTATGTTATAAGCTAATCATTAGTAAAAATGTAATACAAAACAGTAAAAAAATAATAATGTCAAACTCATGATCAAATGTAATTTCTGTGTTTATAACCTAATCTGATTGTAACCGTGATGAAAGTTACGTATACAAAATGTGACTTTCCCCTTCGGTTCCCCTCTGGGAATAATCAATCACATAACTTTCACTTTCCTGTTTGTACAGATTTCTAGTCAATAACCTTGCTGTGATTAAAATATGGTTTTGGTTCAGAATCAATATGCTATTGAGAAGGTTCAATGCAAGACATTTTTCTATTCTCGTTCCTTTTATTTTCTACATAATTCTTCTTGGCCTTGCATATAAATTTTCATTGCCTCTCAGATCAGATGCAGCTCCAAAGGATTTCATGTCTATCATGGAAAGAATTAAAAAGAAGAAAAGTGATGTGAAAAGAGATATAATAGTTGAGCACGAAGAAATTAATCAAAAATTGCCTCCTGTACAAGTGCTAACACTTGTTTTTAAAAAGTGAGTGAATTCATTTTTTGCACTACACAGGTTTTTATCATAGATAATTTTGCTTAAATGTTTTTTGAATATGAACATACTGACCAAGATAGACTAATATATTCTCGTTTCAATTTTTCGAATTCATGGAAATGGTTGTGGAAATACAAGAAGATACAAAACTGTCAAATAATGTACCTTTTTTTTTTCAATTTAGAGGAAAGCACTCACAAAATGAGCAACCTACAGTACTGTAGGAAACACAGAGTTATTTTAGAAATCAAAATAGGGTTCACTGAATTTAATCAATGACATGGGAGCTGAAACCACTTGAAAAGTAACCTGAAATAAAAGGAAAAAGTATTTCTCAAATATACTTCACCTTAACATTACTCAGATTTGTTTTTTTTAAATATATATATAAAACACCTATAATATATATACATATATTGAAATACTAATGTAATTATATACTAAAAACAATGTTATCATTTTAAAAATGTTGCTATAAATTTAATAAACAAATGTTATAATGTAAATAAATACTGTTTTTCTCTTACCTTGCTCATTTTTTCTATTAAGAAAGAAAGAAAATATTAAAATTTACTAAAAGTTTTTGAGTGCCATTTGTGTTCATCAGTATTTTTAATGACTCTTTATATTGATTAATCTGTTTTGTTATGTTTTTTTATCGGAATATTTAATTAGCGTCTCTGGTTATTGTTCGGTAATCTGTAATAATTTTTTTTATTACAATTTTGCCATATCTGATGTTCACAAATAACGAATGACATACAAAAGGCCTATTGATTTATTTAACAATAAAACATGTTTTATGATGCTGTGGCAATAACTTTTTATTTCCTTATTTTTGTTAGACTGTCATTGACATTTGAGTCAGATAAGGTTCTTTTAACTTCTGGAATTACATTCTTACCTCTACCATTGTTAATGTTTTAAATGGGTCTACAAGCTTTCATTTGAATATTTAGTATTTTGAAATTTTCTTCTAGTGTACATTTTTTCATACTTGTTTAAAGACTTGTCGTAACATAAAACTGGCACATATATTCTTTAAAATATATATGATATAGAAGGTAGTTCCAAATTTGTATCTCTTATGTCAAGGAAAGTACTTTAGACATTGATGCTTTATCTTCATTTTCCTATTGACTCTCAGTGTTTCTGTATATTTCAGAGTTGATTTGAATGGTGATGGTATGCTCACTCTCACAGAGATTTCAGACTACATTCACAAGAAAACTACAAACCATATTGAAGAAGCAATGAAGGAAAATTATGGTCTCTTTATGAGTATTGATGTGAATCCTCGTAATGGTAATGCTAATAATTTGCTACTATGTGTTAGTGATTACACATTCAGACTTCTCACCTGTAAATAGCCTAAAGGCCAAAGAATTAAATACTTGACTAAAGAAATGAGTTTATTGAAGTTAAATTCAATATATTTCACACTCTTTGTTGCTTCATAAGGAGTAATTCGATAAAAAATAAAATTTAGTAGTCATTAGTAAAGATAATAAATGATAGAGCAGCCCTCATGGGAAAGAAATGATAGTGATATTAATAGAAGCCCCCCCCCCATTCAGCAGAAATCAGGGATTGAGTTTTTACCTAATTTCCAAAAACTTTTTTCTAGTGTTTAGTAACTTGATTTTTAGTTTATATATATATATATATATATATATATATATATATATATATATATATATATATATATTCTATTTCTCAGGCTACATCGCTGGGAAATATTTTCATTGTGAGGAGTTCAGCTATCTGCTTCAGCAATTTGAATTTGACTGCCACTTTAACTTTAGTTTTATATAACAATTTAAATTTAATATTTGTTAATGATTTACTATTTTCCTTGTAGTACGAAGCCTATGTAAACTAGTTGTAAATTGTAACCCGAAAATTAGAAGGTTAGATGCTCAAGTATTCGACGTGAAAATCTTATTAGTAGGAGAAGGTGTTAGCAAAACATTTGATATGTAACATTTTTTGATCTGATATACAGAACAGAAATATTATGGAATTTTGATTTTACCCCTTATCTTTTGCCCCCGTTTCCTTGTCCAATGAAACAATACATCACATAATAAGGTTGAAATAAAACAGTTAATGAAAAAGCCCGTCACGCAGGGGCTGCGTAAACTAAGCAGATTTCCCACGAGAAGTTTTACAATAGAGAAATTTCAGAAGAGAGAGTCAAACAGTTACGGGAACGGCCGGAACTAGCTCTTGATGGACTCACGACTAGACCCGAAGTTAGCCGATCTCATCTGAGAAGCTGAAAACAGAAAAATGCAAATATCTCGGTTAATATTCAAGATACAGAATAAATGTATATAACATTATTTATAGTAAATTTAATTTTCAATAAGATTGATTCTATATAATTTTTCGATCCGACGTATAGTAACGGAGATATTTCGAATTTTCGAAAATCCTCCCCTCTAAACCCCCCTCCCACTGGTCCGATTTCAGCCACTAACGAAGTCGATCTTTATTTTTGCATAAAACGTTTAAATATCGAGTTTGGTAACGATCAAATGAAAATTGCGACTGCTAGAGCGTTAACAGACAAATATATATATATATATATATATATATATATATATATAAACCTCCTTTATTTCAATAGGAATTTGCAAAAAGAATAAGAAACATACAGAACAATTACTTCTATTTGTGAATAGCCTATATAATGCCATTTTACATCCCTTAGTATACTTTATTTGGTTTTGAAAATTATGTCCAATAATTGATGTCCCCCATTGTTAAGACATTCACGAAGTCTTTCCCTGAAGTTGTCCATAGTTCTTCGTGTACCTTGCCTTGGAATGGCTGCCACTTCCTGCCTAATGACATCTTTTAGTTCTTGCAGAGTTCTGGGACGATGTTTGTACACTTTAGCCTTTAGGTAGCCCCACAGAAAGAAATCACAAGGTGATAAGTCGGGTGACCTTGGGGGCCAGGAAATTTCTCCTCCTAAAGAAACAAGACGTCCAGGAAACTACTCTCTTAACATTTCGTGGTTCCGTCCTGTTGGAACCAAACTTCTTCTTCCTCATGGTCTAAATTTGTACCTAAGCTGGGTCAAAGGTTTTTTTTACTCTTCAGTATATTGCTCATTAATTTTCATTTCCAGAACTAACAAAAATGCGTTCTAGAAAGAAATTTTATTCCTCCAAAAGTCTTATAATACCATTCCAGAAATCCATTGAAAAATATTAATCACCTCCTAGGGATGTGTTTACAGCTAAAAGATTTTAATTAATGTCGACATATTTGGTTGGTTATATATACTAATTAATATTATAATATGGATCATTGTGTCAAGAATTTAAACATATATACATATTAATTGAATATCAAATATTTAAACATTTAGCCATATAAAAATATCAAAAATTTAAACATTTTAAAGTATTTCAATGTACTTTTTAGCAGATTTCCCTCAAGGGAAATCAGCTATTGAGGTCGTACTCATGACGCGATTTTCGAAAAATTTCTTCAAATGTCCATCGATCCTACCCAGGAGATGACAAAAATGAGGTCCGTTCAAAATTATATATATATATATATATATATATATATATATATATATATATATATATATATATTTGTCTGTTAACGCTCTAGCGGTCGCAATTTTTGTTTGATCGTTACGAAACTCGATATTTAACCATTTTATGTAAAAAGACAGATCAAGTTCGTTAATGGCTGAAATCGGACTAGAGGGAGGGGGGTTTATAGGGAGGGATTTTCGAAAATCCAAAATATCTCCGTTATTATGCATCGGATCGAAAAATTGTATAGAACCAATCTTATTGTAAATTAAATTTGCTATAAATATTGTTATATACATTTATTCTCTATCTTGAATATTAACCGAGATATTTTCATTTTTATGAAGTCTGTGGTCGGATATAGTTCGGATTAGGTCGGCCATTTTCGTCATTGCTCGGCTCAGGTGGGAGGCTTCTTCTAACCTTACCTGTCGTTTCTAACCTTACCTTACCTTCGTTACTTTGTGAGATTTATGCAAATACGTTCTATTCATCCGCCCCCCCCCCACTTCTTTAGTTCTTGGACTATTAAAATTTGAGTATTATATAAATATAAATTATTCTTACAATTCAGAAGCCGTTTCAGTTGGGAATTTATTTTAATTAACTGAAAGATTTCTCATTACCGTTTGTATTTAATCATGGTGGTATTTTGTTACCAGTATGCAGATTTCTCTATTGTAAAACTTCACATGGGAAATCTGCTTAATTTACGCAGCCACTGCGTGACGGACTTTATTATCTTATTTTTGTGGTATCTATTCCAAAGTACTTAATAGATGTCATGAGATACCTAATATTCAAGCACAGATAGCAATTTATTTCGAAGTTAAAATATGTATACTTCATGTTTAGTATCCCGAAAGTGACAACAATAATGGATGCTTCATGTCTCGTGCCTGGTCTGAGTCCATTATTGCTAACAATACTTAAAAATGGAATGGATGTGCTGAAAGGCCTCCTGTAATAAAGAAAAAACCCTGTGAGAAGACTTCATTTATCATCTATTTACTATATATATTCACATTTATTTTCAACTATTGGTTTTATTGGTATAAAGTTTTAAAGGTGATTCATTTTTCTCTTCTATTTCCTTAGAATTTAAGAGGATTCAATATGAAGGTGTGTCTGTTGAAAAAAAAACAGCTATTACCTAAGAAATTGTTGGCATCTATTGAATATGTACAGTAATACTTTTACAAAAAAAAATATTTACAGACGATGTAATTAAAAGTATAATGAAATGTATAATTTTTTAATTGTAAATTTCATGTTGGAACTGTTTAGCATAGAATTAATTAGGAATATTAAGCTATTCATATTTCTGATATAGGGATTAAAGGGTTACTTCTACTAGTATATATGATACTGTTGTCTATGAATCCATATGATACTCGTGAGTGTGTGCACGTGCGAGCGTGCGTGTGTGTATGTGTGTGTGTGTGTGTGTGTATATATATATATATATATATATATATATATATATATATATAAGAATTCAATTTTATTGAATTTCTTTATTTTATTCATTGTAGGTGTCATTAGTTGGGCAGAATACCACACTTATTTTCTTTATAAACATGGTGTGGATGAGGAATATATAAAGAGCCACTCAGAGAAACATCCGGGTCTTGGGCGATCATTGAAAGGTATGATTGGATTCAGTTTGTGGCTTCAATTAGTTTTATACTGATCATTATGTATTCACAGATTAGAGAATGTTCACTTATCATGATAAAATGGCATATGGATTATTTATTTTGTTTTATATGTAACTGTCTGAACAAAATTAAAATATGCAATCAGAAGCTCTCTTATATCATATATTTTTTACACAATCTCATTTTTATTTATAATTATCTTAATTTTTTGTGTTAATTTAAATACATCCAGAAATATTTGATTTATATTCTATGAATAGTCAGTATTACACTTGTACAAATGTTTTACTCCAGCAATGAAGGATGGGACAAATATGTTGCAAGTCTCTTCTTGCCGGTTTCTTGCTGTGAAAAATAATTCATTACTGTAGTATTCTAGTGTCCACCAACACTCATTCATTGTGAATTGCAGTCTCTTATTAGTATTTTGCATTAAATAATAAATTCCATTCTTACTGGTGTGTCTATAAATCTATGGCTGGTGTGAACTGGAAATCCCTGTTTCCATGAAAGTGAACAAGGGAAGTGCTTGCTGTGCCTTTCTTATAGTTTCAGGTTATGTCATTTTCCAGTGTTATTGAAGTGTGAATCTGCAAGATTTTTGAGCTCTGCTCGACAACAACTCTTAAAGTGGTATTGTATCCAAACAATGCACATTAACATTCATTTGATGTGTTTGGAAAGATGTGTTTTTATTTATGAGACATTGTTGTTCTTCACAAAAATGCCCATAAAAACATTGTTAACATTATTTATTTGAGCTAATTAGGATGTGCCCCCTCCCCACCCGCCATGAACTATCCTATTCACCTAATTAACCCTAACAGACTCTGGCCTTTGCAAAACTCAATGGAAAACACTTTGAAAGCTCATAGAGGAATTAATTGGCCAAAAATCTGATAAGTCTAGATGCAAAGCAGACTTCAAAAATTCCCTGCTAGGTACATTTATTAACATCCACTTCATACTACTAAGGCTAATTGAGACGGGTTATTTACGTGCTACCTTCCTTTTCTAGCAAGGGTAAGACTAAGGTTTTTATTTAGTGAGTTTATCACTAAATAAACTCCTATTTTACCTGATAGATAACAACATGTAATAGATAAGAATAGTTCATATATAATTGATTAATTTTATTTACAAGGATCTGAAGTTGCATATTACCTTCAAAACACCACAAACTTTATTTTTACAACCTGATATAAAAATATTTGCTACTTTATTGACTCTCTCTCTCTCTCTCTCTCTCTCTCTCTCTATATATATATATATATATATATATATATATATATATATATATATTTGCTACTTTTATTTGATATAAATATTGTTATTTTATATTTGAATATATTTTTTAGAAACCATTGCAAGAGATAAAGCTTCTTGGTCTGAAGCAGCAAAAAGTGATCCAGAATTTTTGACATTAGATGAGTTTTTAGCATTTAGACATCCAGAATCTAGTCATGCTACGCTTCTCACTTTCGTTGATGATCTTCTCGATAAGTTAGGTAAAGTATGCCTAGTTCATGTATAGGGTTTTTTTTTTTTTTTTTTATTGCCATTCTAATATTTTGAAATTTCTATAATTAAAAAGTTCATCATGCAGGCTACATAAACTAAACAGATTTTCCACATGCTGGTATGACACACTATTGATCTCTTTTCACCATAAAAAATGCCTTGACGTAGCACATATTATAAGAGATATTACTCAAATAATGCTGAATACAGCTTATGTCCCCAAGGCATTTAAGAAAGACTGAACTCTCCTCATCTACAAAGGCTGAGGTTCACAGAATGACATTTGCTTGGTCTATTGCTGTCTATTCTATCGTCTGTTGTTTAATTGAGAGGATTTTTGAATTCTATTTAAGAAAACAAATATTGATGCATTCACGCCAAAGAGGTTTGATTAATAGTATTCCTGGATGTCATATTAACACTCGCATAATTAATACCGCCTTTATTTTAAAAAATGAAAACAACAAATTCCGTTTCGATTATATTTTCCAATCACAGGCACTTCAATTTTTAATAAGCTATTTTTTGAGGCTCTGTTACTTTTACCTTTAAAGCAGGTTCCCACTATGGAAAGCTTTATACATGCATATTTATATAATACCACAAAATATATGTAAATATTCAAGAAGATTTTCATAACAATATTTGACAGATTTGGCTATTTATTGCCATAAGACACACAGATGGTCTCATCTTACCATTTATTCTCAATTGCTCCCATAGTATGAAGCCTATGTAAAAATAAATTAAAATGTTAGCTGGGTATGAGATATATAGATATATAGTGACAGGTAATTAAAGTAAAAATTGGTTAAATTGAATTGGGGTTTTACAAAAGACTGAAACCATTAAAAAACATAAGATAACATAAAATTTCGAGTTATAGAAAATCAAAAAAATATATACATTTATCTCACACAGTAAATGCTCAATGAAAATAGTATTTGGTATTTAAGATTCAAATAAAGTGGTTCATGATATAACAATTTCTTGTTAATATGACATGGGTAGAAGGGGAGAGGGGACTGAAATCTAAAAAAAATGCAAGTCTTTCTGCTAATATTCAAGATATAGAAAAAAAATGTAATAACAACATTTATTGAAAATTAAATTTTCAATAAGGTTGCTTCTATACAATTTTTTTTAAGCAATCCCTCCCTGGTTTGATTTCAGCCATTAACAAACTTCATCTATAGTTTTACATAAAACTTTTAAATATCGAGTTTGGTGATGGTCAAAAAAGCACTGTGACTGCTAGAGTGTTAAAGAACATGTGTGTTAATGCATATATATATATATCAGGATGGGCACTCACTCTGGAAACCAGATTTGATAGTCATGAAAAGAAAGATCGATAAAAGGTCCTTGAATTTTCTTAAAATGTCCGTCATTTTTTTTCTTGAATAAGAGTGAGAATCTTGATATTCAAATCGTTTACTCAAACATGTTTATTTTGAATTAAATTTATGGTAAAATATTTCTTCAAACCAGGTAGAATTGCATATCTAATATATAAAATTTGATATAAATTATATAATAAATGATATGAAATTAGGATAGGAGATTAGATAAAAAGAAAGAACAATTTACTCAAATTGTTGATGGGCGGTTTGGCAACATCGGCAATTTTTCCGAAAGCAACACACATATATATATATATAGGAGTTGATATCATTTACCCATTACATTTATTTGCAGATAGAGATGGAGATGAAATGTTAACTGAAGAGGAGTTTGCTGTTCTTCAGGTTAGTGGAGGAGAAACTCTCGTGTCACAGGGGGAAGAAAGACGACGTACTGAATTTAGAAATGTTATTGACACTGATAACAACTCTTTAGCAGACCGCCATGAGTTGCTGGTGAGGAGATAATTTGTATAACATGATTAATGTGCCCATAATATATTGACTAAATAGATAGAATTTTAGGGGTTATATAATTGTCAGTTTTCTGTGCTTATTTCATCCCACATCATACAGTGTTATGACACCCTTTACCTCAGATTCCATATATTTATTTCATTTCCCTTGGTAATCAGACACTTGTGTACATGTTTGTACTGCTTGCAACCAGAAATGTAGTCCTTGCAGGACTTGGGTGGGCTTCTGTCTCCAATATTTTTAACCGTTAAGTCTGTGACAATTCCCAAGCAATATTCTCCAATTACAGAATCTGAGCCTCTGCAGTTCCTCCTGGTGTGTTATATAGCATTTTGATATGAAGGGTTCTGCCACAGTCAATACTTTTGTAATGTTCCTAGAAGGCTCCATAAATTTTGTAAGCAGGCTCTTTTTTCCAACTCAGCAGCTTTGTGGGAGTCCACATTTCATGACCACAGGTGAAATCACCATTTTGTATATCATTAGTTTCGTTGAATTGGAGAGCTTTCTGCAGATCCTTGTAGGCATTCTGGCTAATATCTACTTCTGTATTATTGTTCTCTGTTACCATCCATCCTCCATTTAATTATCTAAATGATGTTCACGTAGGAAATGTATCACTCCCCCAATACTCCTCTTAAACATCTTTAATCTTTTTTTGTGTTTGATTTTTTTTTCTTTTTTTCAGCCGAGCCATCTTATTCTACATCATATTGGGTCCTGACACCCTTCATTTCGGAATTCAGTATATTTATTTATATATTTCTAATGTCTCTTTCATTTTCCTCAGTTATCATTCATTTACGTTCGCTTTTATTATAATTTAAAATATAAAAATATAGGGGTAATGAGCTGCATGCGAGCAACCATGGTAAAGGCCGTTGCCAATCCTTACAGATCTCTCTGTCTGATCATTAAATAATTGCTACTGAACATGATGACTAGAAAGTTTGCCGAATCGGATATCCCATTTTTAGAATATTATTTGTAACTTTCCACCTGTTTTATTTGTAAAGTGAATATTTTATTTTTCTCTTAGTTATGTTTTGTTTTCATCTAAAATCCTTAAGTTGTTAAAATTGAAATTATTTTTATATTTATTACCGTTATTAGCTAATGATTTATTTAAATTAAATTATTTATTAACATCCACTTTTTGCAACTAATGCTAATTGGGAAGGGTTATCTACAGGTTACCACCCTTTTCTAGCCAGGGTGGGACTAAGGAATTTATTTAATCAATTCTGTCACTAAATAAATTCCTATCGCCCAGGCGGGAATCGAACTCGCCACTCTAAGTTTACCATGTGAGATTAAAGTCAACACTTTAATCTCACATGGTGGCTAACCTGAGCCATTTATTTAGAATCATCTGATTTTTATACAATCCGCTATTTAGTCAGTGTTGACATAGCCCACTGAGTGGAGGTTTAATAAGTTAGTATAAGTGATATTAAACTCTTGGAGAGCCTTCATATGAAATGAAACCAGTAGTTTTGTGTTAAATGGAGTTTTATTAAGAGAAGTTACTTTGTAATTGACTATTTTTTTGCTGATCATTCACAAATGAATAAGGTAATACATATATTTAAACAAAAACATTCAAAACTAGCATATCACCCATATTGCATTAAACTGTATTAATTGGCCATTCTTGCACAACTTAAAATGACTGTGATTAATTTCTATTGTATTTAGACAACTCATTGCACAATTACTTATATTTTTGTGGCCTTCACACCATATTTAATGTAAGCTTAAATGCAGCACAGTTAGATATTGTGAAAACTCGCACCTTTAACAAAAACTTGAAAAGTTTTTCGAATAGAATAAATGAGATCTCGATTGGATATTTAGGAATTCTTTAAAGTGTTGGAACTAGTTTGTTGGAAATTATGAATCTCTTACATCTAAGTCTATAAATCCCAAATAATCTCAAAGTGGATATGAATCATTTGAGTTATGACAGTAAATAAGTGAAAGTTGTTTACCCTTTTTATCGTCTGCCTTTCCACCAGTTACATTTTTGGAATATTTCACATAACACTCTTTGCTGTAGAACATTTTAACTAACTCCAAATTGGTAAGACTTATTTTGTTTTCTTAATGTTTCGTAGTATGAAATGGCCATTACATCATTAAAGCTTTACATAATTAGTTATATCCATAACATCATTTTTGCATGTGTTTTATTTTTTCCTACAGAATTATATTGACCCTCGAAATCCTCGACATGCCAAAGAAGAGTCTGAAACACTGATGACATTAGCTGATACTGATCATAATGGAAAGCTTTCTTTACAGGAAGTTCTTGCTAAAATGGATTTATTTTTGGGAAGCAAAATGGTAGATACAGCTCGAAGCTTTCATGATGAGTTTTGAAAGGACTCGGTCTATTAATTGTTATACCATTTATATTTTGTAATATATACATAATTCCTTTGTAATCATTCCATTATGTTCGGCCTGTGATTTGTATGGAACTTTACTCTCTTAATTTTCTCTTTGTACTTAAAACATTGCTTGTATAAGTATTTAGTGCACACCCTCAATATAAAGTGATGACAACCCCCTCCCCCCCTCTTAGTCCACTAATAATGTTATCTTAAGTGCAGTACACTCTTCTGTCTTGCTAATCCAAAATCTGTTGTTTCCAATTTATCAAAAGAGAAAATCCTAAATAGTGGGTGTCTATAGTGGTGATATTTATAAATGCACCATCAAGAATAGCATCTCTGGATAGCTTCTTGAAATGTCTCACTTTTCTTGTTACTAGAGGGATATAATTGCTAATGACTTATGTAAAGAAGAATATTATGTTTGTTACTTTTGACAACAAAAAATTTATTAGGAAGAAAACTTTATTTGGGAATAAAGTGGTTTGCCTATTTAAATTAACTTGCTGCATTTTAACTTTCTAAATAAACCTTTATAATATTTCATCACAAACCTATATATCAGTAAGTCATAAATACATTTTTTATTAAATGGAAAATTGCATTTTATAAAAGTACAACTTGGATTATTGGTTAAAGCGAAAGAAATAGGATATTGGCATTTGAAAGGGGCATAGGGGAATGCTATAAAGTATTTTCAAATTTGGTATACTAATTTGTCTTGGTTAGATAGGAAAAATTAATCCATTTCATTTCATTATAATAATACACTAATTTGTTAAGTAAATGTTCTTACTTGTTATACAAGAGAAATTGGTGATAGGCATTGGGAACCGACCTCAGAGATTGTCTCTGATCTTCATTTCTTAAAATGGACAATTGTTCCTTTGGTATTTAATTTACTATTAAGTTTAATTTAAAGAAAAATTATTCTTGCCAATAACATTCCACAATTTATGACCAAATACCTTTTAATTTTTTGTTTTAGTTTACTTAAGATTAAGTAAAATGCCAAATTTGACCGTCCATATATTCACTATTTTGAAATTATGATAATTCTGAATTTGAGAATTATAATTCTGGAATTTTTAAATGCGAGCTTACTTTTTGGTATAAAAATATTGTGTAACAATAAATTTCTAAGCACCGACCACACTTTGACTTACCAAATTAAGGGTAAGAGGAATTTTTCATAAGTGACTATAGACAGTGATCGATAATAAAGCATAAATGCCATAAGTTATGTCTTCTCATTAAAAATATATGGTATGACATTATGGCTGGCAGGCACAATGGTGGAACTGTAAGACTTCTTTTCTTTAGACAAAACCACCAAAAAAGAAAAAAAAAATCTCATTTGGGATAATTTGCCCTGCATGATTACTTTTATTCATGATATAATATTCATTTACAGGAAATTAATATTATGTTATTCCCCATACATAGCTGTTTTTGCAAAATGTTAATTTAGGGAGTATTTAATTATTAATAGTGAATTGTATTGTTCAACTTCCTAACAGTAAACAATTGTCGAGAATGTAGAGTTCCTGTAAACTAAACTCTATGTTGATTTGTTTTTCTTAATGTTCAAAGAATCCGTCCTTTCAAGTATAGTATGTTATGCTGAATTAAATGAATTAATTCTAATAAGATCATAATATATACTCATGCATTATATGATACATCATTATTGTTATTATTAATTTTGCTCAAATCTATGTTTATTTTTCATCCCTTTACTTTAGTTATATCAGAGTGTTTAGTTCTCAATTCATAGAGAAATTACGATATAGGAACAAAAATAAGTACTGTCGAAATGTGACCACAATTCAATCTTTGTTGAAGGGGAAATGGCCGAAGGTCAATAGATGAAAAACACAAGAAATATCTTCCACTGATTTATTTTTCCACTACGTGTTCCATGTCCTGTATGATGCCTCTTCAGGAGTAGTACACTTGTTATATAAAAAAAAAAAAATAAAAAAAAAAAAAAAACGGTCACATCAAGACCTTTGAGTCTTTGAAGATATTTCATGTGTTTTTCATCTATTGACCTTCTGTCACTTCCATTTCTAAGTTGAAATAAGTTTTAAAAAATGTTTGATTATGGATGGATATATGTAATTGAGTAGTAATTCAGTTAATAGATAGCTTAATTTTTTATAGTTATAAACATTTATATAGGTCGCTCAATTTTTCATTAATATTAATTTCAAAGTGCCATGTCTCAACTTTGTATTTTAACAAGTATTTATAATTGAGTAGTATTTATTTATTTGGCTTATTAGATCATAACAGACAAGCAAATTTTCAAAACATGTTTTGACAGAAAGAAAAGAAGTGGAAGTTACTAAGCAGTTTTCGTAATAAATAACTTTTAACTCTAATTTCAGTAAAATTATTTTATAACTTCAATTTATTCCAAAATACAAGATATCTAAAACGTGTTGTATTAGGTAGGCAAGTGAACCAGATCAAATGAGGCTGTACATTTGACTTCTGGATGGTTCACTGCCCAGAGGTCTGCAACACGTTTTTTATTGGGATGTAAAATAAGTTTGTAGTGTTTATCAACATTTCAATTTAATCCTCTCTGTGTTTATAAAATCATGTTTAATTGGTTAATAATGTATACATATTCTAAAAAATCATTAATGTGCTTTTATGCATCAGTTTCAACCGAGATTCCTTATCTTTAAGTGGTCTGCTTGCTCAAACTGGAAGAGATAAGCAAAGGCATAGTTAGCCATCACGATATCACTTGTCCTCACATGTCTTTGCAGACCCGGCAGAAATTATTGGAGTTTGGCTGGGATGTGGTACCCTACCCACCCTATTCATCAGACCTTGCCCCAACAGATTTTTACTTCTTTCGGGCCCTTGAGAATTCACTTAACGGGAAACACTTTAATTCCCTGGAGAACTGCAAAACGCACATAGAGGAGTTCATTGCGCAAAAATCTGATAATTTCTGGGAGGATAGAATTAAAAAATTACCTGAAAGATGACATGTAATAGATCAAAATAGGTCATATAATTGATTAAAAATATTTACAAAAATCTGAAGTTTATATTGGAGTCACCAATTAAAAAACACTACAAACTTATTTTACAACCTACTATTTATTTTTCAATTAGAAAGTTTATAAAACTAGAACTATATAATTTAAAATGAATGCTTTTGTTTTAATATGGGATTCTGTGCTGTAAAATATAAAATTCACTAAAATTGATTTAATTTACAACTACAGTTCTAATTAGCACTTGATTTGAGTTTTTAAAATATTTTTCATCTTCAAGTTACAAAAATTGTTGTTTATTAAAATTCATTTTCTGGTACATGTTTTATTCTTAATTAAAAGTATAATTTATAGTTTAAACCACTTCAATGACTTGCTTTTTGAAAGCCTCTTAATTTTCACGAGTTTCCGAAGTAAACACATATCACTTTATATGAGTGCTGCTTATTCATGTAGGAGTTTTCGGAGTTTATTTGATGAAATGTGTATAAGTGTGGCAAAACAAGCTTTGAACGTATGTTCTTCTATTTACAGAAAATACTTTTTATCTAAAGAAAAATTGTAGTAGGATTAAATAGTTAATTATTTTGTGTACCTCTGAAGTGCTTAGTGTTGTATTGAGCTGTAATAGCTGGTGTATATGACTGAATATTTAAAAATAGTTGAGTAAAAGAGGTCCGATATTTAGAGGGCAATGGAGTACACAATATATGATGAGCCTGAACTAGGGAAAATATTTGGGAAGAATTTGTTAAATAAGAAACAGCATTATAGTTTTCATTGCTATGGTAACATTCAAGTGAAAGGAGGACTACCTTATTCTGTAAATATCTAGATATATAACCCTTGTTAAAATTATAGCAATATGTGTCATTTAACCCAGATAACCCTGAATTTTTTTTTTTAAGATTTTTTTTAGATTTCTTGTGCTAAGCTGTTGCAAAAGACACCATTCGACTTGCAAATACTTATTTCAGCAGTATAAGTACCACCAAATTGTCATAATGCAATGTCCTTCTGGAAGGACATCAGGATAATATGACATGAATTTGCATTGTTCTGAAGTAGAAACCCACATCTTATATAAACAAATTTATTCTTTCAAACATTTATTACATTCAAAATTGATAAAATATAAAATCAGAAATGGTTAATTAGAGAGTTATTTAATGAAATAAAATTATAAAAAAAATATTTTTTATGAGACAATAAGAAACAAACATGTAAAGGCACATCACGCTTTGTACACTTAGTTGTCGAATTTTTAGTACACTGACGACATCTCGCTTGTTGTTTTTTGCCTGAAGTGTTGACATGCTGGTTATAAGATGATCAATTCGATCAAAACGGCTATCTAATTTAGCTGTCTTACTAGGTCTACCTTGTTGAGAGGCAAGTCTCTGATGCGAATCCAGAAATAAAGGACACCAACATCCTTCTAAATAAGAAGACATGCATTTTTATACACCTCTATATATCTTCTTATACATAATCTATATGGAATCATTGGTGGTAGCTGATCAAGATAGGACATAACAACACCATATCCCATTCCTTTGTCCGAGTACTTGTTTGAGCACGTATCTGCACCCTGATATGGCTCCAGTCAGGATAAGTAGCCTGATGATGTTGCTCCACGCCAGAATTTCATCCCAAAATGAATGGGCTTTCCTTTTATCAATTGTTTTGCCCAATGGCACCCAAAATAGGGGACCATTGAATCATCAACTGAATAGGAATAATGAAACGATAATCCTAAAAATATTTCAAAACACCCAGGTTTGACTTATCAACTATCCTATAGAAGAGATATCATATTGCCCTGATGTCCTTCTGGAAGGACACCTATGTTTGGGGCATCATAGTGACTAATAGACAGAATATTTCTAACCTATTGGATAACAAACATTTAAAGGCACTACCAATAAAACTATCTAATCGAATAAATAACCTAAATCTAATAAAATAAGTTAAATGTACTTACCTATCTATATGAATGACTGTTAGGTCATCCATGGCAAATACACACACAACTTTAAAAACTTATAAAACACCATTCAGATAAAATCAGGAACTGTTAAATGTATCCGATGATAAGACTAACCATTCAAGTAAACAACGAAGGTGTCTCCTTTTACGGGGAAGACGTACAATAACCATTAGGAAACATTTTACGTATTAAAGTAGTGCGTCCTTCCTGAAGACCATCAGGGCTATCTGGGTTAATTTGATGAAGTGATTTATAATATTCCAGAATTTAAATGAAGTATACATATGTAGAGAGAGAGATAAAAGTACATTACACAATCCTATTTAGTACAGACCAATGCTTGTTTTTAATAACTTTCGCTTTATGACTGTAACAAATTAATTTCTGTTTTACAAATGTAACATAGCATGAAATATTATTTTTTATACTTGTAAAACATTGCCTACTTGCATATTAAATTACTTAATGCTAATAATGTATTTCAAATAACTATCTGGCATATTAGAATAAACCAAAATCTAAGAAATTCAAACCTCCTGGAATGTCAATTTTGATTAATGCTATATTTTCTGTTTTTTTTTTCACATTTCTTTATTGTTATATTTTTAATATTCATAAACACTCATTGGAGGCCGTGATAATTTCTCTGTATGGAATTAAAATAATTCTTTCGATTTGTTAGAAAACCTATTCACACAAAACCAATCTATTGAAAATCGGATTTATTAGGTAATCTCTTCATTGTTGATCTATTGCTACCATTAACTGTGACTATACATTTGTTATGGAACTCATATCACATTCAACATACTTTATAAAATCAATGTTATTATTTTTTGTTAGATATTTTATGTTATTTAATACATTTTAAAATACACAAGATAGATTAGAATAACTTCTAAAGATCATACTATTATCATGGACACTATATAAAACATACTTTTAAATATATATATATATATATATATATATATATATATATATATATACATACATACATTTTTTTTAAATATCACCGGTAATTGAAACTTGGAATTGAATTTAAATAGGTTCAGATAGATTCCTACGTTTTTCACAGTTTTGGTAGCAATCTCTCACTATTTTTTTTTTATTACTGAGATTAGAAGTTACCAGATTGGATCAAATGGAAAAGGCCTTATTTCGCAAATTGTAAAACTAGTTTTTAACTCACTTTTACGTAGGAATTGATACATTCCCATTGGTTTTTTTAATGCAAACCTCTTTTATCTTATTTATTTAATGTTCTTGCCCTTTTTTAATTTAAGTGTGGAATGACAGTGATATAGAAATAGTGATTGCCTTTTAGTGCTACTAACAGGAAACTAGTGTACCTTCTGCATAATTAATTTTGCTTTGGGAAACAGGACAAAAAATTGTAAATGTTGTGGGCTCTTTTGAATAAAAAATATTAACAGCTGTAATAATTATTTTATTTTCTAGTGCAAGTGTGTATGTATGTATGTGTGTATATATATATATATATATATATATATATATATATATATATATATATATATATATGTTGTATTATATTTCTTTGGCATTTTGAAAGGTAATGCACATGATTTTTGTGATAAAATATTTTGTTTGTATATTTTCATTATATGTCACAATAGTTACCAAATTGTTCTTTGTTATGTTTTTATATTTTGTTATTTAGTATAGCTAATTTTTATATATTTCTATATATTTAATAATTTTTTGAATAAAAGCTTTTTATAAATAATTTTTTTTTAATCAGAAATATTTACCACTCAGATTTAAGTTATATTTATGAAACTTAAATTTTTAGAATTATTTAATTATACGTGAGTAGGAAATAATAAGGAAATATTCTTCACATCTCCATAAATAAAACAAAGGGAAGTCTGGCATTCCATTTAAATTTGACTGGATTGCATTTACTTTTTTTTTTTTTTGCATTTGGGTTATTCTTGTATTAGTGGCATCAAATTTGAAATATCTGTTCATCTATATGTTCATTAGTCAAATTGAGAGATTTAGGAACCCGATTGTTTAAACATGAGCGAAGGTGTACTTTGTTTATGAAACATATCTTTGTCAAGAGCGAAATCTTCTTGACTAAATTATTTTATTTTTAAAAATTATATAAGATATTGTGTTTAGACACACAGGACTAAAATGTTGTTTTGAAGTATGGATTGAGCTATTTTTAGCTCCGACTTACATGTAGTAGTATCAGTACTCACTGATATTACCTGAGGAATAAGTACAATGCAATTTGTATTGGATAACAAACACTACTCAGAGAGGGGTTTATTTAGAATAAAAACATAAATTCACTGTATTCTGGTTCTTATTGGTTTTATCATTTATATATATCACAAATTGTGTTTATGAGATTTTCTCTGCTTACTGGAGTAAGGTGTACTGATCAAAATAGGAAAAATCAGTGAGAATATCCACGTCTGAAGAGGTTACCAACTTTTAGCAAAAAAACATTTTTTTGACCCAATGAGAACAGAAATGTACATGATTTGTATTTTACTCCTCCATTAGATTTCTACTTGTAGTGGGATTTTGGTTAAAACAAATTAGACATTAGTCTTACATGAAACAAATATCAACCATAGTATTGTTCAAATAAAAATTGAGAATGGAGAATTTCCATTGATGAGCAAAAAACAATAGGAAACAAAATATGACGATTTTTCATTTCATGCCTCTATAACAACCCCCCACTCCTGTTCGTTTATAAAAATTTTAAGATAGATTATAGTCAAAAATACAGAGTTTCGTTGATTTCGATTTAGTTTCGTGTCCTATAACATTGTCGACCCCTTCTATAGTTATTCGTGCTTACCTCATTTATACTTCATTATATGGCAAAAGTGCATATAACAAAAGTTACTTTAAATAACAAAATAAACAACTTTTATTATAAGCACATTTGCCGAATATTGAGTATTGTGTAGGTCAAATAAACATCTTTGAGAAAGAACGAAAAATCATCATATAAATTATTTACATGTATCGGGCAAAGTAAAAGTTCAATGAACATCATATTTGGTATTTAACATTGGAATGAAGTGGTTCATTATATAACAGCTTATTGCTAATATGATGTGAGTAGGAGGGGGGTTTACTAATGACCGAAAACTATAATATAGAAATATCCCAGTTATTTTTCAATGTTGAGAAAATATGTACTTAACAACATTTTTAAACATTACATTTGCAATAAGATTGTTTCTATACACTTTTTAATTCTATGCATATAACGGAGATATTTTGAAATTCCCCATCTAAACCCCCCGCCTCAACCAGTCGGATTCCAGCCATTAATTTTACATAATGCGTAAAATATTGAGTTGGGTAACAATTAACCAAAATTGTGACCACTACAGCTTTAACAGACACACACATACACGCACACACCCACACACATACGCACACACACACACACACAAACACACGATATATATATATATATATATATATATATATATATACATATACATATACATATACATATACATATACTAGCTAAAGTACCTGGCATTGCTCAGAGAGTCTCAACGATTGTAATTTCTTTTGGCTTTAGATTCTCTATATTTTTACACTTTCAGTCTAAAGTCTTTAGATTACTATTTATCCTAGCAACTATAGCAAACTTATAGAATTTTTTAGTCTCAAAGAATAAAAAAAGAAATAAAAAGAAAGAAAAAATGAGTTCCTGATCAATCTCCCTCTCCATTATTCAAATTACTGTTTAAAATATAAACCATAATTATGGACAACATTTTTATTAATACACTGATATGTATATCTGAAAAGGCCTCCTTTATAACCCCCACTCCTGTACCTAAAAACAGGTTGGTACAGCTTATAATTATGGAGGAGGTAATGCTAATTCACAGAGGTGTTCAGTTCCATTCAATGGTTAGTGCCCAATAAAATTATTGACTCCCTCTTTAGTTTTTAGCATATATCTCGTTTATACTTTGTTATATGACAGAAGTGAATATTACAAAAGTTTCTCAAAAAAACAATAGGAAACGAAATGTCGCTATTTTTATTTCAGGCCTCCCTTAAACCACCCACTCCTGTTAATCACAGAGAATATTAGTATAGCATGTAGTCTAAGTTGGGTTAGTAGTAATGTACATACCAAGTTTCATAAAATTCGGTTCCAAGGCATGAAAAGGTAACAAACAAACAGACACCAAAGCCACAAATTGCAGATATCGTTGTCTATGGCACGTGAAAGGAAAAAGTATCGCGAATTTCGAGAAAAAAATCAATGTACAAACAGAATTTACAATTTCTGATTTATATATTATATGTGTGTGTGTGTGTGCGTGCGTGCGTGTGTGTGTGTGTTTTGTTATGATAACGAAAATGAAGTCCTTTCAAAACTATATTTAGAGAGTTTTGAACAGACTTCATTCTCGTCATCTCCTGGGTAGGATCGATGGACATTAGAAGATATTTTCCGAAAATCGCCTCATGAGTACAACCTCAATAGTTGATGTACCTCAAGGGAAATCTGCTAAAATTAATGACGTACTCCTTTCTAATTAGTTAATAGTTCTGCCCATAACCTTGAATGAGCGAATAACAGGCTGGACTGCGTGGGAATTCACAAGGCTCTTTAACGTGATAATACGCTTGCTCTCAAAAGTATGTTAATAACATAACTTGAACGAAAGTCCATTATTATTGAAATTTGGAGTATTAACTTTTTAATTTTCATCAGCCAAACCGTTTCATTGTAAGGGATTAAAAAAGCGTAGTAATTTTCTCCATACCTATCAGAGAAGCCAACAATTAGTAGATGACTTTTTTTCTCTCATAAAAATAAAACTACTAATTATGTTCCATGCCTAATTTTTTTTATCTGATTCATAGGAAAGGAAATATATTCGATTTCGTTTTTTAACCACTCTTCAGCCTCCTTTTGGGGGTTTCCCTTATGGTCTACAAATTGCATATATCAGTACTCTAAAATGTTCAAAATACGAAATGCAAATTTACCCATAACATTCATATACTTAAAAGTGAAAAACGTCGAAGGGAATTATTCATTGAGTACACAGACTTGCTGGTGTGGCTCTATTTCGACACATTAGTACTGAACTTACAAAATTAATTTCTGAACTTGAAGGATATAATTTAATGGTCTGGCGAAGAAGGGCTCAGACTTTTATAATGGGTCTGATCTGTCACAATTTCTGTATTTTTAACAAGAATAGCATTTTAACTTGTCAAACAATTTCTTCAAATGTCTGTTCACCCTATCTAGGTTAAATTAGATTAATTGTTTTTTTGCGGGAAACTATAGGGTTATTACGCCCTCACCCTATCTAGTAGATACCAAAATTGAAGTCAAATTTAAATATATTTGTGCTCAGGTTAGCTATATGAGTTGAAGCGTCGGCCTTAATCTCACATGGCAAACCTAGATTGGTGAGTTAGGTTCCCGCCTGGGCAACAGTCGAACTCTTAAATAAAATTCTTAGTCCCACCCTAGCCAGAAATAGGTGGTAACCTGTAAATAACCCGTCCTAATTAGCAATAGTAACAAAAACTGGATGATGGTTGGTGGAATGAATAATAATAATAAATACATTTGCCTTCTTTCAAAGAAAGCTTTAACTTTCATAACTAATTATATTAGCAAATTTCAAAAACTCAATCTCTGATAATAAAGATCAAGTGTACTTACGGACGAAATCGGACTTGGAGTCAAGAGAGAATTTTTTGATATCGCCTTTATCTGCACAAGAAGTTTTCGAATTGGAAAATGTTTTATAGCTATTTCCAAAGATTTCTACAGTTTCAGGTTAATAAACCATTCATGTTAAATATATATATATATATATATATATATATATATATATATATATATATATATATATATATTTATGGCTGTTAACGCTCTAGCAATCGTAATTTGTGTTTATCTTTACCAAATCCGATATTTAAATGTTTTTGTAAAACTAAAGATCAGGTTCGTGAATGGCTGAAATTGGACCAGTGAAATGAAGTTGGATTAGAGGGGGGATTTCTAAAATTCTAAATAATGCCGTTAATACCTCGGATAGAAAAATCGTATAAAATAATCGTGTTGAAATTTAATTTTCAATAAATGTTGTAATATGAATTTCTTTCTCTATCTTTAATATTAATTATATATTTGATATTTTATTTGTCAGTCTTCAATAAAATCCCACTCTTACTCATGTCTTATTAACAATATGTCATTTTATCATGAACGATTTTATTCGAAGCTTCAATACCAAATATTGTGTCCATTGAGCTTTTTCTGTGAGAGATATGTGTAATTATTTTCGGCTTGGTCATCATTTATGATTTTATATTAGAAACTACATGAATACCAAAGGTTATATTAAGTAATGATTAACATTGCCCTTGGGAGAGGGGGGATTGAAAATATCTCGGTTAATAAGAGTCACATCAAAATACTTTATATAATCAATTTTGTTGGAATTTTAGTTTCCTCGACTATAGTTTTCAGGTTTTCGCTGATTCGAATATTAACGGATTTATTTGTTGTTTTTAGGTCAAGGTCTTTTGTAAACTTTAAGTACCTAAGTCACTAAACATTTGAAGTCGAACTAACATTTTCATTTCTTCGTGATGGACCTTCTTTGTATTCAAGACTTGAGGAATACCCAATCGTGTTCGTTGATTTTCATAAAGTTAAAATAGTGTTCTAATTATTGGAAATATAATTTGAAATGACATTATCATTGCGTAATCCCAGTCCTTGTGAAATCTGTTCAATTTACAGAAAGCATGCATGACTTACTGTTTTAGTTAGTACAACACTTTTCCAAAACAATGTTCTCTATTGGGGTATTTTCACTTAATGTCCGATTTTTCAAACTTGGATATTCCCAGTTTTTTCGGCTATTTAGATCAGTACATCTAACTGCATTTAGCAGGGTAATGAATAGTTACATCTACATAATACTTATAATTATTGATCTATCATTTTTAACAGATTTTCCTTAAGGGAAATCAAATATTGAGGTCGTACGTATATCACTCGATTTTCGAAAAATTTCTTCAAATGTCCATTAATCCTACCTAGGACATGACCGAAATGAGGTCACTTTAAATCTACATACATACATACATATATATATATATATATATATATATATATATATATATATATATATATATATATATTTGTTTGTTAACGCTCTAGCGTTCGCAGTTTTTGTTGAATCATTACTAAACTCGATATTCAATCGTTTTATGTAAAAATAAAGATCAGGTTTGTTAATTGCTGAAATCGGACCAGAGAGAGGGAAAATTTCGAAAAATCTCCGTTATTTTGAGTATGATCGAAAAATTGTATAGAACCAATCTTATTGCAAATATAATGTTCTTTAAATTTTGTTATGTAGGTTTTTTCACTATCTTGATTATTGACCGGGATATGTGCATTTATTATTATAAACCCCCTCCTACTCATGTCATATTGACAGTAAAGTGTTAAAGTGAGGTGAATGCAAATACGTGACGCACGTAGGAAATCTGCTTAGTTAACGCATCCCCTGTGTGATGAACTTTTTCCTCTCACTTGAATACTAATGGTTTCGTAATATTTTTAGGTTTACAGTTCTTCCTTCTATCTAATTTTTTCTTTAAACTATTGAATCACTAAATATCAAATATACAGTTTTAATTTCAAGTCTTTTTTAAATATACTAAGGAGAAGTAAAGAATAGAATTCTTTAGACGTCTTCTCTGCATCAATTCTGCTAAGTTTATGCCACAATTCTAACGATTTAACTGGATGGAAACAATCGTATATGACGGAGAGACTCATACAAGAAATTGTAAGGGCATTTGAACACAAGTCAACCCCTAAAAAGGAACCATATTTAGATTTGAAATTACCAACGGCGTCTACAATCAATACTATTACAAAGACGTTACCAGGAGATTATATTAATCTAACAAGGCGTTGAAAGGGAAAGCCTTCGAGAGATTTATTATCGTGCTAGATACTTATTGATAGCGAAGGTTGTCTGCTTTAAGCCGAAGAGTATTAGGGGATTGGATGGTGGCAAGACCTTTGTATAAAAGAGCATTTTGTTCATGAATCCCCCGCCCTGACTTAAATCCCTTCAGTCGAGCCTTAGGACAGGCCCTTGCCACACAGGATTCTTTTTGCTTGGAATGAGAATGGATTTATTGTAAGAGGTAGGACTTTTTACATTCATCTGTTATCTAGATTTGATCACTATTCTCGGGAAATATATGTTTTTGAATTTCAAAATTTCTGAGATATAAAGAACTAGAGTTGACACTTTCCGCCCCCATTTTATATTCGTATCTACTAGTTTTTAACTTCGCAGCTAGCGCAACATCATTATTATACTGAACTAAACATGTCTTAGTTCGGTTATTTTCTTGTTCCATTAAGAAGTTGACGTAAACCTACATTCAATCAACGGCAAATTGCAATACACTTTAGAAATATAATTACATGCAATAAAAAAAGATCTTCAAGTTTTACTACACCCTCTATATTTTTAGCAGATTTTCTATATTTAGTTTCCATTTAGATCATATGTTCTGATCTTATTTAGGGGCTCAGGTTTGGCATGTGAGTTAAGACTTTGGTCTTAATTTCATGTGGTAAACCTAGAGTGGCGAGTTCGATTCCCGCCGGGGCAACAGGAATTTATTTTGTGGCGAACTCATTAAATTAAATCTTGAGTCCTACCCTGCCTAGAAAAGGAAGGTAACCTGTAAATAATCCGCCCACTTAGCCATAGTAGCATAAAGTAGAGGTAAATAAATAACAAAATAATCTTATTTATTGTTTTACTTTAATATACAATATTTAACATTTATATTTTATTTTTATTTTATAAAAAATAACAGTTTAGTATATGATTAATTTATGTATATAGAGGGTTTAGTGAGACTCTTCTTTAGCAAGAAAATCTTTTTTATCATCTTAAATACTTTTATTGGGGTCACTAAGGAAGAGGTGCAATTGCCAGTATAATTAAATTTGAATTATTTATTAACGTCCACTTTTTGCAACTAAGTCTAATTTGGACAGGTTATCTACAGGTTACCACCCTTTTCTAGCCAGGGTGGGACTAAGAATTTTCTTCAATGAATTCCGTCACTAAATAAATTCCTCTGCCCAGGGGGGAATCGAACTCGCCACTCTAGGTTTACCATGTGAGATTAAGGTCAAAGCTTTAACTCACGTGGCTAACCTTAGCCCCACCAGTGTAATTTACTTTTGAAGCGGATTTTGACTGCAGTTGAGAAGGAGTTTAGAAGAATATACACGGATTTTCAAAATTAAAAGATAGTGTAATGGTGTCAATGCTAAACAACAATGAGTGACAGGTGTTTTAGATCTTTTAAGAACTTGTAAAGTTCAATAGTTGCAAATGCCCAGTAGGGCGAAACGTTTACTGTTTAAAAAGAAAGTACGTCACACAGGGTCTGCGTAAACTAAGCAGATATCCCACGTGTGCCACGAATTTACATTTATCTCAAAATTTATAAATTCAATGAGAACAATATTAGGTATTTATTCTTCAAATAATGTGCTCCTTAATATAACAGAATGCTGTTAATATGACATGAGTAGGAGTGGACTACTGATGGCCGAAAACTATAAAATGCAAATATCTCGGTTAATAATCAAGATAGTGAAAATACGTACATAACAACATTTATAGAACATTAAATTTTCAATAAGAATGGTTGTATACGATTTTTCGATCCGATGCATAATAACAGAGATATCAAGAATTTTTGAAGTTCCTGCCCTTTAACCGCCCCCCCCCCGCTGGGTGAATTATAAATACATATGTATTTAAAAAATGTTGAGTGGACCTCATTTTTGTCATCTACTAGGTAAGATCGATGGACATTTCAAGAAATATTTTGATAATCCCGCCATGAGTACAACCTAAATTACTGATTTCCCTTAAGGGAAATCTGCTAAAAACAGTTGAATTCATAAAAATCAACGGCCAATTTTAATATTTATTAGCAAAACGTACCTCTTCTACAACGAAGTGTCGCTCATTCTATGTTAAAATTACGATTTGAATTAATTTGATAAATGTGTTGAAAGTACTTTCAAAAAATAAAAGAAAAAGAAATATGTTGAAATGCTCTGAATGTGGTTCTATTGTTTCAACTTTCCAAGGCTGCTAGGAGAGGGTTGACTTTCCTCTTCTAGGTTCTCCCTAATTTTGGTACTGAATGTAATCTCTCAAGGTCATCGAATCCTTAAGAAACAATTAACGTTTATAAAATGATATGATATATGATCATTAGTTCCAGGAAATGTAGATGCTACCAAATTAGTTGGGAATAAAAATGATGTACCTATGGCGAAAACGTGTTGTGTTATGTGACCAACGGTAAATATTTTTTTCAATAACTAAAATGACAGACCAGGTTACGAAACTCAGCATATTTTCCACGAGCCAAAATTATCAACAAATGATGTATTATGTACTTCATTCAGAGTTGACATTAAGTCTCTATTACTCCCTTGGTTAAACCTTAAAGTAAAAAATCACAGCCCCCAGATTAATAAACCTCATTTATACAAATTTGAACGAACCTGTTAGACATCTGTTTAGTTGGATCAGTGAATATTTATAGAAAGTTTTAGAAAACCTCATGAAGAGTACAGATCTAGTAGCTGAATTCTCTAAAGAGAAATGAGCTAATAAAAAAGAAAAAATATTATTGTCAAATCTGTCGGTAAAGACCATCATTATTTGTTAATCGTCTACTAAGCATTTTCCAGTCTGCCGAAAGTTGTACTCATACTATTATAACAAGTCCGTTACGCAGGGGCTGCGTTAAGTAAGCAGATTCCCCACGTGCGTTTGCCTCAAAACGTAAAAGTTTAGTGAGATTAATGATTGGCATTTAGGTTTCTAATAAAGTGCTTCATTATATAACCGCTTCTTGTTAATATGACCTAAGTAGAGGACTGGGGGTTTACAGATGGCCATAAACTAAAAAATGCATATATCTTGGTTAATATTTTTGATACGGAAAATTTGTATAGAGCAACATTTATAGACACATTAAATTATCAATAAGATTTTTTTTATACGACGTAAAATAACAGCGATCTTTCGAATTTGCGAAATTTTCCTCCACTAAACCCCTCCTTCCACTGGTCCGATTCTGCCGTTAACGAACTTGATTACTCTTTTTACATAAAACGAGTATATATCGAGTTTGGTAACAATTAGGCAAATATTGCGACCGCTAGAGCGTTAACAGACAAATATATATATATATATATATATATATATATATATATATATATATATATATATATATATACACACACACACACACACACACTCACACACACA
The DNA here is from genome assembly GCA_019009955.1 of Riptortus pedestris. Classification (NCBI taxonomy): domain Eukaryota; kingdom Metazoa; phylum Arthropoda; class Insecta; order Hemiptera; family Alydidae; genus Riptortus; species Riptortus pedestris. The sequence goes on along the minus strand of CM032230.1, from coordinate 54,577,446 downwards.
CACACACACACACACACACACACACTCACACACAATTTTGAACAAACCTCATTTAGGCTCGATAAACATTTAAAGAAATATTTCGAAAATCACGGCATAAGAACAACTTTAATAGCTGATTTCCCTTAAGGGAAATCTTTTAAAAGAGTATTAGCCGTACTGTTATAAAACCAGAACATACAATATTAAGAGCACAGATAGAAATGGTTGAACCGGACAAACGCATGAGACCAGTAATCATCTACAGACCTGCACCGACATACAAACAAGCGAAACACTTGGACTGGTACGGAAGAACGTTGTAAATATAAAAACACATTCACTATCAAGAATATCACGGAACTATAAACCAATTGAAAGGAGCACAAATTTCAGAGAGAACACTCCAGCCTCGTTCGACATTAAGGACTGATTCCCTTCGTAGAAGCCACAGATATTTTGTTATTTATTTATTTGTTTGGTGTCACGCAAGTTTAGCGATTTACACCCTTTATCGCATAAACCAAATGGTAAAAACTACTCCAAATTATTCAATCTATTTAATATAAATTCATACATTCTGGCCGATAACACTAGTGGAAAATAAAAAAGTCCGTCACGCAGGGGCTGCGTAAACTAAGCAGATTTCCCACGTGAAGTTATACAATAGAGAAATCTCCATACGAGAGCCGAACAGTTACGGCAAAGGGCCGAAATAGCTTTTGGCGGGAAATTCAAAAATCCGTTATCGGCCCAAATTTAATAAAAATGCAAATATCTCGGTTAATATTCAAGATAGGGAATAAATGTATATAACAATATTTATAGTAAATTTAATTTGATATACGATTGGATCTATACAAGGTTTCGACCCGACGTGTAGTAAAGGAGATATTTCGAATTTTCGAAAATCCTCCCCTTTAAACCCCCCCCCCCTCCCACTGGTCCGATTTCAGCCGTTAACGAACTTGATCTTTCTTTTTAGATAAAATGACTAAATTTCGAGTTTGGTGACGATCAAACAAAAATTGCGACTGCTAGAGTGGTAACAGACATATATATATATATATATATATATATATATATATATATATATATATATATATACACAGTTTTGAACGGACCTCATTTTCGTCATCTACTAGGTAGGATCGATGGACATTTGAAGAAAAATTTCGAAAATTCCGTCATGAGTACAACCTCAATAGCTGATTTCCCTTAAGGGAAATCTGCTAATAATAGGAACTAATAGAAAAAAAAACTATTAAAACAGAAAAAACAGAACAGGGAAAGTTATGAAGAGGAAACAGAACATGAATAATTGGTAAAAGACAAAAAACAAAAAAAATACGAAACAAAAACGTAATGTTAAATTTGAAAACTAAAATATTTTATAAAAGATAATAAAAGTATAATTAGTAATTTATGATAAATAAACAAGGATTTATTTAAAGTTTGTAAAAAAGATTTTACACAAGCATTCAGAATTTCACACAGATATTTTGAAAACAAGTGTACAACATTGGGCATATTAGTGATGTTATCATAAATTTTTATATTTGTGTCTAAGCGCATGCCACGTGTACTCGTCGATCAGAAAGTGATGCCGGGGCATCTATTTATAGATGTAGTAGTATTATATAACCAATATATTATATTGGTTAATATAACCAATGTACTAATTTTTAAGCCAAAACCAAAATATTTTTACCGCAGGGCACATAACAATGTTGTATAAACTTTGTGATTTACAAAAATAAAAAAGCCACACAAACAAGGGCGTCATCGACAAAACGTTTCCAAGCCCCTCCATATTAACCAAATGAAGGACAAACAGTAACTTTGTAAATGTAATTATATGCAATGATCATTCACATTAATGTCTATATGAGTGCTAAATTCGTGAATTTATAAAAGTATATAAGCGTATAAAAGTTTGATATGTACAATCAGAACGGAAATGATATCCTGGTACCGATTTGTAAATCCTAAAAAGTTAATAACTTTTGATGATAAATGGGAATTTATGAGTTTGCACCTATAATTTATTGAACATCATCGTATTCCTATTAATGGCTTATTAATTACATAACTGGACCACAAGAAATCAATTACTTATGCACGTCATTATAGCTATAGGTTGAGTATTTGAATACTGGTTTTCCTTGATCTCTGAGATGTTGCTTGAATATAATAAATACTAGCTTAATCCATATCAAGCAGCAGTAAGCTCTGTCCATTGCGGCTAGTAAGCAATGGCTATCAGAAAATATTTCTTTAAGAAAAGGAACAACTCAGACTGTACTCATGACGTGATTTTTGAAAAAATGTCTAAATGTGATTCTATTCAGAAATGACGTCCCTTCAAATTTATCAAGTAGTCTGTTACAGCTCTGCCAAAAATCGCGGACACAATTTTTATTTCATTGTTGCGAGTTTCGTAACAATAGATTAATAGCTTTTATTAAATATCGTTATTTAATAGATGCTATATCTTAGGTACATTTTTATACATGAATGTTACATGTATTGAGCCCTGAATGTTGGTGAGGGATAGGGACTTGAAAACATTTTTGTCAATAACTCCTATATTTTTAGTTTAGCTTGCTACAGGTATCTCAGTTTTGGCATGACCTTGACCTATTCCGTCATTTTTAAACACTCAATAAATTTATTATTATTATGTTATTAGCAGAAGGTAGCCCATTATTAGATGGCGTTTTAAAGTATTAAAGGACTGTTGGTCTATTTAAATAAATATAATCCGAATTACTCTTATTCTAGATTTTAATTTATTGATATCTTTATGAGTGTTAATGCAAAGGTGTGTGTGCTCGTGGTTACTTTTTTTTTTTTAGAGAAAATTATTTCTACATTTTAAAATGTCTTATATCATATTGGCTCAATAGTTTATTTTTTTCATTTACTATATGATTATTCAGGTTCTTACATAGTTATTTGCAGTCATACACTGCCTGCATACTTTTCCTTCTACAACAAAATTGGAATAAGAAAGAAGATTTGGTCATTTATACTGCTTTAAGTTATTCGAATAATTCATTAAACGCTATTGTAGTGGTCATATTAAATAAAATAAATGCTTTCTCTACTCGCTCCATAGTGCGGGTAGCCTATTGGGCTTTCTTCCTTTTTCCTGACCAGGAAGGCTCTCTCTTTTTTATTGGTGAGAGGCCAAGTCTACAAAACATCCTAATGCCACATGGCCTCTCCTCAGTTCCATCAACTGCCTGTATCTAGGCAATAACAACAAAGTATGACACTCAGAGGCTGCGTAAACTAAGCAGATTTATCACGAGCTCATGTGGTACACTAGTAATGCCTCTTTTTCTAAGTCAAAATGTTATGAACCGAAGTGGGAGTTTATTGTACGCTGAAAACAAAAAAAAAATATACAAACAGGTTGCAAATTAAGCTACTTCCTTTTTTGGAGGTAGCTATCAAGGTCAGCCTCCTAATCTGCCTCGTATAAGGTGATAACATCCATTCTAGTTCATGTCATAAAAATATCCTCTCTGTTAGGGATGTACTAAGAGAACAGCTTAAGTTAAAATTTACTATGATAAAAATGGAAATTCACTATCCTTGTGGATTATATATGTTTAAACACACACACACATATATATATATATATATATAGGGAGAGAGTTTTTTGAACGGACCTCATTTTCTTCGTTTCCTGGGAAGGATCGATGGACGTCTGAAGAACTTTGCTAAAAATCTTGTCATGACTCTTATCCAGAGTCAGCACTCCAGTAAACGTATACAGTCCGACCATTTAGTTTATGCAAGGTTTCTCTTTCTCCAATCCGAAGTTTAATGTATTATCATAGAATTCTATTTCTCCATACTGTTATACACCCCTGCAACAACTCATTAACTGCTTTATAAACATTTAAATTAGTTATCGAGTTCATTATATGAAATCCTTAATCCTACCCGCAAGAAAAAAGTGGTAACCTACTGATAGCCCATCCTGAGTTTTCTTAGCCCCACATGTGGTTCTTACTGGGAATTAGTGTTCCAGGTTAAATTGCATTAGTCAGATTTCCGTTTGTGTCCTTTTGCATTAGGGCGTGGGAGGAACTCAACAATTGAGCTAATTAAGCCCTTGCCTTCTGATTTATTAAAAAAAAATAATAAAATATTATCTGTTGTGTAGTTTTGAAGCAGTAGAGTTAGGAGAGATAAAACTTGCAACTGCAATGAACGATATTGAGAAGATCGCAGCTTGAATTCTGATCATAAGTGTAGATTTGCCAAAATGCAAGATAACTATTTCAATGCCTCTGCTTAACTGCCAATCTGATGGGGACATAAATAATCAAAAAAATATTTTTTTTCACGATGTTTGAGTTTGTTTTGAATGTAATGAAATAAGGAATCTGGCAAAACCAGAATGCAAATCCGGTTGAGTGTGACGCAATAGCTATCATTATGCATTTTGAACACTATACTAAACTGTACAGGCAGATGTATTGATGTGTCAAGAACAAGACATTAGTGAGCAATAAGTTTTTTTTTTTTTTTTATGGAAAGGTGAGTTAAATTTTAATGCGAATTATCCAAAATATTTTTTGGCACTTATTTACGTATTTTCTGTTATTGGGAACATGAAAGTATATATAGCAAGACTGAGACTAATTAAAACTTCTTTTTCTATACTTGAATTCTGACGTATTGTTAATTTTTATTCTTATTTATATTACAATTTCAGATCGATGAATTTAACATTTCCTGACTACATTCTGGATTTGAATAATATCATCTTTTGAAGAAATCATATCATCTGGTTTGGCACATTGCTAATGTATTTTTATTTAAAAATAATAAAACAAACATTTTGGTATACCTGCTCCGAAAACATTTATTTTTCTTGTTCGAAAAATGCCGTTGCTCCAGAAAAACCGCAATTTCTGAATTTTCTAGCTTTCCATTGCCACAGACGTAATACTCAAAACGTTTTTATAAAAAGACAAATCAACGATACTTCCTATCACTGCCGTAAATATCCTTAACCAGTTTGGGGGAGTTTGATCTAGTAATCTAAGTAATTAGTCCATATAGGACATGTCTGTAATTGCTTTCTATTAAGACTAAATGAGCCGCGAGCGTTTTGAGGCCTCAACATGGAACAGTGTATCTAAGGCAATTCCACAAGATCTATTGCCGTCTTAAGTGCTCTTGGGAATGTCGCATGAGCCAAATACAGCTCTGCGAAACAGGAACTAACTTCCTCTTGCTTTAATTGACAGCCAACGTTCCTTTTATAAGTCTGTTTATTAGAACAAAAATTCAGTCTCACGTTATCTTAATGTACTTTTAAGAGATTAACAGAGGTGCAGGCAAGCATTATTTGTGCACCTTTGATTCAATATGTACATGAGATCACTAATGCACGTGCATTAAGCTTCTAAGGTTTTGGATATAACTTAATATTTCAGTTACGAAAAAATGCATAGAACAACGATTGGAGACACCAAGAGTTTAACAAGATAGGTTCTAAAGCATTTTAAGATCCAACTCATAATAGATATTTTTTAATTTCTCCTCTCTACACCCACACTATAACAAATTTGATCTTTAATGTTGACTATAGAGGATAAATGTCGAGAATAGTATAGGTCAAATAAACATTTTCGAGAGAGAAAAACTGGGAGCGACCAATTTTTTCCGGATTTTTTTTTTTTTTTTTTAAATTTTTGGCTTCTAGATCGTTTATTTAATATTAATAAATAAATAAAAAGCTTTTATTTTATTTTTTAGCATGTTCCATAAATTGAATTGGTATAAGTAAATATTTAATATTATACAAGAAATATATTATTAATTGAAAATATGATATTTCTATCATCAAGATAACAATTTTATTGCGGATGACAATGGTGTTGAAGAGTAGAATGTATTTTAATACTACATCATATTTTGGGATTCTGTTCGATCAAATACGAGCAGTTTTGGAGACACTTGATAAAATGTTTAACTTGATGATAGAAATATACGTCAGTGATCCAAGGCCAAGCATAATGAAAATATAGCTCTATCGTAGAAAACTGTTAAAGAATATTTTTATGTCTAGAGCTAGAAAATTTTAAATATCTTTATTTATTGTAAAATAAAATAATATCAAATATATTGGTAAAAATAGATAAAACTGTTTAAAAATATTAATGAATTATCTGCGTTATCGTTGATAATTGTTATATACTTTCGTATTCAATGAATAATATATTTCTTGTATAATATTAAATATTTCCTAAACTAATTACATTTTTGACAGAAACAATTCGAATTTTCTTTAAATATATGGAACACGCTAATAATTAAAAAAAAATTAATTTATTTATTAATATTAACCCTTCTCAGGCAAGGCTGGGTCGCCGGTGACCCAGAGGTTGTTAAAAATAATATTCTGGGTAAAGTAAGGAAAGGAGGGGAGGGGAGTGCACGGTCCCCCTCCCCTCCTTCCGAGAGTTGATGAAAAAGAAATTGAGAATCAGCCTGGACCCAGCACTTCAAGACGTCGGTGTGCTTTTTGTGAAAAATCAAGAGATCGTAAGGGTACATCAAACTGCGCTCATTGTAATCGCAGCCTATGTGCTGAGCATAGGCTAAGTATTTGTTCTCGATGCATTACCAGAGTCTCACCTAAAGAAGATGAAGGAATAGAAGTGTTAGATTGTTCTGAGTTATTAGTACTATTCTGAAGTATTAGTGAACTTTCATTACTAAGAGATTATTACCTTTTTTTGATTTTTTATCCCTCATATCTTCTTATTCGTTTTTCCGTAGAGTATTTTTTTATATATATATATTTTCTGTAAGAGTTTAAACTATTTATTTTGATCTGGAAAGTTTTTGACTGTTCAGAGTAGAAAAAATTATTGCTGGACTGCCGGATGAAATGGAAGACTGATAACTTACTGAAAATTATTTAATCACTAAGATTTTATTAAATTTTCTCGTCTTTTATACCTGGAAATTTCTTATTTTTTCCCTTCTAGGAGTTTACTCGTTTAATTTTTATCTTTTATCCAATACGGATACCAAAGGTCTGGAACTTTACGTTCCTAATTTAGGTATAGTTCCTACTAATGTAAGTTTTTGTATTTTTATCATATTATGTATATTGCTAAATAAAATAAATTTTTTCAACTATACTTTCTTTTTTTATATAAAAAAAAACGACAACAACTGGAATATTTTTCTTAAAATGAAAAAAATGTGCTATAAATATGACTGGGTCACCCGTGACCCAGCTTGCCTGCACTGTAATTTTCATATTCCTTGCCTGTGAAGGGTTAAATAAACGACCTAGAAGCAAAAAATGAGGGAAAAAAATCCAGAAAAAAAATTAGTCGCTTCCGGCGAGTTTTGATCTCGATATTTCCAATTACAAAAAGAAAATGCTATTCCCTGAGCCAAAAAGGACTTGTTGAAATACACACCTTTGGAACAATTCAAGAAATTCAGTCAAACTTTGGGCTGCCCAAATACAATGTGTTGCTAAAGACGCAGCTAAATCATCCACGTAGCCGATATTTATTTATTTTTAAATAATTTTTACAGTTTTTTAGATTAATCTAATATATAAAATTTCCATGTCACAATGTTAGTTAGCGTACTCCTCCGAAACGGCTTTACCGATTTTTACCAAATTTTATATGTGTATTCAGTAGGTCTGAGAATCGGCTACTATCTATTTTTCATACCCCTAATTGATAAGGGTTGTTCACCCTTAACATTTTTTTTTTAATTTTTGGACGACATTTTTTTTTTTTTTAATAATGTGGCATTAAAAAATACATACAACCCTAAATTTTTACTTTTTTATCACCAACCCCTATTTTTTTTATAGCCATTTTAGTAATGTAATCATTATCAATCCCGCTCGATAACTGATCAATTATAGTGTTTTTAACTGTACTTTCATTAAAATTTCAATTTGCAATGCCAATCAACAAATCCCAAGGCCAAACGATGTCTAATTGTGGCTTAGATTTGAGTACACCATGTTTTTCACACGGGCAATTGTACGCAGGATGCTCTCGAGTGGGTAAACCATCCAGTTTCTTTGTGCTCGCTAAAGATGGGCTAACAAAAAATATTTTTCACGCTATAGAATTAAAAGATTGATGTTGTTTGTTAGTGTTACTGTCGTAATTAATATGTGATATGTAATTTTAAGAAATAAACTATAATAACTTAAAAATAATATTGTTTGGCGTTTGTTATTTTTATATTCCCTTATCGTTCATAGCGCTCCATGCCTATCTCATGCATATACCACTTACACACTTATAATAAGTAAGTTACTTTTTGTCTACACTAGAATTTATCTAGAAACTAGAAATAATTTATACGGCAAAACAACGTTTGCCGGGTTATCTAGTAATGGTATAAATTCAGAAAATAATATGTTAAAATAATGAATAGATAATATGAATTTACTAAAATAATGTAAGATATACAAATAATAATAATAAAAGAATTGGAGTATGGATATTTATCTATAACCATACTGGGCTTGGGAAATCTACAATAAATAAATAATTATCATAATGAATTATTAAATTGAATTCAACCATTTTTATACAATTACAATACCAAGACACTTTTTTTTTTATGGAAGGACACATTTCAATGGCTTCTAATGATTGTAAAGTGCAGGTGGATTATTTATCTTCTATGGGCAAATCGCTGATGCGGATCTCAATCTGTATAGGAGAAATGAGCTTGAAATTTATATTCGATTTTATAGATACTTTTTTTTCTAAAGTCAAAATTAACCACCTTCACCCTGGAAAAGTTGTCTTTAATCCCAGTTTCTAGACCATAACATTAGCTTGAAATTGAAAAACCACTAAATAATTAATTATTGAAATCATTACTGTGTTGTAGAGGTAGCTAGGAAAGTGAATTTGTACTGTTGTAGCAACATCAACTTGCCAGGCTTCCCATGAACTCCTGATTTTCCTGGAAACGATAAAGGGAAGAGGGTCACCACAAGTATGAGAAATCATTTCTCGTTGTCATATTCATTTAACTATCAAGCAATAAACTCTATAGCGGCGAGGTACTCGCGAACGTGACGGATAACATTGACAGATAGTCTTAGAATTGTCATGAATTAGCAAGTATCTCGTTGCTATAGAGAAGTTGCTATATAGTAGTGAGGTTAAGAGGTCTCAGTACGGCATTCGGATTGTGTACAACATTTTTGGTTATAGTGCGCTTTTCTATAAACAGGCAATACGAGTAGTAAGTGTGGGCATGAACATTCATTTTTTTTAAATTAGGCCAATATTGTAAGAGAACCATTCATAGGTAGCCTGTATAAGCTAATGGTCCATCTTGCCCTACTGGCACGATATCGACATGGAGATTCTAATCAGTATATAAATTGTTAAGAACTAGACTGTCTTGATCTTAGATAAGTAATTTAGATCCTCCTACGACAAAGGCATTTAGCGATTCATAAGAATGTTCAAAAAACTTGAAGATATTTCCGGCCAAATTATTAAATGACATAATTGCTCCTAAATTACATACAAAGACAAACTGGGCAGCCCGTTTACTTTAATTGATCGAAACACTTGTGTAATTGAAGTTCACGAGCTTTGTCCTTCATTAGATATTTTTCTATGTAGCAAAACCGTGTGAAAAGACAATAAATACACACACACGCGCGCGCGATCATTAGCATATATTTTCCTTATATGTAATATATATTTGAAATATCAGTTAATTTGGGTTTTAATAAAAATATTTCATTCCAATGTTCGTTTATGAAATACCCATTCCTTAATGAAATTTTGTGTAACGTGAGTTGCTCAAAAGGGCTCCGAACTAGGAACTCCTCTTATGACATACAAATTAAAGGTGGTTGTTGTTCCAATTTTCCTGTCTAATAAGTTCAGTCCATAATGTTTACTGAACAAATATCTCAGGGTAGAAGAATGTTATATTTGAAGACAATGTATGTGTGTTTACTAGGCGTTAATGAAATCAACATTGAATTGTTGACTTCTGCACTTTACTTGACCTTTTGACTCCTGGACTGGAATCCTCCCCATACGTTAGACGCGTCATCGTCATGGAAAAATGTAGAAAAGTCCAATTAAAGAAGGACTCAGCCTAATTTTGATCTTTGAATCTCCTTGTGAAGATATATCGAGGCTATATCCGTCATGCTCTTTTAAATTGTTAAATATAATATTCCAAAACATTTTTCAATAGTTAATTTCTATTAACTATTCTACTTTCTTATGGGTATACTCATTACCTAATTCAAATTCAGCTGTTAAGGTATTTCATCATACTTTTCGGCCAGACAGGCAAAAATAGATCTGGTTTATCTATCAGTCACCAAATGAGGTATTACACGCCATTGCCCTTATATTGCAGAAGATTTCCTTAAATTTAATTTAACTATCCCTTATTCTCTCAGGATAAAGATTTTTCTTATATTATTAATTTAACTCATAAATCTTATATATACAAATATATATGTGTTTGTTTGTGTATGTGAGTATAAAATGTTTTTGGAATGCTTGAATATGTACACACATATATATGGATATTTCATATTTAGGGAGTATAAACTCTTTTATCGGTGACTGGCCGTACCAATAAGTGGAGTTCACTGTATTTTTCTATAAATAAAAACGTGAGTGTCTTGATACTTTTCATACAGATAGAACATTCATTCCTCCCATATTGATCTCCCCATTTCCTTCTTTTCCCGCCTCTTCTCTTCTTCATATATACTATTACCCACACAGTAGTTCGTTTCACTAGGTTTACTCATCAGGTGACGAGCCCACGGTCCCATTCATGGCCAGGTACCACCTAATCAATACCATCTTCAGTTCTATTGCTTTGTGTTGACATTTTGACTTTGGAATTCAGACATTCTAGAAGAGGTTAACTAGATGAGGCCAACTTTCATATCGATAGTATCTGGTATTAAATATAATCGGTAATACAATTTTTTATCTTATTACTATGGTGCTTCTAGCAGCTGGCTGGAAATAGCTGATCTGAATCTGGCAACTTTTTGGTCTCTCCACTTTGTTCACAATATGCTATTCTTCAGACTGCTAAGGACCAATGCACTATTACTTATTTTTCTAATTTTTTTTGAGAAGGTAAAACTGTGGGCACACCACTCATATTTCTCACATTAGCAGATATTTAGGAAATAGCTAAGACAGGCTTTTATATTTTTAAAGAAGTCCCCTATTCTAAATTTCCTTCCCTTTCTTTGGCTCTTTATGAAAATTTTATTAATGTAACGAAGTTTATCAGGGGCTCAGGTTAGCCATGTGAGTGAAAGCGTTGCCTTTAATCTCACATTGTAGACCTAAAGTGGCGAGTTCGATTCCCGCCTGGGCAAAGGAATTTCTTTAGTGACGGAACTCATTAAATAAAATCCTTAGTCCCACCCTGGCTAGAAAAGGGTGGAAACCTGTAGATAACCCTTCCCAATTAGCCTTAGTTGCAAAAAATGGACGTTAATAATTAATTAATTAAGTTTATCATTTTTTTTTCATTTAAAACTATTACCATTAAATAAACTATTCCTATCGCCTTAGTTGCCAGGTCACTACTTAGTTGCAAATCAATCAATAATAATAACAATTAAATAAAATAAGGCTAGTGGGGGAGGGTTGTCTACAGGTGCAACCATCCTTTCCATGGTAGAGCTCGACTAAGGATTTTATTGCGTCTGTGACTGAATTAATTACCTTAGTCCTCAGGGGAATCGAACCCACGGCTTAAATTAATCCAAGTTTATTCCTTACGCCTTAAGACATACGGCAGTTCTCCGTGTATTATAAATCTTTACTGTTTTTGTTAGCTACCCTATCATCGTTGCCGAGAATAACATTATTAGAGTGTGTAGCAGGGAAAGACACAAACTTTGTACGTTCTGAGTTCGAAATCATTCAGAAATTAGCGACAAATGAGATTTGTGTTATCCTGATATGATAAATAATTAGGAAACGACGAATTAAATCCTAATAAGAAGCAAGCTGGGTTGTACGGTGGAACTTGCCGCTACTTTTCAAACTTTGCACCAAGTTTTGTAGCTATCCATAAATACGATGTTCCTTCCAAGATTTTAGCTTGTGCGGTGTGTCCCACACGAAGTTTTGAATAAGGCGATCAAGATTCTGGGTATATTTAACATCAATTGAAAGATGCGTAAACTCAAGTTTATGTGCGTAAATAAGGTTGACCGTGAAAATTCATAAATAAAAATATCTAAATATTTCAAATGAAGGGAGTGGATAACAAGGATAGAAAGCATCCCTTTTTACGATTAACTCATGGAATGGTTTTCTGTAGTCTAAAATATAAAAATCAGTTCGGTCGTTTATGCAAGATTCAGTAGTAGGCGTCTTTATGTCTTAATTGCGATTGATTATCATTTTTCAGTTGCTTCGGAGTGCAAATTGAGTATCGCGTACTCTAAAACCACGTCCATACTTAAACAATTAAGCACTTCAGCTCTTATTCTGATGGTACGCATGTTTTTTATACGCGTTGAGTTATGCGTGTATGAGTGGGCAATGACCGTTGGTTGTTGGTGCCTGGGAGATGGGGAAATGTGAGGGGAACCCGAGGACAGCTCGTCGCTAATTGGTGACTATAGTTATTGTCGATAGGACTGGACAGATCCGGTCACAGGCAAGGACTCCCTCTTCCAATAATTCACCACTGGCTACATCCTCCCCAACTTATTAGTTGCATTTAACTACTCACGGCTAGTTCTACGTTTGAATGGTTGCACAATCCTGATGAAATGGATAAGAATTGTTTTATTTTTCAAATAATAATTAGCGAGTTGCCGTCTGGTGCCCGCACAAGGAACATATCTATTATTCTGATGTTTGAGTGTTATATTTGGAAGGCCAATGCCCAATAATATTAGCTATAAGATAAAAAGTCCGTCACGCACGGGCTGCGTAAATTAAGCAGATTTCCCACGCGAAGGTTTACAATAGATAAATATAAATACTAGTAACACTACCGTGAATGCTTAGTAAATTTACAATACAAGTTAGTAATCTCTACAACGAGAAGCAGCTGAAATTTAAACAAACAGGCAAGCCAGTCTCGCTGTCCTTCATAGAAAGACAAACAATTAATGAAATATATCTGAATATAACATATTAATTTTGTTGAAAACTATTTACTAAAGATAGTGCTGTAATTTGTAATGAATCAGAATCAGTTTAATCTCAATCACTCAAATTTTATTAATCCAGAAACGAAAGAAGGAAGGATGGGGGGGGGTGTGGGTGGTCAACAGAACGTATTTGCATGTATCTCACAAAGTAAAAGTTCAATGTAAACAATATTTGGTATTTAGACTTCGAATAATGTGGTTTATTATATAACGGATAATTTTTTTATGTAACATTAGTAGAAGTGAGGGTTTACTGAATGCTGAAAACTGAAAAATGCAAATATCTCGGTTAATATTCAAGATAGAGAATAAATTTATATAACAATAATTACAGTAAATTTAATTTGCAATAAGATTGATTCTAAACAATTTTCGATCCGACTTATTGTAACGGAGATATTTCGAATTTTCAAAATTCTCCTCCTCTAACCCCTCCCTCCTCGGGTCCGATTTCAGCCGTTAACGAACTTAATCTTTCTTTTTAGATAAAAAGACTAAATATCGAGTTTGGTAACGAACAACAAAAATTGCGACCGCTAGAGCGGCAAGAGACAAATATATATATATATATATATATATATATATATATATATATATATATATATACAGTTTTGAACGGACATTTGAAGAAAAATTTCGAAAATTCGTCTTGAGTACTACCTCAATAGCTGATTTCCCTTAAGCCCCCCCTGCTAAAACTCATCCTGGGTTAGCATCACGAATAATTTCTAGCTAATTTTAGTCTTTGTGCTCTCCAATATTTCTTACTCCTTAAACTATAGTTGTAACTCCTTTTTGGCGAAATAGCAAGGAAAAATAGAACTAGATGGGTATATCATGCCATTTAATCGTCTTCTATTACACTAATTATGAATCTCTCGGCCATTTTGATAAGATTAAACATCGTGAAGCTGATATCTGAGATAATGGTTTTTTTTTTCAGGTGATACAGTCATTTAGATGGATGAAAAACGAAAGCTAGCCCATTTTAATGTTGTATACCCCGATTTACTAATAAAATAAATGTGCCATATCACATATTGCACCTTATTTCTTTCTTATTATATTCCCTATATAAATCTGCAACATATTTACTGTTTCCTTCTAGAGAAAATTAAGCTACTAACTCGGCCTTTAACATATAAAGTCTCGTTAAATGCCCACAGTGTTGCTTCGTTAAAAAATAATATGAAAGTTAGTGTAACCTAATGTTACATGAAGTAATACACTTTATATGAATATGTTTTATATGAAACGTTTGAATATCGAGCTCGATAACAGTCAAATAAAAAGAGCGGCCACTAGAATATTATTTATATTAAATTGAATGGAGATAGAACAGTGATCATTAGAAGAAAGGTATTAATAATCTCGTCATGATTACAAGGTCAATAGTTGATTTCCTTAAGAGATATCTCCTAAAAGAAGCGCAATTTTAAGTGTGAGAATTACAGAGTTTATGTTCTTCCTTCCCCTCAGTCTATACAATCTTATTGGTTGCAAGCCATAGGAGGACAGTCGAGAATGGAAAAAATACTCGGTGGAGAACTTACTAGAAATTCTTCGTCAACCAGATTATGAAAAAGGAGTTGGAAGGGTGATCTACCAGTAAATTAGCACCGCATCTCACTGTTTTGCCCATCATATATATATATATATATATATATATATATATATATATATATATATATATATATAGAGATCGACAGAATAAAATTGATGCACGTATTGAAGACAGTAGCATGTCGAAAAGCGAATAATGCTCCTGATACAAATTATTAGCAATATTAAATTCGGAGTTATCGTTTCTGTCTGTATACTTAAATCAAAATCATTGAATGACAATGACTTAAGGCCTTCTAGAACCCTCTTGTGGAATTTGACAAAAATAAAAGTTTTGGATCGCTGGTTACCTTCATGTTTCGTCCTGTTCTCAGGCGTTATAATGCACTAGTCACTTAGAAAGAAGAACACAATATGTTGGGCTTCTCATTCTAAAATAAATTTTAAGAATATTCAATTTCCTTACTGAACCTTTGCCAGATTAACCAATCTAGACTTGATTAATGAAATTGGATTGGAAGAGGCAGTCCTGCAGGGGCAGCATATATTATCAAGATTTCTTCGTTTTGGAATGCAAGAGTATGATGCCATTTGGAAAATTTATTCTATATTGCTTCCGTGTAAGTTTTGACGTTATTGTTAAGTTCAGCCTTCTAAACGATATGATGAAAATTGCATGAGCTGGCTATGTGCATTAAGAAGAAGTCCGTCTCGCAGAGGCTGCGTAAACTGCACACATTCCCTTTGTGCTAGTATGACTTTCTACACATCTCATCTCACTATATGTTCTCTATTTCTAGAAATAACATAAATTTTAAGAATTTCTGAATCCCATCTCTCTAAACCCTCCGGTTCTGGGTCCGATTTCAACCATTAACGAACTTGATCTTTGTTTTAACAAAAAAAAGTGAGCAATGGGAATTTATTTAGTGACGAACCAACCTCGTTAGAAAAAAGCAAACCACTCCCCGGTTAGCCGTTGGCGTATAATCTGAAACCCGACATTTAGGTAAAGTGATAGCTGATAAACAGTGCTACACAAACAATTGTAATAAATTGCATTGGTTGGCTTTTAAAAATTGTATTGAAAATGCGAATAACATAAAACGCTATACCGGAATTAACCTGAACCGACACGAAGATCTGTATAACGATTTCCCTTAATTATTACTATCAAGTTATTTATATCAAATTGATCTGGTTTCTCTCATGAAATTGGCATTTGGCTTTTCCGGAGACATTCATTTTATTACTGAATCATCAAATGACGTTGAGTGTTCCAAGAAATTTAATTAGCTCCTTGATGGAGCATCAAACCAAACCCATCTGGAAACGCGATATTGTGTACAGGCTGTCCCTTTTTGCAATATTTTCCCCCACAATTAGGATATTTTTGGTAGACACTTCCCCTCAATTGAAATCAGCTTTTTAAAAGACTACTGAGTCAACCTAGGAAATGATAAAAATGAGGTCCGTCCTTATTTTTGTATATATATGCGCGCACATAAACATTCATATGTCTGCTAATGAGTTATCAATCGTTATTAGCAAATTTCCCTGAAGGCAAATCAGCTATTGAGGGTGTATTCGTAACGCGATTTTCGAAAAATTTCTTCGGTCCTTCACAGATGACGAAAATGAGGTCCATTCATAAATATTATATATATATATATATATACACACACACTTGTGTTACATTTCTAGTGGTCGTAATTTTTGTCTTATAGTTACCATACTCTATATAAAAGCCTTCCATGAATAATTAAACAAGAAGTTCGTTAACGGCTCAAACTGGGTAGTGGAAGAGGGAGGGGGTTTAAAGTGGGAATTCCGATAATCGAAATATCTCCGTTATTATACGCTGGATCTGAAACTTGTATATAGCCAATCTTGTTGCAAATGTAATTGACCATAAATGTTGACATATAATTATTCTCTCTATCATAAACATAAACCAGGATATTTGCATTTGTTTTAATTTTTAGCTTCAATTATCTCCCATTGCAAGAAAATACGAAAAAAAGTCCGTCACGCAGGGGCTGCGTAAACTAAGCAGATTTCCCAAGTTTTACAATAGAGAAATCTGCCTAATAACAACTGTAGTAGTAAGAAACCTCTAAACCTATTCACGAGGGACGAATAGTTACGAAAACGGCCGCCAGAGCTCACGGCGGAAAGTCCGAACATAGATTGCTGCCGAGCACACGCAGAATACAAATGCAAATATCTCAGTTAATATTCAAGATACAGAATAAATGTATAGAACAATATTTATAGTAAATTTAATTTGCATTAAGATTGATTCTGTAATATTTTTCGATCCGACGTATAGTAACGGAGATATTTCGAATTTTTGAAAATCCTCCCCTCTAAACCCCCCCCCCTCCCACTGGTCCGATTTCAGCCGTTAACGAACTTGATCTTTCTTTTTACATAAAATAACTAAATATCGAGTTTGGTAACGATCAAACAAAAATTGCGACCGCTAGAGCGGTAACAGACAAATATATATATATATATATATATATATATATATATATATATATATATATATATATATACAGATTTGAACAGACCTCATTTTCGTCATCTACTAGATAGGATCGATGGACATTTGAAGAAAAATATCGAAAATTCCGTCATGAGTACAACCTCAATAGCTGATTTCCCTTAGGGGAAATCTGCTAAAATGTATATAACAAGAGTTGTAGAACATCAATAGTTTAACAAGACTGGTTCTATAATATTTGTCGATACCTCATATAAACGGAGATATAATGAATTTCCGAATTCCTCCCTCTTCTACCCCACCCCCCTATTCATCGTTTTTGACATGAGTAGGAGTGGGGGTTTATTGAAGGAAGAAAACAATAAAATACAAATATATTAGATAATATTCTAAATAATTAAAATATGTATATTAGGTCACTAATATGACATTAAATATACATATACAATAAAATTGGCTCTAAACGATTTTCCAATTCGCATAAAATGACTGAGATATTTCAAATTTTCTGAATTTCCCCTCTAAGCCCCCCCCTCCTGAGATTCAATTTCAGCCATTAGGAAACTTGATCTGTAGTTTTACATAAAATGTTGATCATAGTAACGGTCGAGCAAAATTTGTAACTGCTAGAGCATTAACAAACATATATACTTATATACCTTTGAACGGACCTAATTTTCGTCATTTCCTGATAGGTCCGATGGGCATGTGAAGAAATGTTTCAACAACCGTTTCATGAGTACAATCAGTATTACTAAAAGTCATAAGAGCGTAGAGTCCTAGGGAAATGCGGAAAACTCCACGATGTACCAAGGTGTCTATCAAAGCTATCTGGGAAAAATTAATTGTTTTTTTTTACTGCTTGAAGAGAATAATAGGTGTTATTAAAGTTTTCCATTAATCTCAATCAATTACAAATAGTTCGGCGGAAGGTCAGTAGTAAAAGCAAATTACTTCTTTTCCTCAACTGCATGAATCTATATAACGAGTCTCACACATGTGGAGCAGGTGTTAACAGGAGTTTCAACAGATTTCATTTAATCTTTATTGCTATTGCACACTCCTAGTGCGATTTTCGAATACATTTACAGTTTACAAAAATGAGCTCAATTCAAATATGCATATGTATATGTGTGTGTGTGTGTGTGTGATATATATATACACGTAAATATATTTGTTTGTCAATGCTCTAGAGGCCTTTTTATTTGAACGTTTACAAATTCTATACTTAAGAGTTTCATATAATAGTAAAGATCAAGTTCGTTAACGGCTGCAAACCAGAAGGAGTACAATGTTTAGTATCTCAAGAAGCTAGAGAATTATTTCTATTTTTCCGCTTTACCTTTAGTAAACCCCCACTTTTACTTTCTCACGTTAAAAGTAAGCGAATATACAATTCCACAATATCTACCACTTCATTGGAAGCTTAAATGCCAAATATTGGTGTCAAAAGCCCTTAAATATGTAAGATAAATGCAAATATGGAATTTGTACCATGAACTAAGATTTTATTATATTTCAGAATGCTTATTTGATCAATACCACTCTAAATATTCAACAGACTTATGCGACACTAAAGATTAATAGCTAAAATCTGTTCGAGGATGGGGGGGGGGATTTAGAGGAAATTATAATCGAAAAACAAAATGTCTCCTTAATTATGAGAAATATGTTATATTACCAATTATTTTGTAATGTTAATCTTCTACAGCTATTGTTTTACACATATTTTCTGTAGCTTTAATATAAATGAAGAATTTTAGTTTTCAGCTTTCAGTAAATTACCACTTCTACTCATCCAATATTCACATTGAGTAATTGAGTCTCTGAACATCTCATGTAAAATAAGGTAATATCGTATTACTGTTAACATAGGTATTTTTCTACAGGAAAATAGAGAATAGACGTTGAGATGAGATCACCAGCGAGTCATTCCAGCTCGTAAGAAATTTCCTTAATTTACGCAGCCCGTGAAGGAATTGTTTTAATCCGCTAATGAGTTTGATTTAGAGAGGGGGTAAAATATTCGAATTATTTCTTTTATTATCACTCGTATCGAAAAACGAATCTTGGTTATATAACCAATATTATTGCAAATTTAATGCTCTAAAATTGTGTTTCTATTTTTTTTAAAATTCTAATATCGACCGAAATATTTTTATTTTTAAATTCACAGCCTTCAGTAACCCCTCTCTTCCACTCATCTCACATTAGCAATAAGCCAATATATTAAAAATCGTCTTATTTCAAGCTTAATACAGCGTATGATTTTCATGGGGAGAGAAGGGATATAATAAATAACTCGGAATATTTCCGTTATGACTTGGATCGACTAATTTTATATAATCAATCCTGATGAAAATATAATCTTGTTTTTCCACAATTTTTTTCTCTAACAGAATTATTGTTTTTTCGTTTATTTTCCATTTTTAGTTAATCCTCACTTTTACTTAAACGATTTTCACTTAAAGCTACTATCTTGTAATATCTTTTGTAATTTTTTCATATGCTTCTTATTACGGGAGAAAAAGAATTGGGATGACGTCATTACCGTGGTATTGCAGCTTATGGGAAATCTGCTTAGTTTTCGCACTACCTGCGTGAATATAGATATTGGAAAGAAATAGGTTTCTTTTACTCTTGCCTATCATGCTATCTATTCGCAATTAAAAGATGTTTATAGCTTGTATTTATATAGATTTAAGTATAAGCTTGTGAGATATTTCATCCAGTCGAATGGGAAATGTTGGAAATCAGACTCTTGAACTTTCAAGGAATTAATGTTAGAAAAGGAAATTTATGGTTAGGAGAAGCTCCGTAATCTTAATGATAGAGATTACTAGGAACAATAGCAGTAATGCAACTCTTAATTCAATTTGTGATTGTGCACCTAGGATTATTATCCTATCAGATGGATTGTTTGATCATGAAGAAATGCTATTATTGGAAAACGATATGACATATTGTCCTCCCAGAAATTGTAGTCCAAGAATTTGATTGGTAAAGTAAAGGATCCAAAGCCGCTAGAAGTAAGGTTGTGTGTGATGTATTAAGTAGAATGCCCTGGGAAATTAAGTATTAGGGATTAGGAACACATGAGATTAAGTTCAGAATTTTATTCAGACTACACAACTAACAAGCATTATGCTAGTAACCATCAGGTCAAATCACTGGACCAAGAAGTGGGAGTATATTTAATCTATGGCGACTTACTAGATTCCTTCAGCCTAAATACATCGGTAGTGCTCTCCATAGTAGTATTTCTCTAGGAATGTCCAACGCCCTAAACTAAATTTTAATTTTATTTTCAGTGGCTCAAGTTAGCCAAGTGCGTTAAAGCGTTGGCTTTAATCTCACATGGTAAACCTGCGCAAATAGAATTTATTTAGTGACGAATTCATTAAATAAAATCCTTACTCCCATTCTGCCAATAAAAGCGTGGCAAATTGTAGATAACCCGTCCCAATTAGCCAAAGTAGCAAAAAGTGGACGTTAATCAATAATAATAATTTTATTTTCTTATGTTTATTTAACCATGTTTAAAATTCTCAAGGGTTTATTTATATTAAATTAATAAGAATTAAATAGTTACATTGAATGTTATTTATGAACGGCCACTTAATTGGGCTGGTTATCTACAGGTTACCACTCTTATCTATCCAAGGTGTGGCTAAGGATTGTATTTATTGAGCTTGCCACTAAATTAATTTTGGTGCCCTAGTGAGAACCGAACTCACGACTGTAGGTTTTCCAAGTGAGACTAAGACCAAGGCTATTAAATATTGGTACAAAATATATATATATATATATATATATATATATATATATATATATATATATATATAGCCTTGGTGTACCATAATTGGGATCCCTGAAAAATACTTCCAGTCCATATTCTCCAGTACTTCTCCAGCGACCATAACATTGAAATTTCCAACGGAATGACCTCCTTTTTATAGCAGATTCTTGTAGAAAATCAAATTTTAAAACGAGTTAATGTGGGTGCAATTTTCGACTTGATGCATTCTTTAGCCATAAAACGCACAAATCTTTATTTCAGAAATGTAACATTTTAGTGGAAAAAGCAGTGACATGAAAGTTGTTGTAAACAAAATTATATTTGAAACAAGTCTAAAAACTTGTCCTTTTATTAAACATATATATCTTTTTTTAGAAAGCGTCATCAAGAATAGTGAAGCATTATTTTCGTCTTACAGAAAGAATATTGAAGTATTAACGTTAAACATTTCGTTTTATTATTATTTATTAACGTCCACTTTTTGCTACTATGGCTAATTGGGATGGGTTATCTACAGGTTACCACCCTTTTCTTAGGACTTTATTTAGGTTTGGATCAAGGATTTTATTTAATGAGTTTGTCACTAAATAAATTCTTACTGCCCGGTCTGGAATCGAGCTCGCCAATCTAGGTTTAGCATGTGAGATTAAGGCCAACGCTTTAACTCACATGGCTAACCTGAGCCCCGAAAGTACTCTGCATTTAATAAAAGAATTGCTAAGAGTGGAGATGGTTTGACTTTCCTTATCCTTCCGTTGATTGACCTGCCCAAATCCCGGATGACATAAAAGAAACAGTATAAAATGAAGAGATAATTTTATTCGCAAATAATCAAAGAATCTTCGAGATTCCAAATAAACATATAAATAAAATATGGTAATGAACTGGGCTCCTCGCCAGAATAGACAATGACGCATGATCATTAAGGAATAGATCCCGCACAATTTAAAGACACGAGGACTTCAAGAAGGGAAACACATTTAATAAAGGGTTTTGGGATTGCGAACTTCACTACCCAGTAGGTTTTTCGCCTCAGGTGCAGTGAAACCGACACCCTTACCGGTGGTTCACCCCAAACTAGATGAGGTAACATATGCTGTGTGCGTGTCTATGTATGTATATTAAGATATGAATTTTACAAGCCCTCACTTTAACTTCCTACTCTTAGTAACGATAGCCTCGAAAAACTACACAAGATTTACCGCTTCATCGCGTCAGCATGCAATACTCTGGAATCTATAAGTGCTGATGGACCACACTCCAGTTAAATGTTATATTAAGACGAAAAAGGGTTTATAGAATGCTTTTAGTTATCTTTTATATACTATATTTTACTATTTACACTATATTGCATTTTTTTGTTTTTTTTATTGTCATATTAATGTTTATCTCAAGAACTTGGATATAATTATTTATTTAAAAAGACTGAATTATTATTTGTTTATTTAATTTGTACAAGATGTAAATCTTTAACAAACAAATATATATTCTATTCGGTACTTTCCTGTTATCTGGTACCTGCGAAAAAATTCTTTCCTGTTATCTGGTACCTGTGAAAAAATTAATCAAACAATAACAACAAACATTGATTAATCAAATTAATCAAACAAAAACAACAAACATTTATTACTTAAATTAATCAAACAATAACAACAAACAATGATTACATCTGAGTTTCGGGTGGCCAGAAGTCACGAATTGCTTCTTCAGTGCTTCGAAAACATCGCAATCACCGACCAGCTTGCGCCACATAAACTCTGCCAAATAAGACTCTAAATGATGACGTGCAGTGCCTCACTGTACGTAAAGCTTCATCTTATGATTGTTCGGACAAATTCGTTCGGCTGGCAAGATACCCTTTTCTTGGAGGAACGCGACGGCCTCCTCTTCGGTACGTGGCAAGTCAAAAATCTTCATGCTAAGCAACAAATAATCAAAATATCGGCTGGTTCCTATAAACAGCTCGGTACGTGGCAAGTCAAAAATCTACATGCTAAGCAACAAATAATCAAAATATCGGCTGGTTCCTATAAACAGCTCGGTACGTGGCAAGTCAAAAATCTACATGCTAAGCAACAAATAATCAAAATATCGGCTGGTTCCTATAAACAGCTCGGTACGTGGCAAGTCAAAAATCTTCATGCTAAGCAACAAATAATCAAAATATCGGCTGGTTCCTATAAACAGCTCGGTACGTGGCAAGTCAAAAATCTTCATGCTAAGCAACAAATAATCAAAATATCGGCTGGTTCCTATAAACAGCTCGGTACGTGGCAAGTCAAAAATCTACATGCTAAGCAACAAATAATCAAAATATCAGCTGGTTCCTATAAACAGCTGATTTAAAACATTCAGCAAGCTACATAAACAGGGTGGAGAAAGACAAAAAAAAGTTAGTTTGCAGGTACCAGATAACAGGAAAGAATTTTTTCGCAGGTACCAGATAACAGGAAAGTACCGTCTATTCTATTTTAACTTCATACAAACTCAGGGATCGAGCAGCAGCTGACGATTGAAAAAAAAAAACTTCATGCGTTACGATCCTTTACTTGAGAAATGAATATATAGCATGTCAAATTATAATTCACATATTCTATATCCTAACAGGATACAAAGACTAATAAAAACATCACTATTTTATGTTTATCTGGACACTTAGAACTTATTACAGGTAATCGGGCCACATTAGGTTGCTTTCCTGTTCATATCCAATTCGGCTTCTTTTCTTGAATTATGATAAGGGTAGGAGAACGAGAAAGAAATTATAAGAGTGAATACCAATCAAATTTAGTTGTTGTTCATTAAAGTTTTAAGTTGAGTTCGTTATATGAAAATTGTAAAGACAAACTGTGTAGTTGTTGAGGTAGAATATATTTAGCTAAGTTTTTTAAGTTAACAATACAAAAGTAATACTTAACTGGTTTGTCACTTAGTATCACAAGCACTTCCTCCTTTTTTAAACTATGCAGATTTTTTTTTCTCTGAATAACCTACTTCAAGCAGTGTTAAATTCATTAGTAATTAGCAAATGTTCATTTATGCTTAGTAATATTAAATCAAATTGCTAATTTACATGTTTTTTTAGAAATATATATGAACTATTTCTCAAGTGCTTTTCGTTTAGGACATTCTAGTAATAAAAGCTCATTGATAGAATCTAGACAGAACCAGAAGTCGTGAGTGGCCGACCGCCACAGTTTATATAGTCTGGGTGACCATTGACAGGATTTAGTATGCAAATTCTCACACTCTTTAGTTCACTCTCTTTAGTTACCGACATTATGGAAGATGTGATAAAAACACTGAAAACTCATCAATACAAGGATATTTACCCCTGGTAAAGTAACCTTTTTTTAAGTATTGTAGCCTGGTCATTTAAGCAGTCATTATTAATATGGTTTTTGGGTATTTTTCGTTTTGTCCACACCAGTTACTTTTAGTAATATCAGTTACTTAGAATAACACATGGTTATATCTTATTTATTCTCGGGTTGTCAACATGACCTACATACTTGCAGAATGCTCTAGACGTAAACTATACCATTTCCTTATTACTAGAAAATGTAATAGTTCATAAGGAACGTAATTATGAATCCAAGCATCAAATGAAACATAAAAAAAGGAAACATATGCTCATATGGCGTTGGTATAAAGGAAGCTGTCGTTCGGAATTTGGAATACGAGAAGGTGGTTCCAAGATACAAAATGTCCATTCAATGTGGCTTTATTGATATATATTCTTAGACAAAAAAAATATACAACTGCTTCATTCTATCGTGATGAACTCAGTATGTCACCAGATACCACGAGCAACGGGAAGAAGCATTTACGAGAGGTTTGTGCTCACTCTTTTATAAAAAAAAACCACTAACAGCAGGAGGTACTGGAATAACTGTAGAAATTGCTGAGTCATGTTTCAGCAAATAAAATTGCAATGTGGGTAAAATGTACCCACAACAATGGATATTCGAAGGCATATGTAGAGAAACAAACGAATACTTTTTTTATGCAGAGACCAATAGTGAAACATTATTCCAATTTATTATAGAATCTATTCCCCATGGCACCATCATCATTTCAGATCTGTGGAAAGCATATTCGAAGATTAAGAATAAATCTGGTATGCGATTTACATTTTACTCTGTAAATCGTAGTGAACCCAATAACTGGAGCACATATTCAATGGATAGATTCACTGCGGGCTTCTGCAAAAAGAAGAAATAAAATCGAAGGTGGTAAAAATCATGAGATTCCCACCTCAGCGAATTTCTGTGGAGGAAAAGACAAGAAGACGATGATTTTCTTAATGTTATATTAAATAATATACCCAAATTTTGGATCCCAGAATGATTTATGAGTAATATATATTGTTTGTTAATTTATTTTCTCTATTAAACATCTATTATTTAAAATCAAATAATCATTTAAGGCAACTGATATCACTAAAAGTAACTGGCGTGGACAAAACGAAAGAGACTTGTTATTTCTCCTTAGATTACTCAGAAAAAAATATTCTAACGGAGAACGAAAGGTTTTCTCTTCCTATTGCGTAGAACTGTTATTTATTTATTTTTTAAATTTTCCTTATTAATTCATTATTATACATTTTTGTTACTTTAAAATAACCATCGAGTTGAGAAATCGTGCACAGCCACTTGAATTTGTTCCTCATTATCCATTCCCTATCCAGAGTCTTGTATCCAGTAAATAAATATTAGATGTCTTATTTAATTTCTGTTTCATGATACCTACTTTGGGGAAATTGGTCTTAAAGAATATGTTCCATGTTATTTATTAATATATTCTGGGTTGTTTTAAGTTGAGCAGAACGTAATCTGTTGAAAATAAAAACTTGTTTGAACTTCTAGTAGTGGAAAAACGCATAAAGTTAATTTTTTTCCTTATAATACTTAGCAATAACTACGATAATTAACAGAGAAATCGATGATTTTATTATTTGGCAAACTTGTTACCTTTTATATAAATTTTATAGGTATATGTAAATATATACACAAAAGTCCTTAGTACAAGTACTAGACCAATCCTAATGGGGAATCGACCGCTCATTTACGACTTTATGACACCATTTTGATGTTTTAGTGATTGAGATATATAATTCTCTTATATATCTCAATAATATTTCATTCTATCTGCAACCCTGAAATTTCAATTAATAGCTACTCCAAAAATTATTCCCATCACATTATCTGTTTCAATTACGCTAAAGGTTTAGTTCCGCCAGAATATGTTAACCTTTTGGCATGCTTGTCTGTAGATGCCGTAACTGGCCGGTCATTATTAAATGCACTTTTAGTGCGAGCCTGCCAAAAGTTATACGCCTTACACGCGCGGTTTCCTCCGATAGATATGGCAACAATTTTGTATTATTTTTTTGTTGTATTGATTATTTCAATTTTCTATTGCTTATTTTCCAATATGTATTAGGAAGTAAGGAGACATTCGTCGCTGTACTTCGCCCTCACCCCGAAAACCCTACACCCCTATAAATAAATTTCGAAAATAAAAATTGCATTTATTGTTTATTAGATATTGGAAAGATATCAAGTCGAAATACATATCGTACATATGAGATATATCTGTATTAAAATTGAACAAATGGTGATTTTGCACTTATTTGGCAGCAAAATGAAATATTTTCTGTGTAAAGATTTGATATATATGTATATATATATATATATATATATATATATATATATATATATATATATATATGTATGTGTGTAAATATGGGATGCAACATATTTAAGCGCACAAACTTTGAGAGATGATTCAAGACACAATTTCCAACAAAAAAGTCTATTAATGGTCTTGTCCGATTCTCACTTGTTTTGGAGGTAATATAGGTTTTGATTTTTCAAATGTGGGTGTATGAACTACCTGTTAGATCGAATCAAAAATTTAAAGATTATCATTTGTGTGTACCGCTGGCGTGGGGCTGCTCAAAGGTACAACGAAGGGAAGAAAAGGATAAAAAAAAAACAAAAAAAACTCCCATAACTACAGAAATTATTTCAATATCAAAAATCAGAGTTTACCGCCAGAGGGCGATAAATTTTCCATATAATGATGCCCCAAGCAAAACCACATGCCATTATAAAGAATAGGGGGTTCTATGAGAATAATTAATATTTTCTTTCTCTGTAAACTTTATTCTTTTATTCTTCGATAAATCTGAAGAACGTAAGAAGATTTTGAATAACGTAAGAACACTGTCTGACTATTTTTGAATTTGAGGTAAGAATTTAAGAGGATAATGCCAAAATGTTTACTGTCTTAATACATACTAGTGGAATTAGTATCCTATCTAATAATAATAATAAGGTTTCTTGATTGAGGAGCTCAGTGGGTTAATTCAATTAATTTTATTAAGATTGACCCTTTTTTAATTTATTTATTTTAACGAACAAGGTTGTTTCATTTTTATAACTGTAGTATCACAGCTATCAGAGGCCAAATTAGTAGAAAACAAACCTTTTATTAAAAAGTTTAGTTTCGGTAGTGCTGAAACAAAATCCATTTAGAATATCTTTGAGATGAAGAATATTGTTCGGAAAAAGAAAAGGAAGTTTTTTTGAGGAACATGAGTCATTCTTTCAAATAGTGGAGCAATAAAAGAAAAATGAGTACAAAGAAAATGTCGTTATTTACCCCCATTAACCCCCACCCCCCTAGTTCTTCCTTTACAATGCCATGTGGTCATGCTTGGGACATCATTTTAAGGGAAATTTATTGCTCTTTCCGATGGTAAACTCAGATTTTCCATATTGAAATAATTTCATGAGCATGGCTTTTATGTGGAAAAAATTACTCCAATTTGAAAATTAAAAAAAAAAAATATCTCCAAAACAAGTGAGAATCGGACCATTCCAAATAAGAACTTTTTTTTGGAATTTTTGTCTAGAACCGTCTATAAAATCTGTTACACCCTATATGTGCAAATATGAACAGGTCTCATTTTCTTCATCTTATAGAAATTGTGTAAATTAAAGAAATGTTTTTCGAAATTTACTTCATAAATACAAATTAAAGCTTATTCCCTTAAGAAAAATATGCTAAAATGAGGTCCATTCATATATTTATACAAGATTTTATAAACATAGACACTCTTATATATAAAAGAACTCCTTAAGAGTAAGGAGTTCTATTGAGGGAGTTTCAGATGCACGGGTACCATGACTCACCTCCAATATGATTGCTTATCAGCCATTTCTGTAACTAAGCAGCTATCTTATTCCAGCAATATTTCCTATCTCGTTTCCCAATAAGACTTTTTCAACTTATTTTTTTCTCGTAACCTATTTATGGTAAATAAAATGATCTGCCTTTCCCATTGATTTTTCAATTCGAAATTGCTTCCTAATGCCTCTGTGGTGTGGCCATGCACTCCTCAAGTGAATACAAGAAATAGTTATTTACCGCATAATATTTTTCGTCTCTGTTCATCGAAATTGACACATTCTCATCTACATTAATCATCATACTTGGTAGATGGAGAGGTAGAACTGGTAACAGGCGCGTGACTCAAAATCAATATTCCTGTAGACTTTCTTAACAAATTGAAGTCACCGAGTTGTAATTTAAATGGTGAATTGATTTTTTTCGTTTCGATATTACAGATACATAATCATATGAAACTTGTTTATATGTCATTATACCTCATGAAATATTCCCTTCTGTGGAATAATTAAAGGGAAGCTCTATAAAGAAACTAAGGGGGGTGGTACTAATACCACCTATTTTATATGTTATTTTTAAAAATAAAATTTTTCGATAGGTCAATTGAGGGTTGTGTGTCATAAGCAAGCGTCTCATTTAAGGGAAATGAGCTAGTGATGTACTCATGACGCGCGCGCTTTCGAAAGATTTCTTCTAATGTTCATCGATCTTACCTACTAGATGACGAAAATGAGGTCCGTTCAAAATAATATATATATATATATATATATATATATATATATATTTGTCTTGCAATTTGGGTTTAATCGTTACCATACTCGATATTTAATCGTTTTATGTAAAAAGATAGATCAAGTTCGTTAATAGCAGAATTCCGACTAGTGGGAACCAGGGGGACCCCTAGGGGGGGGGGGCATTCCGAAAAGTTTTAATATCTCCGTCATTATGCGTCGAATTGAAAAAGTGTATCGAACCAATTTTATTGCAAATGTATTGTTCTATAAATGCTGTTATGTAAGTTTGTTCATTGTCATGATTTTTAACCGAGACATTTGGATTTTATAGTTTTCGGCCTTCAATAAATCCCCCCTCCCCTCCACTCATATCATATAAGCAGTTATATTATGAAGCACATTATTTGTAGTATAAATACTAAATATTGTTCTCATTGAGCTTCTACTTTTTGAGATAAATGAAAAAACGTGGAACACGTGGGAAATCTGCTTAGTTTACTCAGCGTCTGAGTGACGGACGTTTTTTTCACCTGCTATTTACTACGTACGATTGGTGAGTATTTGAAGAACTATGAAAGCCGCGTTATGAGCAGAACCTCATTAGCTGTTTTCTCCTAAAGGAGAATCCAAAAGGTTTCAAATAAACCCATACAATGAACAGGTTTCTGTATCTGTAGACTCAATAAACGGATTTTGCCAGCTACTCTCCCGCCGTCTTTTTTCCTATTATCTTCTGATAGTTATTCTGGCGGCCCTAGGCCGTCTGGAGTAGTACTGAACAAATTTATGGAAAGTTCCTACGACTTATCTGGAAGCTAATGAGTTGATGATGTTTCAGCGGAGGGCCGCCCCCCACCCAGAACAGAAGAAGCACCGACTGCAGTGGTGGGAGTACTATAAACAGTCCTGGACACTCCTCGACATCTCAATCACATGCCGGCTCCTTCATCTGAAGGCCATTTATCCCAAGCAAACATCTATTTCACACATCGCACTCATTGAGTAAGTACTTAAATACTTTTTTCATTCATGCCATTAGCAATACATGATTTTACGTCAGCTATTATTTTCAAACTGACTTCTTCACATGTTAAAGTTAATTTATTTTTTGGTCTTGCTATTTATCAACGTCCCCTTTGTGCTACTAAGGCTAATTGAGATGGATTATCTGCAGGTAGCAACCCTTTTCTAGCTAGTGAAAGACTAAGGATTTTATTTAGTGGCGAGTTCACTAAATAAATTCCTATTGCCCAGGCGAGAATACAACTCGCAACTCCAGGTTTACCAAGTAAGATTAAGACCAAAGCTTTAACTCATATAGTAGCTTACCTTAGACCATTTTGGCTTACTATTTCCTATATAATTAACGTATGGAATCCACAAACCTTTTTTATTTACAGCACCTCCTCAAACAATGCCATTTCACATAACAAGATCGGCAGAATCCGAATCTGAAGTATCTTTTTTAATTCAGATATGGATTCTCAATCTCTCTACCTACTGTACAAGTTTTTGA
The DNA here is from genome assembly GCA_019009955.1 of Riptortus pedestris. Classification (NCBI taxonomy): domain Eukaryota; kingdom Metazoa; phylum Arthropoda; class Insecta; order Hemiptera; family Alydidae; genus Riptortus; species Riptortus pedestris. The sequence continues at coordinate 54,546,933 of CM032230.1, read as the reverse complement.
TATAAATTTGTTAATAAAAGTCCTATTGACATGAAATTTTTTAAATCAATTTCTTCTTCACAACGACATAATATTATGTTGGTGGAAAAATATCTTTCTCGTGAACATTTTTCTTCTTTGTCATAAAAACGAATTTGACATTCGATTAAACTAACTATAACACTTCAATTTTTGTTGCTCTAGAGGATAATTCTATTAGGTCTTTGAACTTTGAGAATAGTATCTCGGGATATCTCCGAGGTACGGTTCTAATCACTAAATTATATTGAACATGAATTCTTTAAGTTGTTTAAAATTCTTAGTAGAATTGAATAATCTAATTGGCTTACATTTTCGTTATTTCCATGATACAAAATTATTGGAAAATAACCAACCATTGTGCGAGATTTCTTTTTACATATAAACCACCTAGAAATTGAGTTTTCACTCAAGCTAAGTATATTAAACAAATCCGATTACCAAAAATTCTGACGTAAAATTAATTTATTAATTTATGTTAAATCTAAATTGTTTGTCTTTTTTTATAATTTCATGAATTTAATTTAAATATAATAAGGATTCTAAGATAAATTTAATGAACTGCAAGTGACCATTATGTTTATTAAAAAATACCTATTAATATATGGCCACTTCCATTGATAAAATAAGGGAAATCTGCTAAAAGAATTAATTTCAAGGCCGAGAAAATCCAGTAGAATCTAGTTAAGTTGTTTACATATCTCACCTTCAAAAAAATGAATTCATGAATAAATGGAATTAATTAAAATTCGAAAAGTTTTCAGAAAGGCAGTATTTTCATTAAAATACTTGTATTTTTTTATAGCTTTTTAATTGAATATCTATGGTATAATGTTAATTAGATTATAGTGTAACCTGTCAACAAAGACAAGAAAGACTTTAGTCTCAAACCTATGTTCTGTTCTATTTCTATTCATGTAATTGGAAGGTTAGTTTTCTGCCACGTCCTAAACAAGTTGTTTTACCTGTTTTCACATCCATTTTTATTTATTTATTTGCATTATATATATTAATCATTTAACATTAAATAAGGAATTTCATGCTTCAGCTTCTGGATTATTTTACGTACATATTTTAGTTTTACATTATTAATGATTATGTTCTTTAAAAAAAGAAAAAATATAAATGTTTCAATACTAATCAAACTAATGTTATCGTTTTTGGGTGCGAACTATATGACGCTCTCATTTAAAAATTTTGCGTTTTCACTTTTTTTTTTCTTTCTTAAAATTACACGATAACGTAGATCAAGGAACTCAATTCATTCAAATCGTTTTTTCCTTGCTACCACAGCTTTCTAAACGATTTAACAGTAATTTGAAAAATAATTCCTTTTTATTTTTTTCTTTTTTTTTTTTTTCTTTTCCTTAAAATTCACAAAACTGCATTCAAAATCAAGAAACAGCAATAATGATTGGTCTTCTACATATTGTTTGTCCTACAAATGAAAATAAAGAGGGACAACCTTTATGTACGTGAATAGTAAATAATTATAGTTTTATTGAATCGTAATGGATCATGAATTTTGAAAGATTTAATTTCTTTTTTATTCCAGAACCCACGAAATATCGTTTAGAGGGCTAGTTATAAAAATACTAAAATTGAGCTCCTTGATTTCTATTCACAACTTATTTGAATCTCAGAGAATGAAAAATCACGTTTCTTGCATTAAATTAGCAATCCGTTATTTCCGCTTCTTCTCACAACGATAGATGGATTTTAGTGGTCGGATAACCTTTGAAACATTTCATTAACCATCATAAGAAATAGAAAAAAAAAAGCAAAATTATTAGTTTTCGGAAGTTTTCTGTGAGCTTGTTGAAAATGTTATAGTACCTGAAAATAAAAGAGATTTCTAAAGCAGCCATAGAAAGAATAGCTTCTAACTGATCAAGATTTTTCTTGTTAAATTTTTAAAATGTGTTAAAAAAAAAAATCTCCTTTGGTGGTGCACTCAACAATCACATTTTAAAACAAAAGTGTTTCTAAAATTGTTTCCTTAATATCTTTCATGAATGTATAATAATGTTATATTAGAAACAATACATTTTCTTACCCCAAATCTTAAGAATGTAATAGATCAAAATAGAAAATTTTCATTTTCATTATAATTATTATTATTATTTATTAACGTCCACTTTCTGCTACTATGGCGACTTAGGACGGATTATCTACAGGATACCACCCTTTTCTAGCCAGGGTGGGACTTAGGAGTTTATTTAATGAGTTCATCACTAAATAATTCCCTATGTACCGGGTGGGAATCGAACATGCCACTCTAGTTTTACCGTGTGAAAACAGGTATTTAGAACTAGAATTGCCGCAATGGACTACTTCCGATTTATCATGACTAATGGCAGCATATGATTAAAATGTCATTACCTACAGAGAGGTCATATTTATCTCCAATCCCTTGACTCATATATTTGATATGGTACACGCTTTCCAGAAAAAAACTGATACACTTTTTACGGGATGCAAAATTTGAACAAATAAGCACAACATTTGCTATACGCAAAAGCCCTTAGGACTTTCTTAACAAAACTCGAATTTAGCATCCTTTCCAAACCGTCTACTTACGTAAATTCAATCCAAAATTTCTAGACCCCATAGACATAATTATTCGATGGAATAACAAAGCTATAACTGGAATTCCCGCGAATTCGACTACTCCTCTGCTGAAAACCCCAAGCAGATACAGAGCCTTAGGTTTAGTCCGTTATCTTGGGAAAGGTCCTCTCTAACATTCATGAATATCAAAAAAAAAAACTAGCCACGCATAGTTTCAAATGACTTTTAATTATAATAAAGAATTTAATGTATGTTTCAAGAGACTAGAAAGGGTTATCGATAAGGAAAGTTATGAAAGGCATAAGTGAAAAGGCATTTCAAGATTGGGCGAATTGCAACTGGCAGGGTCTCGCTGTGTGCCATTTCAAGGCCAACCCCAAAAGCAATCGCTTTCTTTATGATAAAAAAATTCTATCCTCTTCTGATTGGGCAAACGCTTTGAAGTTGACCGTTAGTTATGCCCTACTTCTTGAGCACTCTGGCTTGATTGGCCAGTGTAAACAAGATGTAGGAACCGTTTGCTGAAGATCTAGCCGAGAACCTGAAACACCGGCCCATGTGCTACAGAAGTGTCCACCACAACATGTTTATTATCACCCTTCGTCATCCAAGGGTTAAACACTTCATCATCGAAATGCTAAAGAAGAAATTAACTGCATGCTGTGAGGAAGTTGACAATGTAAACTTCGAAGAGTCCACGCGAGTACAAAGGCAATATCGCCTTCTTGCTGAAGAATAAATGTACCTTAATCAATGATCCTCCAATAAGATACGAATACAACGACGAGGACCAATTTTAAAGGGTACAATATCAACAGTATTCTACTTTTGAAAATTCAATTAAATTCTATAAAGAAAAATTTCGTAAAGAGTTCGGCTATCGTCAATTCCAGGTACAAGTAGTTCGGATCAAGAGGAACAATCCCGAAAAAGACTGCAGAGTTTTAGAAGGAAGTTGAGAATGACTGGCTTCACCTAACTGAATCCATTATCTTGGATTCGTTATTAATGCTCAATCATCTCATTTATATATATTTTCAAATTATCATTACTTTTTTTTCTTGATATATATATATATATATATATGTGTGTGTATATATATATATATATATACACACACATTTGTGCAAACCTATTACTTTCATTTTTGCACATTATTAACTTCGTGCCATGTGGTTTTATAGTTTAGCTTTGTAGTCAGCAACTCACCATCGGTGAGCAATCACACTTAATTCTTATGTATGACTACCCAGAAATCCGATAACCTTTATCTGCAATGTTATCGTCGCTGCACATGTCACTTTCTTTATAACTCTTTCCATCGTTTATTTCTGAAAACGAGTGAGTCAACTCCAAGAATCGTACAGCATAAGACGATTAAATTCTAAGATTTTACTCATCTGTAATATCAAAAAAAAAAATAATAATAATGTTTACTTTATGTCCCGTGGTTTTAGAAGATTTCCCTTAAGGTAAATCAGCTATTGAGGTCGTATTCCTGACGCGATTATCGAAAAATTTCTTCAAATGTCCATCGATCCTACCCAGGAGATGACGAAAATGAGGTCCGTTCAAAATTATATATATATATATATATATATATATATATTTGTCTGTTAACGCTCTAGCAGTCGCAATTTTTGTTTGATCGTTACCCAACTCGATATTTAAACTTTTTATACAAAAAGACAGATCAAGTTCGATAATAGCTGAAATCGGACCAGTAGGAGGGGGGTTTAGAGGGAAGGATTTTTGAAAATTCAAAATATCTCCATTTCTATACGTCGGATCGAAAAATTGTACATAATCATTCTTATTGCAAATAAAATTTACTATAAATATTGTTATAAACATTTATTCTCTATCTTGAATATTAACCCAGATATTTGCATTTTTATTAAATCTGGGCGGATGACGGATGAAAGTGATTTTCCCGCGAAAACCTAGGTCGGCCGCTTCTTCAACTGTTCAGCTCTCGTGAAATTTCTCTATTGTAAAACTTCACGTGGGAAATCTGCTTAGTTTACGCAGCACCTGCGAGGCGGACTTTTAATGGTTAGCTGTGCAGTCAGCAACTCACCATCGGTGAACAATCACTCTTAATTCTTATGTATGTCTCCCCAGAAATCCGATACACTTTCTCTGCAATGTTATCGTCGATACTCATGTCACTTTCATTATAGTCCTTTCCATCGATTATTTTTGAAAACTATTGAGTCAACTCCACGATTCGTACGCCATAAGATGCGATTAAATAATAAGATTTTACACATCTGTAATATCAACTAAACCTATTAAACAGAAAAGTGATCAGTGTCCTCTAGATGAGAACGCATCATTTGTACCCAACTTCGGGAGAGGGAGGTCCATTCTACTCATTTTCCTGCGAAGCATGTTAAATTATAGAGTAAATTTTACAGGCATTTTATTTCAGAGTAAATCATCTATATCCGCCGGGCTCCACCCAAAGTAACTATTTTCATTTAATGTGTATTACAGTTTATGCCATACCGTCAAGAGATTAATTAATATTTCTAGACACAGCCAGTTCCGCAAAAGGTATATATGAATTACTGCGAATATTTTCTTTATCATCAGGAGATCAGAAGCAACTGCGAGCTGATGCAGTTTTATGTTGAGTTTGATTTCATCTATACTATTACGAAGGGCTGATTGATACATTAATTAAAGCAAATTTAGAGCCCTTGCTTAGCGTTTAGGGGTTACCACCCTTTACCAGCATTTATTTATTTTCATTTATTAAATGAATTGAATTAAGTAATTTTTCTTTGCCAACACTTGAATCGAAGCCTAACGCTTTACGTACATGAACCCTTCAACGTTTTTAAAATTTCTTTTAAGATCATGTCTTCTGAAAAAAGGCGAAATTTCAGAAACTGCTTTAAAATATGAATGTAAATATTAATTAATATTATAGTGGAATTAATACAACATGGACTCTGTTTATATCGCATTGAAGTAAGCTAAAGATAATTACAAGCTTCTTTGAATCGAGGTAAATGTTGGAGCATATCATTTTCTTATAGAGCAGAACAATTAATGGTAGATAGTAGGCACTGAACTAAACAATGCTTTTCAGGGCAGGGGATTGATTACTTTGGTAAGCATCCAAACTTGTTCAAAAAAACATATAATGTCGGGTGAACATTATGTCTGCCCTACAAAAAAAGTCCTTCATGCATGGGCTGCGTTAATTAAGCAGATTTCCCACGTGTGTCACGTATTTGCATTTATATAAAAAAGTAAATGTTCAATGAGAACAATATTTGGTATTTAGTCTTCAAATAAAGTGCTTCATAATATAACAGCTTATTTGTAAATGACATGAGTAGGAGTGGGGGTTTAATGAAGGCCGAAAAATGCGAATATCAATATAGTGAAAAAACGCAGGCAATAGCATTTATAGAACATGACATTTGCAATAAGATTGGTTCTATATAATATTTCGATCCGAAGCATAATAACAAAGATATTAAGATTTTTCAAAATTCCCCCTCTAAACCCCCACTGGTCGGATTTAGCAGCCGTTAACGAACTTGATCTTTAGTTTTACATAAAACGTTTAAATATCGAGTTTGGTAACGATAAAATAAAACTTGCGAACGCTGGAGCGTTAACAGATATATATATATATATATATATATATATATATATATATATATAGATATATGCAAAGTTTTGAACGACCTCATTTTCGTCATCTACTGGGTTGGATCAATGGATATTTGAGGAAATTATTCAAAATGCGACCTCAACAGCTGATTTCCTTTAATGGAAATCTGTTAATAATACTACATTAGACAAGTGAATTACATTATTTTTTTAGAATTAGTATGCATACCATATATTTATATGTATATATATATATATATATATATATATATATATTCAATTACTTCATTTATATAGATGGAATGGTATATGGCCCTATCTGCAAAAACCAAGTTTTGAGATTTCAGAAATCATACGTTTTCACTCTCCCTGAACCCATCATATCTATTTTCGGCGTGGTATTTGTGCCTGTACAAGGACGAGTACCTTACAAACGACTAGACATACGGGCAGAATTTTGAAAATCCAAATTTAGAACTGTTGCATCATCTAGTATGTGAACCTCCTCTTTTGATTGAAATAGTCTTAAGAGGACAGGAGTTTATAGGAGAATGAAAATAATACATTTAGTAAGTAAAAAGAGTGGAAATAAACACTTCTTCATACCTATTAGAGAAAAAGGCGATTAGTAATAAACCCTTATTGTTCATCATTAATCATAACGGAGGTATATCACTTGAATATATGAAGTGAATTAAATTTAAATGAATTGCTGCAAAACATTTTGTAAATTTAATATATTAATAGAAAACCATGTGTGTTCCCTGAAGTGTTTTTTTAATGTAAATATAACTTCAATAAGATATATGGTAGAAATGTGAGATTCGTTTTTATTTTTTACTTCATGAATATGTAAAACATGTGTGCATAATTTACTCGGTCAGAGCTTGATGGACAATAAAAAGAATTGCGTAAACAAAACGACTTGTGAAGGAGACTCACTATTCTGTGGCACGTGTACGACAGAGGCAAATAGCCAAACGGCTGAAAAAAAATCACCATATAGTGAGAAGAGTTCGTCCTATCCATTTGCAGTCACTCGATTATCGATCAAAAATAGATGACGAATAATATTGTGCTTTTTATTATTATTATTATTATAATTTGTTAACGCCCACTTCATGCAACTATGGCTAATTGGGACTGGTTTTCTACAGGTTGCTACACTTTTCTAGCCAGGGGGCTAAGGATTTTATTGTGTTTTAATGTACTGCTAGTTCGAAAAATATAAATTTTATGGATAGATAATTTTTATAATTCAAACTTCAGCATACGTCTGTAACATAAGAGATAATTAATAAGTTCAGACTGTGAAATGAGTTAAAGGAAAAATAGGGAAATTAAAATAGATATTGAGCGGACCATTTAAGTGTTGATATCACAAATTATCTAATAGCGACATTCCTAATTAAATTCACGTAATTAAAACTTTTAAGCCAACACTTTGTTGTAAAAAGTAAAATAAATGTTATTAATAACGTCTACTTTTGGCTACTACGACTAATTTGGACGGGTTATCTATACGTTGCCACCCTTTTCGAGGCAGGGTGATAGTAAGGATTTTATTTAATTATTATTATTATTATTATTTAGTAACGACCACGTTTTGCTACTGCGGCTAATTGAGACCGATTATCTACAGGTTACCAACTTTTTCGAGCCAGGCTGGGACTAAGTATTTTATTTAATGTGTTTGTTGCTAAATAGATAACTATTTGCTCTGGCGGGAAATAGAATGCCGCTCTAGGTTTAACATGTAAGTTTAAATAAAAAAAAAAAAAAAATGAAGAAAAAAGTCCACTTAATGCAACTCAGGCTAATCGGGAAGGGTTATCCACAGGTTACCATCCTTTTCTAGCCAGGATGGGACTAAGGATTTTATTTAATGAAGTCCGGCACTAAATAAATTCCTCTGCCCAGGCGGGTATCGAACTCGACACTCTAGGTTTACCACCATGTGAGATTAAGGCTAAATCATTTAACACATATGGCTAACCTGAGCCCATTAATTTATGAGAATAGATTCATTCAAACTAGCACCGATGTTCCAACAATCTAATTAAAACAATATTATGAGGAAAAGAATGACGAAACCACTTTCTTGTTAAATACTTATGAGTTATGTAAATTCGGTTATTTGTTACCCCCTTTACTTGTTATAATCGTCATATATTATCATTTTGCGAGATGTCAAGTTAGTATACCTGATGATAGTTTAGAAAATATACCATCGTTCTTTTTCATCTTAAAACTTTTACTTTCATGTACGAAAAAAAAATATTAGGCTAATAAAGTTTTAGATGGCCAAAGCCTAGAAATGTCTTTAGTCTTAACAATTTTGGCTGCACTCCTTTCTTTGCTTTTTGAGGTCACTCTATTTTTTCCTTAAATTCTATAAACTGCTACCCTATAATACATTATCATCAATACAAGCACACATTTAAACACTTGTTATGACACTAAAGTGAGTACGCTAATTATTTTACAGGACTTAGTTTAACAGCATGTACATAATATAATAGTTTTAAAAATAGATAATCAATGCATTGAGGAAGTACGCAGTCTAAATTCAATATTTTCTGTTGAGCTAATGGCTATAAATCAAGCTATCAAAGACATTAAATAACTGGAACAAATTCATTTGTAATTGCCTGTGACTCATCTAACCCACTTCGAAGTCACGCTGTTGCCTCAAAAACCTAGGAAAGCACAAATACAAACTCTAAGAAAACTAACAAATTTTTTTTGTCTTCACACGTTGGTTTGCAAGGTAATCGAGAAAAGGCCATGGAAACGTAGCGCTCGATTTGATTTCTCTGTTATAAATGAAATTTATGTAACTTGAGTGGACTGGAAAAATTATTATAAAAGTCCAATGCTTAAAAACCCAAGTATTCGCATTTATCTCAAAACGCAAGTTTTCAATGAGAACAATATTTGGTATTTAGGCTTCAGAAAAATACTTTATAATATAACAGCTTAGTGTTAATATGACATGAGTAGGAGCGGGGGTTTACTACGGGCAGAAACTAAATAATGAAAGTACCTCGGTTAATAATTAAGATAATGAAAACATGTACATAACAACATTTATAGGCCATTATATTCGCAATAAGATTGGTCCTATACAATTTTTCGATCCGACGCAAAATAACAGAGATATTAAGAATTTTCTAAATTTCCACCTCTGAACCCCCCTCCCACTTGTCGGGTCTCAGCCATTAACGAACTTGATCTTTATTTTTACATAATACGTATAAATATCAAGTTTGGTAACGATGAAATAAAAATTGCGACCGCTAGAGTGTTTGCAGACATATATGTATATATATATATATATATATATATATATATGTATATATGTATATATACAGTTTTGAACGGACCTCATTTTCGTCATCTCCTCTGTAGGATAGATGGGCATTTGAAGAAATTGTCCAAAATTGCGTCTTGAGTACGACCTCAATAGCTGATTTCCTTAGGGGGAAATCTACTAAAACTCTGAAAGAGGGGGATATTAAATTGTTATTTTAAAGATTAATGAAACATTATGGGGTATAAATAATATAGCAATTTAAAACTTATGACTATAAAAATATAAATCTGTACAATATATTATGAAAATTAATAAAACCAAAAAGTCCATAAAAAGTTGGGTTTCTTAAAATCTCTCCATTTCAATAGTGTCATAACAAATCGTCCAAAATAAAAATAAGCCAGATATGTGCCTCAGTAGCAAATTAAGGGCCAAGGCCTGCCACACGGATGTGTGAGGAATCTTGTAGAAGATGTGACGGAATGTTTGATGTATTCTGGTAGTATACCAGCCCAAAGACAGCTAATTCCTTATTCTAGTGGTTAATAAATGTCCCAGTGTCTTGAGAGGGCACTGAGAGCCTATATATATATATATATATATATATATATATATATATATATATATATATATATATACTCGCTCAGATACCCGGCTTCGCCCGGGAATTCATTTGAGGCTGGATGGTGATGGTATTTTTTTGGCAAGGCTTTACTTTGCACAATATTTTGACATTTACTCTTCCCAGTGTTTAGGGTTAATACCCGTCGTTTCTGTGGATTTGTTAATAATAAAATTAATTTTTTATGTAAGACTTCACTGTCCTCCATATGGTCATATTTCCCTTTTCCTGTGCATTATGCATAAATTATTAAGGACAAAATATTATAATAATATATTATAATTTGAATTAATTTTTCCAGGTGAGGTACCTGGTAGTTCATATTGAAAAGAATTGTTGAGCAAATTTCTCTCAATAACAAAATAAACAACTTTTGTTATGTGCATATTTGCCGAAACCCCAATAGGAAACGAAATATCACTATTTTTAATTTCAGGCCTCCCTTATAACCCCCACTCCTGCCCGTCCCTAGAAATGTTAGTATGGGTTAGTATAAGGAAGTTTGGTTTAGTTCGGTTGAGTTTTTTGTGTCAAATAAAATTGTTGACTTACGTAGTAGTTTTTAACGTATAACTCATTTATACTTAGTTATACGACAAAAGTGTATATAATAAACGTTACTCCAAATAACAAAATAAACAACTTTTGTTGTCATGTGCATAATTGCCGAAAATGCATTAGGAAACAAAATATTGCTATTTTTAATTTCAGGCCTCCCTTATAACCCCCACTCCTGTTCTTCTCAGAGAATATTAGCATAGCCTAAAGTCTAAGTTGGGTTAGTAGCAAGTTTCATATAATTCGGTTCAGCCGTTTATGCGTGAAAAGGTAACAAACAAACAAACAGACACCAAAGAAACAAAATGCAGTTATGGTGTCTATGACATGTGTAACGAAAAGTTATCGTGAAATTTCGCGAAAATAATCAATGTATATATACATATAGTGAGTGTGCGGGCGCGTGCATACACTCACATGGGCAAGCGCTTTAAAGATCCTCTGCAAAGGAGCAAAATCAGCCCCTTCCGCATAAAGAGAACCAGTTAGTGAAGAATTTGAAATACTTTATTGCTTAGAATTATTAAGAATGGTAGACATCCATTTACGTTATGAGTCTGATCATAACACATTCATGGCAATAAAACGTTGTGGCTCGGATTCTCGAGTCAGTAACAGGGATTTCTTTATTAGCCAAAGAAATTAAGTCGTTTGCCTCACACAGGGTAGAAAAGGATGACAACCCAACCCGATTAATAAGAAGTTAATTTTTAAACGGGTAAGTATTTATTAATATCAACATGGGTATACATAGCGTCAAAAAAAGGTCAACAAAATAATAATAATGAAATATTCATTATATTAGAAGTTTTTCTACAATAGAATGAGAAACTTCAAAACTCCACTTGAGGCTTACAGTAAATATTGAATCATGATTTAGGTAAATTAAATATTTTGGAATGGACCGAATATTATACTTATGGTCTGATGCGTTCCATTAGTTACAATAATAAATTATTATATGTTAAGCTTATAAATAACTCTACATTTAACAGTACACAATGACTGTCGTTCTTACGGCTTTCACCCCAACTTGTGAATTGTAGAAATCTGTTCATAATACGGAGAAATGAACTAAGTTGTTACTTGAGGATTACAGCAACCGATATCTTAGGTCTTTATTATAATTCATTATTCACTTATACCAAAACCACTTATGTAGTGGCTCGAATAGGCCGGTGGGCAACTGAATTAAAGACCAGACATGTAATTACTTACAAATGAAATAATTGTTTGTTTGTTCAATGCTTACGAATCATTTCCATCTTAATCCTAGGGAGTGTGGACAAGGAATATTTGATTAAATGCCAAGTTATGTAATCTGTTTTCAAAAAAATATATCTGAGACCGTCCCTAATTTGACTGAAGATATAATTTTTTGGATTCAGCGATCAACATTTTCACAGCGCCTTATTATTTTCCTGGTTTGCGTTTTCTTAAAACATGTAATAAAAACATTTTATATTTATAGAAGAAGCCAACTTCTTTTTAAATTAAGCCAGCTGACTCTGACGGAGTCGTTCCGATATAACGAAGCGTGTAATTTCCAATCAAAAGTCTTTCGGGTCGGCCCTTGTTCTTTAAGTAATTTTTGTCAACCTGTTTAGTTTCATTTGACCTTCAAAGGGGAACAAGGATAAAAGTAGTAGGAAAAGAGGGTTTCTGGTGCACTTTTCAAAATACCCTAAATCCCCAAAAAAATAATTTTGCTAAAACTAGTTTAACTCACTTCAACTACTTTAACTCATTTTAACGATTATTTGAGAAATTATTAAAATTATTACGTGATCATTTTTTTGGGGATTTAGGGTATTTTGAAAAGTGCGCCAGAAACCCCCTTTTCCTACTACTGATAACATATTTTACGTAAACGACAACAGATTCTCCATACAAAGGCACTTTAAAATCCATTCCTAGTTGTTCCCGTTAAAAATATAAGAAAGAAGGATGATCAGTTGACCAGAAATGCACAATAAAAATAAGTACTTTGTAAAGAAATATTAATACACATTATTTTTGTTGTAATAAACAATCATAAAGTATTTATGTTTGTGTGACCACGAATATCGGAGAAATTTGTGATTACTAATCATAGATGAGCTTAATTAATGGGGGGATGGCGGTTAAAATAGAGATTTGATGAAAATGTTTGAAAAATCAGTAATTGTGAAGATTCTTTAAATCGATTCATTGGAACTTTTACCACTTTAATTCTTGAAAGACCTATTAATTTAAGATATTTAATTTAAAATTTAAAAGATTTCTCTTCATTCCCCTACCTAAGCCCTAGAGCTCAATCTGAAACCTATGAAAAGACTTTCTAGTTATAATTAGCAACCCTAAAGAGCATCTCGTTGCAGTCTCGTTTTAAGAATATTATTTTGACCGTTGTGAAGAAGGAATGAAAATGTAAAAAAGCTTGTCGGAAACAAAAAGCTCTAAGATGTATAAAGGTAAAAATAACTTAAAAATAAAGAAAATCTATAATAAAGAATCTGTTTTAACGTCAGAAGGAAACAAACAGAAGTAAAAAAGAAGGAAATTCCTTGAAGATAAGTCGGAAGAATTGGGCAATTTTATTGATTCCTGTAATTTCTAGGAAACTCCATAAACAAAAAGGATTGATTTTAAATTAGTAGGAAAACAAATGATTTTGTTATTATGATTTCGAAGGTAGGGCAAAAGATACCGCTATGGTAATGTCATGTTAGAGGTGTGTGTTTGCTTACTCTTCAAATCGCCTTACAAAAGAATAGACAATTGGACTACTCTAAAAAAATGTACCTAGTCATTATGGAATCATAACTATCACATTACAATAAGCTGTGCGTCTATTGAATGATAGAAGGCAGGAAATGTCATAATCGCAGAGGATGTGGCAAATCTTTTGGACAATTGCCCTTTATACCTCTCTGACATTGGCATTGTACGAGTTAAATCAATGGTAAAAATAGTTGTTGTTCAGGTAATGATAAGGAAATATGGAACCCATTTTAATTGGTGGAGTGTCATTTTGTGATTGATCTGAACGATTACTTAACTCTTGACCTAGAATAATATAATGGGAAATCATTCTAATGAGGAAATCTTCGCAATCCTTTTATAAGATCCATTATCCTCCCTGTAATTGATGAGCGGATGAATAACGTGATTCTATTCTTGGAAATCATTCATTTCCATTTTTATTCATTAATACGCATGGCAAATGGATTAGTTACTATCTTGATTGTTTGTAAATTAAAAATTGATAACATTCCAGGTAAATAATTAGTTTTGCTCATACTGGAACCTTCATTCAGTTTTTTATTAGAATATATAGTAGGCCACGAAAATCCACTTTTAAAAATGTTCTTTCCAATAGTTTTAATTTAAGTTTATTTGTATTTTGAAGTTGTTAAAGAAATGAGTATCCATTGTGGTACTGCGGCTTATTGGAAAATAGCAGTTTAAATAAAGTGAGTTGGTTACTGCTATCATCAATACTTATGCACTTGTCAATAGGAATCAAGTGATATATGGATATCGAATAAAAGGATCATCCGGGCCTGTATTGACGACTAAAATAATTATCAGCGCACTTGATGTCCAGTCGGAAAATGGGATCGACACTGCAGTGAGTTCGAATTGTTACTTCACACTTCACAGGTTTTTGCGAGTGGGGAAAACAAATGCCCAACATAAATTTTCTCAAAATAAGATCAGAAATTAAAACCAGGATTAGAAAGTTTTAAAGCGGAAGCATTATGCATACAGTCTTAAGGCTTACTGAGAAGACATTGTTATAAAGATAATGCTGCACTCAAACCATCAAAGGTTATGAATGACGACTAGTCAATATGCGTCGCACTCTTCAGTGCTAACGACACCTCATTGATTTCTTCTGAGCTTTTAGTTTCATGGAGGTCCGAAGACAGCGACCAATTGTTCAGGCCAGGTGTCGAGGTGGCTTCACAAAGGTTATCCGAAAACTAAGCAGATTTCCCACCTGCTGCAACGACCACCCTAATCCCGTAATCCTACATTCTATTGTCTATTCCTTCCATAATACGACGTCTATGTAAGCATGACTTGAAATTTAAGCTGGACACAAAGTGTTTATTACTTTAAGTTAAAATTGTTTAGTAAAAGAAAGATTTAATAAAAAACTAAAAAATACAAATATCTTGGTTAATATTATAACAGAAAAATGCTAATTGTTTAAAATTGAATATGCAAAGCATGATAATATAACATTTTATCGATTCAGCATATAAAAACGGAATTACTTGAAAATTATGATTCCTTAACCCCGCCGCCCCTTGGTTGATTTGATATTTTAACGAACTTCTATCTTTCATTTTACGTGAAGTGATTAAATATTGAGTTAGATCGAAGACATATTACATCTGCTAAATCTTTAATTATTAAACAACACTTATATATAACAGACAATATCAAGTATGTACTTTTTACAAGATTTCCCTAAAGGGAGGAAATCAGTTATCAGGTTAATCAGAAACACTTTTTTAGTGGCTCCTCACAATTTATTTCTTAAAACCGCTTAGCGCTTTCGGGAATTAAATTTCCATCCTCAGAGCTACGAACAATAAAACGCCATAATTAAGGAGTCTAAAAACTATTTTTTTTAAATCTTTACATAATTGGTCATATAAAAAAAAGTCCGTCACACAGGGGCTGCGTAAACTAAGCAGATTTCCCACGTGAAGTTTAGTAAAAGATAAATCTACATACTGGGAACACAACACCACCGTGAATAAATACAAACGGAAATAAGAAATGGTTCATCCAATTTCAATAACCTGCCGACAGGAAGCGTTAGGTTAGAAATGTAAACAAACGGGTCTGCCTGCCTCACACCGGAAAGAAAAACAATTTCTGAAATATATCAGAATATAACATATTAATTTTATTGAGAACTATTTACTATATCTAGTACTGTAATTAATAATGAGTCAAAATAATTCTTATCTCAATCAATCAAATTTTAGTAGTCCAAAACCTTAAGACGGGGGGGGGGTACTAGGACATATTTGCATTTATCTCGTATAATAAATGTCTCTTCAATACAATTTTTGGTATTTAAACTTCGAATAATGTGATTTATTATGTAGCAGAGTATTGTTTATGTAACATGAGTAGAAGTGGCGGTTTGCTGATGGCTGAAAACTGAAAAATGCAAATATCTCGGTTAATATTCAAGATATTGAATAAATGTATATAACCATATTTATAGTACAAATAATTTGCAATAAGATTAGTTTTATACAACTTTTCGATCTGACCTATAGTAACGGAGATATTTCGAATTTTCGAAAATCCTCCCCTCTAAACCCCCCTCCCCCTGGCCCGATTTCAGCCGTTAACGAACTTGATCTTTCTTTTTACATAAAACGACTAAATATCGAATTTGGTAACGATTAAACTATAATTGCGACCGCTAGAGCGGTAACAGACAAATATATATATATATATATATATATATATATATATATATATATATATATATACAGTTTTGAACGGACCTCTTTTTCGTCATCTCCTGGGTAGGATCGATGGACATTTGAAGGTCAATTTCGAAAATCGCATCATGAGTACAACCTCAATAGCTGATTTCCCTTAAGGGAAATCTGCTAACAGTCAATAACATTTTTAAAATTTATAACAATAACACATATATTTACAACATAGTTATAATTACAATATAATAAATTAATAATGTCTTATTTACTATTTAATCGTTAAAATAACATAAGCCGAATTACTGTCAGAGCGTAGGGCGTGCCTATCGAGTTGCTACCGGGCTAAACCCTGCCGATGCACTAAGGCCGAGGGGATCAGTCCAAGCCAAGACCGAGATAACTGAGAAATCAGTTATATTTATAAAACACCATTCAAGACCATTCCTTGGGGTTCCTCTGAATTTTGAACTTTTGCCTCCGCAAGCGCTCCAACAGGTCTCAATGCACCGTACGTGAGCCTCTCTCATTTTCCTGGGATATGTTCCACGTTACAAGAGATAAAGTGAAATGAGAGACAGGCATAGGATGAGAAAAATGAATGACATGAGGGTGAACGTCTCCTGGCTGGAAAAATTGGAGTATTTAAGCTCCAAACAGCACGGAATAGTTTCAGGTTGAGGCTTAGGCTCAGTTCCTGTAAGGACTGTAGCACCCTGTTGCTATTAAGATAACGGTGCATTGAGACCTGTTGGAGCTCTTGAGGAGGTATAAAATTCAAAATTCAGAGGAACCCCAAGGAATGGTCATGAATGGTGTTTTATAAATATAACTGATTTCCCCCCTTTAAGGAAATCTGGTAAAAGGTCATACTTGATATTGTCCGTAATATTTAAGTGTTGTTTAATAATTAAAGATTTAGCAGATGTAATTTGTCTTTGATCTAACTCCTATCCAGGGGCTATATTCACAAGATGTTTCCCAACCAGCGCAGATCTAGCCTAGCCTCATTCAAGCCATCTCTCTCTGGAGTGAAGAGACCAGACCAGCCAAGAGTCGAGTCTAGCATAAAGGTCTGTTTAGCCTAGAGTCGAGACTTGAATAAAGGCCAGTCGAGATCATGCCAAGTTTATAATAAAGTGGAATTAGTGGTTTTAGATTAGGACCTGCTGCCAGCATCTATTCCATTGTGTATGAGAGAGAGAGGTCGCTTGTTAATAATACATTTGATTTTACTGATCCTTAATGTTTATTAAAAGAAAGTTAAAAAATAACATAATAGTAAGCATAAGTAAACGTGGCTACCTTGCTTTTCGAAATCGTAAAACTATTATCCGGACTCTTGGTAATAAGTGTATTTTGTAATCAATTTTTCGATGGCTTATTTAAGAATGATTTTCCCCCACTTTGTTTTTAGCAGATCTCCCTTAAGGGAAATCAGCTATTGAGGTCGTACTCATGACGCGATTTTCAAAATTGTTCTTCAATTGTCCATCGATCCTGCCCAAGACATGAAGAAAATGAGGTCCGTTCAAAATTATATATATTTGTCTGTTAACACTCTAGCGGTCGCAATTTTTGTTTAATCGTCACCAAACTCGGTATTTAATCGTTTTATGCAAAAAGAAAGATCAAGTTCGTTAACGGCTGAAATCGGACCATTGGGAGGGGGATTTCGAAAATTCGAAATATCTCCGTTACTGTACATCGGATAGAAAAATTGTATAGAACCAATTTTATTGCAAATTAAATTTACTATAAATATTGTTATATACATTTATCTTGAATATTAACCGAGATATTTGCATTTTTATTATTGGTAACGGACGAGCTATGGTCGCTTCTATTCGTATCCGCCGAAAGCTAGTTCCGCAGTTTCCGTAACTGTTCGGCACTCGTATGGAGATTTCTCTATTGTATAACTTTACATGGGAAATCTGCTTAGTTTACGCAGCCCCTGACGTTTAAAATAAAATATCACAAGCATTGATATAGACGTATAGGAAGGGTGAAAATGTTTTAGACACCTACAAAATGCCGACCTGCATAACGCGGATGCAAGGCGTGATGGTTCTAGCTCATGATTTGAAACAAGATCATATGTTTTTCTATAACAAACCATTATACATATATTTCTATTTGAATTATAGATTATTATTATTTTCCAATTTTTAATGTTGTAATTTTTGTTGTAGGTTGTACATTTACTGGAGTAGGAAGATTGGAACTTGAGGTGAGTTTTATGTAAAATGTGCTGTGATTAATTGGCTTATTATTTATTATTTTAACTAATTAGAGATGTATGAACTTTCGATGTGTGCATGTCTGTAGAGTGTGGTCGAAGGAGAAAAAGTCATTATTTTTCATCTTGGTTAATTTCCTTAAAACTATTGTTTTTCCAGTGAACATTTTTATTTTATATATATTATGGTTCGATTCTATGAATTGTAATATGTATTTATTTTAAAAATTAATGAACCAGAAATGTTCTAATCATGACTGATTCAATTTGAATTTTGTATGAATAATTCTGAAGACCATTGAATGATGTTTTTAATTAATATTTAAATTCCGTTGAAACATTTCAATCTATAAAGAATTCATTTAACAGAATAATTAAACAAGAAGTTACAAACTTTTTGGGGTATTTCATTAACAAAAACATATATATGTTTTAACAAAAAAAAATAGTAATAATTAGTATAGAAATATCCCTTTTTTGTAACATAAAAAATACGAGATTACTAGACATGTCAGAAAGCACCTACCCTCTCCCATATAACCCTCACTCCAAACCTTGAACAATCTAAAACAACCTATATAAAACACCTTTTCAATCTCACAATAAACATAATACAAAGTTTGAACGTGATCCGCCCACCAAATGCATTTTTTGCACCATGGTGTGGGAATCGGGACAACTGTTTGACGTATAAAACGGAAATATTTTGAATTGTCGAGATCCCCTTCTCTAAATTCTCCTCCCACTGGTCCGATTTTGACCGTTAACCAACTTGATGTTTAATTTCACACAAAACGTTTAAATATCGAGTTTGGTACCAATCAAACAAAAATTGCGACCCCTAGAACGGTAGTACACAAATATGTGTGTGTACATATATATATATATATATATATAATATATATATATATATATATATATATATATATATATATATATATATATATATAAGCGCGTTTTTGAGCCATAACGTAAGAAAATGAAACTAAGTCATCAGATAGCCATTTATTTTATGCCCGACGTTCTCAAGAAGTTATTTCAATATAAATTTAGATTTTTTTTTTAATTAATAACATTGTTTTATACCATAGCAGTAATTAAATAATTAATCTTTTTGTTCTGCTCACAGGTGTCACTAAAAGTTAAAAATAGTCCTTATATAATGCTATATTAAATATATTTAATAATACAGTCCTCTTGAAAAGCAATAATTGGCTAAAAACTTTTTAGCACATCTTTAAATCAATGCTTAAATAGAGGCTTCTATATATATCTAGTCAATTATTGCTTTACGCTCGAAACGCGTCGGGAATAAATTAAATGGGTATCTGAAGACACAGTTTCAATTTTCTGACCTTATGGCTCAAACAATATGCTTAAATAGTAAATGGCCGGTATATGCATCTAATGTATATATGTGAAATTTTGAACGGACCTCATTTTCATCATCTCCTAGGTACCATCAATGGTCATTTGTGGACAATTTTCGAATATCGCGTCATGAGTACAACCTCAATAGCTGATTTCCCTAATTAGCTGATTAAAGAACACAAAGCATTGACAACTTTCATTGAAGTTAAGGATAATAAACAATTAACCGTAAAAAATGATCACTTTTAAACAGTTAGTTGTATAGCATGTCGGTAAACACCGAAGATATCAACGCCGAGCACTCTGTCATCTTGGTAGAGAGTGCCCATTTTAGTCCACCTGGAGCCTTAATGTCAGGCCATTTAAATGTCTAGGCTGCATCCTTATGTACGTTTTTCATCGCTTACTAAACTACTGGAAGCAATTAGCTCAAATCTGTTAGCCAATCTATTTTGTAAAATGAGTTTCAGCCTCTTTTAATCTTCGTACTTCATACATCGTTCTCTTTATGACAGCTCTCAGTCTTGTGAATCACCTTCAATTTTTGAAGGTATTGAATTCTAAGCATATATCAAGCAACTTATAGATTTCCACCTGCCTTTAAACTATTTGTATTGGTACTAGTTCAAAATTGTGTGTGTGTGTGTGTGTGTGTATATATATATATATATATATATATATATATATATATATATATATATATATTCACATAAACACACAAACACAATTTTGAACGGGCCTCATTTTCTCCTACTAATGCCATATCAAGAATAAGCTGTTATATTATGAAGCACTTTATTTGATGCCTTAGAAACAAATATTGTTCTCATTTAACTTTTACGCCATGAGATAAACGCAAATACGTGATGCAAGTTGGAAATCTGCTTAGTTAACGCAGCCCCTGCGTGGAGGACTTTTTACATATATCTAATCTTGACTTAATAGAAATATATTAGTAGAAATAATAGCGTTTACATAATGAAAAACGCCAAAGTTTGAAAACACCATATCCTTCCTGGCCTTGAAATATTATATAACGATATATATTGGCATTTTTGGTTCTCTCTAACTACTGGATCCTGAGTTCTTATATAACACTGTGAAATTTATTATTCCTGAACACTTCCAGAGTCTGGTTTAGACTCCTTTAGAGGCAGCTGTAGACTTCAAACCAGATCAATCCGGATTGAAAGGCTGCGGTCCACGTGATACAGTCCCCCCACACCCATCTCGGTTTCATTGATACTCTCGATAATTACCACAGCAAAAACTTCAATGACTCAAATCCTTAAAAAGAGAAGAGAAAAGAAACCGCAAAATACTGAAAAATATAAGCTCTCGTTAAAGCGATCTCACATGTGAAATTTTATCACCACATGACGTATATTTAGACAAAGAAGCCTATTTCCTCGCTTTTAAACTTTTTTTATCTTAAACAGTAGAGAATTAATCTATAAATATTATTCTGTGCATAATTTCCAATGCGGTTTAGATTTTAACGAAGGTGGAGAAATTATTGCAATTAAATTATTTCGTTTAAAATATCCCCCAAAAAAGTCCCCAAATAATCAATATCGATGACCCATTCTAATACAATTTCAAAAAGGTATTGGCTTATTCATCTATGATGCTTTGGAATATATCTGTTTCAATGCTTAATTAATATTTATTTTGATATTCTCACGAATGGAGACTCATTAAACTTGAACTCAAGGGGTTCAATTAGCATATTTCCCTTGAGGGAAATCAGCTTTTCGTACTCATGAAAGATTTTCGACATTTTTCTTCAAATGTCCATCGATCCTACCTAGTAGACAACGAAAATGAGGCCCGTTCAAAATTGTGTTTGTGTGTATGTGAATATATATATATATATATATATATATATATATATATATATATATATGTGTGTGTGTGTGTGTGTGTGTGTATATATATATATATATATATATATATATATATATATATATATATGTATATGGTGTTGTTTTTTGGAGTTATGGTCATTGTTGGTGAACAAATTTTAGTTTATTTCAATATTTCGAGAATATTTATTTTCTCTTCTTCAGGGTAATACTAAACATACTTAAAACTATTGTACATAACTGTTGCACTTCTAGTTACATTAGGGTACGCAACAGAAATTGGACCAGGGGGAGGGTTTAAAGGGGGAGAATTTTGAAAAATCTTAATATCCCTTATTATGCGTTGGATCGAAAAATTGTTTAAAACCAATCTTATTGCAAATGTAAATTTATAAATGTTGTTATGTGCATATTTTCACTATCTTGCCAACCAGATTGCCAATTGACTTTAGCTGTTTCCAACTTTGTATTAAATGAACAGGAGAAAAGAGCCACCACTTTACTAAATTTACTTTCTATGTATTTACTATTGGAATGTTGACTTACTAAACTATATGTTTGTATATTAAAAATTCTTCTCTCTTCTAAAATGCTTTTGAATGGTTTTAATATCTTATTTTATATTATAACACTACCAATTCAGAAAAACATTATATATTAAAATATGTGTAGGGATTTGAGACCAATTGAATAGTGCTTTATAACAAATTTTCGAAGTGAAACCTGTAAAATGGATTGAAATGTGTAACATGTATTAACGTGTATTCTACTGGACATATCAAGTAACTTCACTGCTGAACTACAAGGCTTACTTCTTGGACTGCAACATCTTACTAACGTACAACAAGACAACATTCATGTTTTTACTGACTCCTACACCTCTATAAAGTCAATACTTGATATTTACTCAACTCACCCACTCACGACACAACTTCAGGAACCACTAACTAACCTACAGACACAGATGGATAAAGTAATAACTATCCACTGGATACCAGGACATGCAGACATCACGGGAAATACTTTGGCTGACAAACATCCAAAGCAACTCAACTTGACATATTACACTCTGCTCACATTACAGAACATGATGCCAAGAAGCTTATTAAAAAAGAGGTCAGCTTAAAATGGGAAGTGGAATGGCGTCAGACACACACAAAACTATGATAAATAAAAGACACTATTCGTGAATGGCTGTCAAGTAATTGGGACACTAAAAGAGAAGATGTAGTTCTTGCTCGTTTGAGACATGGCCATTCATGGATAACACACGGACACCTCATGACTAGGACTGAACCACCATCATGTACACTATGCAATACACAACTAACTATCAAACACTTACTTACAGACTGCAAACTAATAAACTGCAAGACCATCCTATCAGAACTACTACACGACAGCAGCCCATACATTACAACAACCATGAAACACCTCAAAGAAACAAAACTTCACCACCAGATTAAACGTTAAATAATTAAACATTAGACTTAATGAATTAGATTTTTGCGTGTGTGTGCGCGGGTGCGCGTGCCTGTGTGTGTGTATGTGGGTGGGTGGGTGCGTGCGTGGGTGGGTGGGTGCGTGCGTGCGTGTGTGTGTGTGCGCGTGCGTGCCTGTGTGTGTGTGTGTGTGTGTGTGTGTATGTGGGTGGATGCGTGTGTGTGTGTGTGTGTGTGTGTGTGTGTGTGTGTATGTGGGTGGATGCGTGTGTGTGTGTGTGTGTGTGTGCGTGTGTGTGACCATGCGTGTGTGTGTGTGTGTGTATGTGTGTGTGTGTGTGTGTGTGTGTGTGTGTGTGTGTGTGTGTGTGTAGGTATGTGTGTGTGCTTTATTTATTTCTCAAATAACTCCTTATAGGGTTACTATGAGGAAAAAAAAAAGCTTCGATTATGCATATGACATGAGTAGGAGTAGGGGATTTACTGAAGGCTGAAAATTAAAAAAGTACAAATATCTCACTTAATATAAGTAGAGAAAAATATATATTTAAAACAACATTTATAGAACATTTAATTTATTGCTATATATGATTGATTCTAAACAATTTTCGATCCGACATGACATATGACAGGTTTTTCAAAATTCAGCCCCTCCCTCATATGTACCACTGGTTAGATTTCAGTCATTATAGAACTCGATCTTTAGTTTTACATAAAACGTTTAAATATTGAGTTTGACAACAATGAAACAAAAATTGTGACTGCTAGAGCGTTAATAGAAATACATAAATAGTTTTGAATGACCTTATTTTCATCATCTGGGTAGGATCAATGTACATTTGAAGATTTTTTTTCCATTTCATTAATAAATCCACTTCTAAAAAACTGTGATTATAGGAACAAATTTTTGGTAAAAAAATATTGAATTGAAATATGGCACTGGCTAAAGTACCCTGGTTCATTGTCATGTATGTGTGTGAATTTTCAGATGGATGCTCTATTAGAAGAGTGTGGAAGAACTGAGGGGTACTTCACTTGGTTTGATTACATTGTCCTGGCAGTTGTTTTAGTTGGTTCATGTGCGATTGGCACTTTCTATGCATGTACAGGCCCTAAACAGACTACCTCCGAAGACTTCCTCTTGGGAGGCTCCAGTATGGGCACCCTACCCACAGCCCTCTCACTTGCAGCTGGGTAAGTACCTCATAAATAATATCATTTAATTCTACCTAAAAGAAACAAACAACTCAAAATTTTGGCATTTCAATATTGCCTTTTACATTTTATTTTATTAGCATCAGTCTGCTAATTTATAGGCACATAATAAACTAATTTAAGGTTTAAAATGGCTATCATTTTATCAAAATGTAACACAGTTTCAAATAAATATTATAGTATTCAATTATTGTAACGAAATGAATAGACTTTCTTTCATTTCCTATAGTCCTGAGAGTCTGAAAAATTATCTGATTCTCTATGGAATAATACATTAACCATCTTATACTTTTTAGGTTTGTAACAGCAATAGAACTATTGGGCAACCCAGCTGAGATGTACCTGCATGGCAGTCAGTTCTGGATGATCTGCCTCTCATTTATCTTTGTTGTTCCTATAACATCTTACCTATATCTACCAATTTTCATGAAGCTGCAGCTAACATCTTGCTATGAGGTAGGAAATACTGACAAAACTAAATAATTTTATCAAATACACTCATAGACTTACATGGTCCTTGTCATTATTACAATAAAGGGGCTCTGGTCTTGGACTAAGTATTTATGTTTTTGCTGGATGTGTCGCCAGACATGCTTCCAACTTCCACAGAGCTTTCTTTAAGGCTGATTTTTTTTTTTTTTTTTGAATTTAAATAAAATAAAAACAATAACTTTAAGTCCTTTTTTCTATTTTTGTTTTTAGTACTTGGAATTGCGATTCCACAAGAATGCAAGGGTCTTTGCAGCTTGTATGTACTTACTTCAAATGGTAATACTTTTATTATTATCTATACAAAATGTGCATTAAATTTATGTAATAGATATGCTAAAATTAAGTAAAAAAAATGGATAATAATTGAAAACAGATATTATTACTTCTTATGAAGGATTGTAACCAATATGATTTCTCCAAAGATTAATACAATTTCTCTTCTCCTTAATAAATTGAAAATGAACTACAGTAATTATTTTAATTGTATATTTTGAAAATCAGAAAAAGGCAATTACATTTTTAATGAGATAAATAATATTATTTGACAAAATTAAGAATGTTACATATTTTCTTGAGTTTCCACTCATTCATTGAAGCGCACTAATATCATTGACTGTCAAAGTATCACAGAGAAAGTTCCTCAAATTGTAAAGGCTCAAACTCCATCCTAAATTCAAATATTTGTCATGCATATGTTGGTATCTAAATTTTACTTATTAGTTATATTCGTAAGACTCTTGCAATAGAAGTTACGAGTCTGGACAGAATCAGGCACACATTCTGACATATTTTCATTATTTCTTCTCACAGATTTGAGTTATATAAATATACAATATATCAGAGGATTTAATTTGACTAAAGAAATCGATTTATAATTAAAGTAGTTTT
The DNA here is from genome assembly GCA_019009955.1 of Riptortus pedestris. Lineage (NCBI taxonomy): Eukaryota > Metazoa > Arthropoda > Insecta > Hemiptera > Alydidae > Riptortus > Riptortus pedestris. Next base: position 54,521,244 of record CM032230.1, on the reverse strand, counting down.
AAGATAAATACAGTTAATTTCACACTTTACTAAATGTTGTCTAGTATTTCTTAAATACGGAAATTTTATTTCTTAATTTCTTTCAATCAGTACTTTATTTTATTTTAATATTCAAAGCTTTGGTCCAATATTTTTGAATAAAATATCTTAATCTCAAGTAATGTTTTTTGATTCTAATCTAAAATTGGGTTTGTCTTTCCTAGAAAACACATTTTTTTTTTTTTTAGTAAAAACATTATTAATTCTGCAATTAAAGAATTATTAAACATAATTTAGTATTTATGTATAAATGGAGAAGTGAAATTCTTAAAAATAAAAAGTTGCTTTCGTTTTACAGATTCTGTATACTTCAGTGGCTGTGTATGCTCCAGCTTTAGCTCTTAGCCATGGTAAGTTAACTACTACACCTTCCTCTATGAAAATATTGTACAAATTTAAGTGTATAGCTAAGGTTGGCTGATTTAGTTTCATAATTTAATCCTATGTTTAAAACATGTCTTTTAAAGTGCACTAAAACATGAAATTTTGAAATTTTTGTAATAAATCCCACTAATAAAAAGTCTACCATGCACAAAGTGCATAAACTAAGTAAATTTAACATACAATGTGACATCATTCGGGCACAAATAGCCTCATCTACCCATTCTATTCCATAATTCAATTTTAGTAAGAACTCATTGTGAAATAACTTGAAATTGCACTTGGAGATATTTAGCAGCATGATATAATGTGAATATTTCATAAACAAAAATGAGGGTTTTGGGCTACAAAAAAGTGTTGTAGGAAACACATTTACTTAATTAAGAAGCACTTACATACTTAATTAATAATACTGGTTATTTATAATTTTACTATGTGATGCTTAATACTGAAGATATATTAAATTTTACCCCCACTCATCCAGGTCTAATTTTGGCCATTAACACAAGACCAACAGTTTTACAGAATGCAGTTGAATTCATGTTTTGAGAGAATAAAATAAAAACTGTGGTAGGATGTTTGGAAATTCATAATTATAAATTTGATCCAGATTTAAATAAACCTGTTTTAGCAAACCTGAATACTCATCATATTTTCTTAGCTCCACCATAGCTCCACATTTAAAAGGCAATATACTAACCAGCAAGATAAGAAGTCTCTCCTTTAGGATTAGATTACTTTTAGTTATACTAGATTTAATCATTTTATCGACCCTCTTTTATCTTTATCTTCCTTGCCTCCCTCTCTTTCTCCTGTCTTCTTCCTTCGTTTTCAACCCCCTCATCTGCTACCGGTGACACCGCCAATGGATAAAGTACAATCTTTATACCTTTCAACCCTAGATTAGAACCCCTTCAAATAATACTAAGGTATAACAAAAGAGGCTTATCTATCTGCACACCTAGCAGGCCTTTGATCTGTAAGTCTTACAGCTGAGCTTTGGACAGATGGGTCTCAGAAAAAATAAATAACATAAGACCTATAATGTTAGACTTATTTGAATCAAACTGGAATTTAATTTTTTTGAAAAAATAATATATAAATAAACTAAACTAAGAGTAGGTTGTAAAGATAATCAAAAAGCAATATCATTAATATCTCTGTTTCTTTTAACCAAACTTAAAGTTATATAAACTTACTTTCCATTTATTTTTAAAATAACCAAAAAATTGAGTACATGTAACATCAAATGACTCAGAAAAGCCAAGAAGTGAGAAAAGCCAAGTTTTGAACTTAATGCTCTTGGAAAACTTTGTTGTGGGATTATTTCCTGTGCAGGCAAAGGAAATGTTTTAGTAATGGACTCAATTAATAAAATCAGTAGCTCCACCAGAAAACTTGTAAATAACCTGTATTTCAATTTTAAATAACGAAAAATTAATGATAAAATTAAACTTTGAATAAAAAATCTAATGAAAATTTAGAGGTAATTTTTACAAATTTTTTTTAATGACATTCATTAGTGTAATAGATCCATTTTCATTGGGTACAAAACAATATTATTAATTAGTTCAATTTTCTTAATATATGAATACAGATTAACAATTTATACAATAAAATAAATATAAATGTCATTTGGACTAATTTCTGTGAAATTAATATTTTATCCAGTATTATTAGCACTCATTTGCGAAAAATATATAAATGTGAGATTCTGATGTATACATTAAAGTCTGTTTTACTTGTTTGTTTCAGTAACTGGTCTCAACACATATTTGGCTGTGACTATTGTATACTTGATTTGCATTTTTTATGCCTCCCAGGTAAGCATATTTTATTTAAAAATAGATAATTATTTTAAATATAATTATTTTTAAAGATAATTATTTTTTATTAAAAGTGTAATTAGCATTATATAAAAAACTTTATACAACATATAAGAGAACCTTTTTTTTTAATGGTCAATTTTGTAAGTTGACCAAAGGGATCCTTTATTTGATCTCAATTAATCTTATTTTTCATTCATTTTTTATAAAATCTCATGGACATTTTAAATTGTTGAATTGAGCAAATTGTTTCATTGACTACAATTTATTCTCATAAATAATAACTAACTGTACTGTATTCAGGGAGGAATGAAGGCTGTGATAATGACTGATACTTTCCAAGCTCTCGTTCTTGTGGCATCGATTTTAGCTTGCATGTTTATTGGGAACAGTTTGGTCGGTGGATTTAGCTATGTTTTTGAATCAAACGCCCAATCAGGCAGAATTGAATTATTCAAGTAAGTAATTTATTAATCAATCAAAAAAAATCTAATGGTGATCTTTATCACTTATATTTAACGATATTTAAATTTTTCAATAGTTTAAATAGTGCCATTGGGATATTTTAAGAGCTACTCTTTTCATCATATACCCACCAAAATCCATAGGATATTTGATGTCTTCAAAAAATGACTTTCTAGGTTTCTCTCTTTCCTTATGCACAATAACCTTACTTTCAAATATATTAGTCATAAAATCATTGTGTCTTATGATATGCCCAAGAAGTATTACTCTCCTACTTTCCATGGGCATGATAAGCTTTTACTTTCTCACTAATCTCATTTACAACTTCTGTATAATGTATACATCATGTATAGTATAGAAAGGAAACTTTTATTTTAAGGTCAATTTTTTATAAGCAAAGTTATTGTAAAGTAATATAATATTTTATCTAAACAATATTAACACTTATGTGCTTTTCACCAAAATTTATGAATATATTTAGCATGTTATAATCTAACTAAATAACCACAAACATTATGTAGCTCATAAATCAGGATGGATATTACTGAGCTGGCACTATATTTGAGAGTTTCAATAAATTGGGAATGATATTTCTTGGTTGAGAAATTTAAAGTTATAAAACATTTAAATATCAAGTTTGGTAATAATCAAACAAAAATGGTGAATCTTAGAACACCAACAGATGTACATATAAAATTTGATGGATCAAAGGACATTTCAAGAAATTGTTTGAAAATCGCATCAAGAGTACAACCTTAATAGCTGATTTCCCTACAGGGAATATATAATGCAATATATAATTATAATAAAACCTTAAGATACACACTGAGGTAACAGATTTTTTGTGTTTAAGGACCACCATTCATGAATGAAAAAGTTTAAATCACATCTCAAAAAATTATAAAATATTAGAAAAGTCTCTTCAATTGTTAGGAAATTTGTGTGTACATATCTACTCCAATTTCTTACATAAATTTTTGGTTACTTCTCGTAGTAGTCCAGAGCTATGCTGGGTACTTGTATAGGGCATAGATTTAACTTTTCTGAAAACATTTCTATTCTATAAATTTACTTAAATCTCTGGACTTATTTTTTAATAGAGCGCTATTGTATTTATAATAATAACATAACACTTATTTCATTACAGCATGAATCCTAGCCCTACTATTCGCCACAGCTTTTGGTCTGTTGTCATTGGTGGAACATTTTACTGGGCAACGATGTTTTGTGCTAACCAGGCATCAATTCAGAAATATTTGTCAGTGGAAACTATTAGTCAAGCCAGAAGGTGAGGATATTTTTATTGGGATATTATATTGTTAATTTGTCAATAATTTTATATAAAGCTTTAATTTAAAGGTTAATTAATATTATTTAAAAGTAGCTTCCAATTTAAGAAGTCAATTATAAAATAAGTTTTTGTCCTTGGCAGTGCTGTAGTGGGCAAAAGCAATATATCAGTGTACTTGAAGTGTCAAACTCAAGGTACACTAGATTTTCTTTAGCTGACCAATTACTGCGTTTTGAAGTTGGATTTCTGTCTATTCCTTCATTGCAAACTCAGAATCATGAAGCAATCGAGTAGCTAGTTTCCTACAACTTCAATAGTATGAACATCTGATGAATTGTAATACTAGCAAGTAGTGATCCCATCACACCATATATTCTCTCTCTATATATAAATAAGAATCTAATGATTAGAAGTGGGAGGTTTACTGAAGACTGAGAACAAGGCAGTAAGAATAACTCGCTTCATATTTGAGTTATGAAAAAATCCACCTCTAAACCTCATCTTTCCCCTGTCCAATTTCAGCAGTTAATCAACTTGATCTTTAGTTTTACATGCAATGCTTCTATATCAAGTTAGGTAATAATCAAACAAAAATTGTGATCCCCAGAATATTAACAGACAAGTGCCTATATAGATTGGATAGACTTGCATGAAGCTCTCAATAGCTATTTTCTCTTAAGGGAAATCTGCTGAAAAAAAAGAAAAAAAAAAGAAAGAATTCTTTTTCAAGTATTTAATCATAAATAAAACTTCTTTAAAATGGTAGTATAATAGGTCTAATGCAATAAATTTGTTTCCAGTGCATTATGGACGAGTAGTGCTGGTTTAATTTTAATATTTTCTATAAATTTTTATTCTGGTATGGTTCTCTATGCTGTCAATCAAGACTGTGATCCAATACACAATAAAGTAAGCAAATTTAATTCTTTCCATCATTATGTCTGTTCAATTTATTTAATCCATTAGTAGTTTTGTACTTAATCAATTAGCCAATCAATCAATTGGACTTTTCTTGTATTTTTATGCTATGACATTCACATTTTGACTAATATGCAAAATCTCAAAAAATGGAAATCTAGTCTCAAGATAAGGATAGAATGTATTTTTTTAAAAATAGTTGGATGAAGCAAATTCGGAATTTTTAGCAAGTTTTGCAGTACACTATTACCTTCACTAATGAATAATTTTAATTACAAGGCTTCAAGGGGAGTCCCTTACAAGAAATCAGCTGGTTTGGTTTCTGAAAAGTGAGAGTTAATGCTAACGTCAAAAATCAGTTTATCAATATTCCATTTATTAGTATTTTACATATAAGAACTTGGGAGGGAGAAAATAAGTTTTTCATTACTTTTATTCTTTCACAGCATTAAAATTATTAGCAATGGAGGAGTAAATATTGCTATCCTAAACCAAGTATTACTGAATATATTCTATCTTCTATATATTCTAAATCTTCTATACATTCTAAATCTTTGATTTGCATGCTGGTTGTAAAAATTGACCAAAAGAAAATCTATTGATAATTTCTATTATTAGCACCTAATCTAATATGTAAGTAACTATATACAATTAATATATAGTTAGTTACTATATATAAAATTACTATTTTTTTTATAGGAAATATTATCTGCAGATGAACTTTTCCCTTTATATGTTATGAAAAAGCAAGGCTATTTACATGGAATCCCTGGGCTTTTCGTTTCAGGAATATTTGCTGCTTCACTAGGGTAAGAATAAAAAAAATAAAGACTATATTCACATTATTTTATTTTTACAATCCATCAACTAATATAGGATGAGTTATAAAAATTTTGCTGATTTTTTTGTGATAAAATAAAAAATTTTGGGGAAAAATAATTAAGTAGCTTTCCAGAACTAATTTAATTCTAATAGCTTGTAAAATGAACCAACTGTACCCGTATTCACGTAAAAGTTGCAAATTTTCTAAGGTTGGAATTAACTAATTCCACTTTTCACTATTTAAAAAATATATAAAATACAATTAATTACGTATTTATGACATTCTCGGACTATTTTTAATTTCAATACTAAGAAATATTATTATGGTGATTTACAATTCATAAAAATTCTAAAAAAGTAAAATAGCATAAAAGAAATAAAATTTGAAACCCCCATTATATATTTAATTTCTGGAAGTAATTCAATGTTTTTTATTTTATTTCGGTTTGTTCTGGTTACGACATATATTCAATGTAATTTCTATTCTATTTAAAGGACTGTGGCATCAGCGGTGAATTCACTTGCAGCTGTAACTGTAAAAGATCTGCTAGAAGGTCTTTGCGGAATTACAATTCCTGATGAGAAAGGAGCTGTAGTTTCAAAATGGCTGTCACTTGCTTTTGGAATATTAAGCTTCGCCTTGGTCTTTGTTGTGGAACAGTTGGGAAGTTTATTGCAGGTAATTCAATATGTTTTATTTAAAATAAAAATTGACAAGGACTTCATGCAATTGTTCAATTCTCACAAAAATATTAAGCGATAGCAGCCCAAATCACGGTTCCTACTCCACCACGTATGACAACTAATATTTATTCATACATAAAAACATAACTAATCACACTGCAGATAGAGGTCACAGATCAAATATTTTTGATTTAAAAATTTCATTTTATTTGGGACCTCATTAATAATAAGAGGTTTAAAGTTCAGTGTTGTAAATTAAATATATGCTTACTTGTGTGTTCGTTGGGTCATTCTTTGTCAAATGATTTTAAATTAAAACTTCCCTACCATTATGTTCCTCAATTTTGTTCAAATTTCAAAAATAGAATTAAGGTTTATATATTTTTTTGAGTGAAAACGGGCAAAATATTAGTCTACAGTTCAACTAGTTAAGCCATACTTTGTATTCATAATGTTAAAATTGATTCAGTCAGAATCAGCATAGAAAATTGGATAAAATGTCCACATGCCTAGCTATTCTTATCAATTATGTTTTACTGTTCCATTGGAATTACTGCAAAACAAACAGTTACAGACATGAGCAAAATTGAGAAAATGATAGTTGGAAGGTATAGGTGGTACTTTTGTCATGGAGTTGCCTCATTTAGATTTATTTGTTTATATGATTTTTTATTATAATGTGGGTTTTTTCCCTATGACCAACTAAAAGTGTTTTTTGTTTTATTTTAATTATTCATGGAAAACAGATTGCTGAAGCTGTTTTCCTTTCCTAATAAAAAAACTCTCTAATAAAATGTCATACTTCATATTATACTCTACCATTGATTGATGTATCCATTAGAACTTCTATATATTTCATTTTGTTATTTTTAGGTTGCATTAAGCTTCAATGGCATTACAGGAGGAGTAACTCTGGGCCTATTTTCGCTTGGAATGTTCTTTCCATGGGCAAATGCAAAAGTAAGGAGTTTATACTTATGTACAATAGTTAAAATACAAATGAAAACAGGCTAATTTAAAATTTAACTTTAAACCAGAGCATTACAAGATATGGATTGAGGTCTTAATCTCATCATTACTCCAATCATTTTTTCTCTTTTTATAAAATGTGGTCATTTCACGACATGAAGGAATATTCTTTAAGTATAGCTTTCCATAGTTCATGAAGGAAAAATTTATACATTGATTTCAGTTTCATCAGCCCTAGGTAACAGGTCTGAATCATGATGGCTTTTTTATTTTCTATAGCTAATTGTATTTTTAGTCTACAACAATGTCCTAACCACATGGGGCATACGAACCTGTATTTATTTCTTTTTAAGTGTTATATAACATATTTCAGGACTGACTGCAAGATTCTATTTTTCCCATTTGATCTAAAAGTTAAGTTCCATTTGGAAGATATGTTTATTTCAGAAAGGTTATTCCGTTAACTGTCAATTGAGAATGACTATGCATAGGTCTTCTCTCTTTATGAGGTCTGAGAGTCCTGCTGCTGAATAAACTAATACAGATTTATGGAGATACACGCTTGTACATCAAATTCTATAATATATTTATCTTTGTTGGTTCTAATTCATAAAAGAAACATTATATTTAAAATAAATATTCCCTTTTGACCATAATAAATAGAAGTAGAGACGCTGCCATGTTTGAGAAAACTTCATTATAGTTTAAATTAATGAATGAAATAGTCTTTATTATACAAACAACAAATAAATAGGAAGACAAAATTTATATTGTTTAAGTAGCCATAGACTCTGTACAAGTGTTCCTCCTAAGATGAATAATGGTCTACACTTCCAAGGGAGACCAACCCTACTGCCAACAGCCATACCACGTTGAACACACCGGTTCTCGTCCGATCACCAGTCCTACTGGGAAGAGGGAATCACGATTTCCTACCATGTTTCCCACGATAGGTTATCTCCTCTAGGCCTGCTTCTTCTTTGAAGGAGTCGCTCCATCTCTTGATTTGCCTGCCTCTAGTGCAATCAAATGGTCACCTGTCGTCTGCACATCTCAAGAGATGTCCTACCCATTTCCACATTCAATTTTTGAGCCATGTTTTCTTCTTAATGCCAGTGTTTTTAACTCTTATTTTCTTTTGACATTTACAATACTCCTTTCTTGTGAATTTCGCCAAACTTTGGTTTAATTCTCCTGGCACTTTGGGAGAGACTACACTTGACTTCTATAGGAAATAACTAGAAAGATCTTAGTTTCAATGATTTGTTTTTTGAGTTTCAATTCTATGTTTACTTTTATAATGCACCTTAGAGACCATTATTTTCTCCAGTTTTGTGATATTCTTCTTTCTGAGTTTCTTTGTTGGTTCTGTCAGGAAATGAAATGAATTGTCCCATGCAATTATGCTCTTTTGGGTTTCCTAAAGAGTTGCTGTTAATGAAGTCCTTCGACTAAGATTTATAATTTTTGTTAGCATAGTGGTCAGTTCTTCTATATTTTTTGCAATAATTATTTTATCTTTGGCAAAGCAAGGGTTATTGAGTCATCTTCCATTTTTATTTCCTAACTTTTCCATTCTAAGGGTCCCATTGGCTCACTCCTGTTTTCACAGGGAACTGTTTTCCTTTCCTCTCGGTTGCTATAAATGATATCCTTCTATAACTCTTTAATGATTCGGACTTAGTTGTTTTGATTTTCTATTGCATAGGGGTCCTTGAAAATGACTGAGTGAAAAATTGAGTCAAATGCTTTTTTGAAATATAGAAAACATAGGTTAAATGGAGCATTTGTATTCTCTTGCCTTTTCTATTAATTTATTTACAGTTTAAATATGGTCAATTATCTAGAATCCTTTCCAAAAACCAACTTGTTCCACACTGGTATTTTCTATTATACTTTTATTAGACATTTCTTGATTAGTGATGCCAATAGCTTTGCCATTACTGAACATGAAGAGATTGGGTGATAATTATCCATTTCCTGTTCCTTTTTAAATAAGGTTATCCATTTGTAAACTGTAATCCCATTATAGTTTAATGAAGCTCAACATTTTTGAAAAGAATTTCCTTTAAATTGAAACTGTTGAAATAACATAAAACGAATTACAAAGTAAATACTTTATAGGCACTATATTTAATTATTATGTAAATGGTATTGTTATACCGTGTATCTATAATGCTTCTTATATATTATAGGGAGCTATGACAGGAGGTGTAGTAAGCATTTTAATAGTAAGCTGGATGGGACTGGGAGCTCAAATAACATCGCTTGGTCATACAGCTTCTGTCAAACCAATTTCTACAGAAGGCTGTTTGTGCAATGATACTTTAATAATTGAAGAAGAAGATTTGCAAGGGTAAGTATTCTTTTACATTCATTTTTAGTATTTTGAACTTATATAGGATTGTTTATATATATATATATATATATATATATATATATATATATATATATATATATATATAAAAATGGCTAAAACTATATAAATTTTCCCATTATTAGTTCAAAGCAAAAAATTGTATACATAAGTTCTGAAATGTTCCTAAATTCATGAAAATGTTAAAATGCAACATAAATAAATATGGGTTATGTCAGCAGTATTTATTACAATTATTATAGTGGTTATGATTCATAAAAATATCTTCAGAAGTATGAAGTACATAAAATACTGGTTTCTGGTTACATTTAGTCTCTTTAACAATAAGAGTGCATTTTCTTGGATCGAAAATAGCAAAGCAAATGTGACAATAAAATAAATATTTTATAACTAAAATAAATACATACTACTGGTCAATTAGGTACAAATTGATTTGAAATTTAAAACAAATCTCATATGAGGCTGTAATAATTTCACTTATTGTGGATTTAGGAGATCAAGCAGGTCTAAATGAAGCACTATGATTGTCACATATCTTCTAAACTTTAATATTTTTTATATTGAAGAAAAAATATTTAACTCCCCTGAGATTTGATATCAGACTCTCCTGCTTTCCATGTCAATAATAAAAATAATTATATCAGATAAAATTAGGCCTAAATATATATATATATATATATATATATATATATATATATATATATATATATATATATATATATATATATATATATATATATATATATATAGGATAAAACTGTATAGAAATTGACAGTATACTTTGGTATCCACTACTGGAAGTACTCAATCGAAATATGAGTATATTTGTGATACAGTTTTGGATACTGCTGTTGTCCTCTTTCAGGCAGAGCAAGGAGGTACTATCTCACTCAATGATAGTCACATTTTAAAACCAAATTTGCAATCACATTTTGAAAATATGACTATTTTCGAGTGTGATAGTACAATTTCTTCCTTTTTTCTGAAACGTTTTTCCTCTGAAGAAGGATACCAAAGGTATCTTAAGCTGTAAGCATCACAAATGCTTACAGTTTTAGACACCTTTGACTTAGTACTTTCTGTATCCGATGCCCTATGGGTTATTCCATCTCAAGTCAACCAAAAAAAATGATTTCGACACCCATCATTTCAGATTTTGTTGAATATTTTGGGGGTTCTGTTCATTGATTTAAGAAACCATACCAAATATTTTTGATATTTCTTTAACTGTTTTGATTTTATGGCCTCTTAAAGTTATGTGATTTTAGTGTTTTCTATCGATTAGGAACTGTAAAGTTAATTTGTTTTCATTTCAAAAATAATTTGTAACTTTCTTATTTACAAACCAATTTTGATGGAATTTTTTGTGTGTATTCATAAATATATTTAAAAACAATAAAAAAATAAACTAAGGTACCAAGTAAGTATTTGTGGACAGAAAAAAATTGCAAAGTGTCAATTTGAGCTTTTCAGAAAGCAAATATATAGTTTCACGTAAAATTGAATATCTCCAAAAGGGAAAAGGATAATCATGGAAATCTTTTTTTTTTTATGTTCTAAGACATATGACCTACCACCTAAAACAATAAAATTAATGGTTATTTGACCCCTTCATTGTTTATTCCAAGTTTAAAAATAAATATATAGAAAAATTTAGAAATTTGTATGAATTAAAAGAAAATGATAAATAAAGGTAACTAAAAAGATAGTTTACATAGGTTTATTGTACAATAAATACAGTTTACATTATTGTTTACCCCAGTTAAGTGTACTTTAATATATACAATTCTTATGGTTGTTTTGGTCAATGTTCTTTACAATTTTAAAGTATCGTTTAATTTTGCTTCAACACTTGACATACAGTCTTGAGGAAAATGGTACTTTCTTCCTTTCATTGTTTTTGGAGATTCCACAGTCGTAATAATATGAAGAATGGGTACAGCACATATATCCTCCTTTTTAGGCCAAGAAAATGATGCTGAAGGTCCATGGGGATGAAGGAACTGTACTGTGACATCTTGTTCTTTGGTGTTCACCTCACTCACCATGCCAAAGTACCACAATCTGTCATATACACAAGCAATGAAACATCCTGGGCTTAAATCTTTCAATGTTACTTGACTCTTTGGTCGATTGTTCAATAAATTAAAAGTGAGAGCTGGTTTTTCGTCCATGCTAATTCTTCGAGCCTCAATGGTTCCGGTTTCATCTATTGGCTGAAAGTTGTGAAATGATCTTGTCCCTGGAAGAGTTTGAACATCTTTGAAGTGACCTTCCAAAGCAGGACGAGTTATTTCAACTATTTCTTTAGATATGAAGAAAAAACTGACTTTTTCTATTCTGGTTTTGCAAAAGTCAAACAATTGAGCCACTGATATTATTTGGTTTTCTAAGGGTCTTTGCAAACTTTCCTTCCGAGCTAATCGTTTCACTGTACCTCCAATTCCATCACATTCTGTTTTACCATGACTAGTAGCAAAAAAAAGACCATTGGGCCCGAATTTCAAAATCTTTCTCATGTAGGCACAGATTTATGAAATTGTACTTATTTTTGCACTGAGCAGCACACCCATCACTGAAGTAATGAACTTTTTTGATATGTGGGCGGTTTTCTTTCAAAAATTCAATCACATATTTTTGGATTTCATACACCATACTTACATCGTGTTTGAGGTCATCAGATATAATGCAAAGGGGTAGGACAATATTTTTCTCAGTAGCATCTTTGCAGTGTATGATGACAGGATGTATAGTGCAAGAATTTGAGGTCCAGTGGTATCCTTGGGCTTCGTCTTGTAATGTGAATGAATAATTTTCACTAAAGTCCATTGAGATAATAGCTGTGTCAAAAGGAGATGTTTCCTTCAATTTTTTAAAAGTTGTTGATTGTGATTTAGCAATGTAAGAATGAGGTATCAGTTTGTGAAGTTTTTCAACTAACGTTTCAATGAATTCTTCACCATTGCTGGAACACTGTATCATTTCTGTTCTATCTGTGTACACCCACTGATTGTACTGAATGACGTCTTCCTCGTCATGGTCTTCGAATTTTGATTCTAAAATTTTAATGAGTTCATTTTTTGAAGGGCATTTGTCACATTGTCTTAACCAACATTCTCTCGTTGTTTCTTCACAAACCATATGCAATATTAGTTCTTTATTATCCTCCTCTATACCGGCTCCATGTATCAACAAAATAACGTTTTGGTGAATTGTACATACACACACTAGGTGTGTACCACTAGCACCAGCTAAAACACACCACTTAGGTCTCAAGGTACAAAATTTTGAGAGACCTATTTTCAAACCTGGATACTCCCATTTAAAGTTGGAGTGCAGCTCACGAAGATTACATAAAATCAAACACTTTCTTTCATAAACGTTTTTCCCTACACTCACAACATCCTTCATCCCTGACAAAAATACTACTTTTTTCCTCTTTCTGATAAAAATCCTTTACCAATTCAACCATTTCAGGAATTAGTTTTTTGCCTCGTTTTAAATCTGGTTCAGCTAAAAATCCCTTGGTTTTATACAATTGTTGGGCCTTGCGTACAGAATAATCAGTAGTGTTAAAAGTTTCTTTTATTTTTCTTCTTGACCACATTAGAGAGGCAGGTATTGTCAGCATTTGAATCTGTTTCTTACTTGATGAAACTAACATTTCACTCTTCATTATGTCTACTAGTTTATCCATATCTTCACTTTTTTGCAACACACTTTTATCCGACTTAATCTTTTCCTCTGACAAATCAATTCCAAGAACTGTTTAAATTTTAGATTTTACTTGTCCTCTGACCCTTTCAAACTTGTCTTTACCATAAGAAATTATGCTATGTTCTCCAACTGCATGAAGGTTCATTGGTGAACAACCAATTTCCACCAGCCAAGCCAGTGAGCCTGTTGAGGAAGAGATTTTTCTTGTTACAACTTGATTAGTTTCTTTACATTGTACAGCTCCAGTTTTATGAATTAAGATACCTTAAATGCCACTGTTTTAAAATTAATTTTAAGTATATACCATTAACTATTTTACTTCTGAGCTCTTAGTTACATTTATTTATCATTTTCTTTTAATTCATACAAATTTCTAAATTTTTCTATATATTTATTTTTAAACTTGGAATAAACAATGAAGGGGTCAAATAACCATTAATTTTATTGTTTTAGGTGGTAGGTCATATGTCTTAGAACATAAAAAAAAAAAGATTTCCATGATTATCCTTTTCCCTTTTGGAGATATTCAATTTTACGTGAAACTATATATTTGCTTTCTGAAAAGCTCAAATTGACACTTTGTAATTTTTTTCTGTCCACAAATACTTACTTGGTACCTTAGTTTATTTTTTTATTGTTTTTAAATATATTTATGAATACACACAAAAAATTCCATCAAAATTGGATCGTAAATAAGAAAGTTACATCAAAGAAGAAGTTCATTAAGAAAGATGAAATCAATTAGTTCCAATTATTACTTGTCTTAAGACTCCCTCACAAAACTTAGACCTAAATATAAAATGAAATATCATGACTTATATAAGTACTTTGTGAATATAATAATCAAATTATGATTTAAATAAAATTGTTTCACTGTTTCAGACATTTATTCTGGTTATATCGAGTAAGCTATTTGTGGTATTCTGCAATCGGATGTCTCCTTGTTGTGTTTGTTGGAGTCATTGTAAGCATAGTAACAGGACCAACAGAGCCATCTAAATTAGACTCCGACCTAATTTCACCACCTGTAAACACACTCCTTTCCTCGCTACCAAATTCAATGAAGAGGAAACTCAACATATCACTAGATGTAAGCTATATTAAATTTTAAATTTAATTTAAATTTTAAATCTTATATTAAATGGGTAACATTGGAATGAACAATAATTTAAAACAAAAAAAAGTATTACTGTTTGTTTTTAAAGATGTACATATTGTATAAACTAATACTAGGAATTAGTTTAAGTGCAATGAACTGATTTGTTATAACTTTAAGTACTAACGAAATGGAAATTCAGGGGACAATGTTTAAAAGCCATTTTTAAAAATAAAAAATGACATTTATTTTGAATAGAAAGCTCATGTGTATTTTTTTCTCACTGCTCCATGGCTGTCCTACATTGCTCCTAAATTTTCTCTAGAAATTCAAATAATAAGACTGCTCTAAAAGCTAATGAAAAATGATCAATTTATTTTTTGCCATTTCTGGTCTGCTTTTCAAAGTGTTGACCAAACACAATTCTAGACTACTTGCTAAAGGAAGGGCCAATAAAAAGGTAATGTGATAGTTAAAAGAAAATTTCCGACAACTCCACAAAGTAAAACATTTTATTACTGAGTACTTTCAAAGTCACTGCATTATCTTTAGAGTTCTTATTATAGGAGCTCCTTGTTCACTTGGATCTTGTTTCAAGAAACTATTCTTGAGTCAAGAAGAAAGCAGACCCGAATGAGCAAGGGTCTCTGAAAATAGTTCATATTCAGAGGTTGCATAAACTAATCAGATTTCCCAAGCTCAAGAAAGAATGCTACACAGATGATATCTAGTAGAAATTCTAATGCTTATTTTGGCCATAATAAATACCCTATTTAAATAAGACTTGAAACAAAGGTGAACATGAGATGTTAAGTAATATAACAGCTCAATGTGAAAATCAGATGAGTTGGAGGAAAAGTTTACTGAATGATGAAAAACCCGCCAAGCATGGGCTGCGTAAACTAAGCAGATTTCCCTCCTGAAGTTTAACAATAGTTAAATCAACATACTGGTAGCACATCACCACTAAATAAAGAGTTAACAAATACAAACGTAAAAAATAAATTTTTCAGTAAATTTTAATAATAATTTTTGTCTCAATCAATCAAATTTTAGTAGTCCAAGAACTTAAGACAGAAGTCGGGTGGTCACCTGAATATATTTGCATGTTTCCCGTATAATAAACGTCTCTTGAAAACAATATCTGGTATTTACGTTTTGAATAATGTGGTTTATTACATAACAGAGTATTGTTTGTGTAACATGAGTAGAAGTGGGGGTTTGCTGTAGGCTGAAAAATTCAAATATATCGATTAATATTCAAGATAGAGAATAAATGTATATAACAATATTTATCTATACAATTTTTTGATTCGACTATAGTAACGAAGATATTTCGAATTTTCGGAAATCCCCCCTCCCACTGGTCCGATTCCATTAACAAACCTGATCTTTCTTTTTACATAAAACAATTAAACATGGAGTTTGGTAATGATCAAACAAAAAATTGTGACCGCTAGTGTTAACAGACAAATATATATATGGAGTTTTGAACGGACCTTATTTTTGTCATCTCCTGGGTAGGAGTGAATTTTTCAAAAATCACGTCACTAGTATGACCCCAATAACTGATTTCCTTTAAGGGAAATGAGCTAATAAGATAGAATACAGATAACATTTTTAATTTTTGAGTTCGAAAATGATATAGAACAAAATTACAATAAATTACATTATCTATAATATGGTCTTACCATTTTTTTAAAAATGATATTCAATTATTTTCTTTTTATATCACCTTTAAACTCCCACTCCTCTTGGTCCAATTTTGGCATATAGCATTTAAATATTGAGTCTGTTAGTTTTCAAATAAAAATTGCAGTCACAAACATAAACAACATAACAAAAATTTTAAAAATCACATAATAAGTAAACCTTAATAGCTGATTTCCCCTTTGCTAATAATCGTAGAAGATGAGGAAGGGACCACAAAAGTAATCTGAAATTAAACATTTAGACCTTCTGAAGGAGACATTAGAAATTGTTTCCCAGGGCTGTAGCGCATAGTAATTAGAAAATTGCTATGCACCACAGCCCTTGTAGGACCACGACATCTGCCACCGTCTTAAACGCTTTGTGCAACCTGCAGCTAAAATCCTCCAAGATATTTTATAATACGGTGATTTTAGACCTTCATTTGATATATAGTTGATCACACTTGATATATATGATGGTTTAAGTCACTAGTTTCATGATTTATTTCACTCATTTAATACAAAAAATTAAAATGTTTTTTGACCTCCTTTATAACTCACTTGCTTTAGATCTATACAATGGATCATCAAATTACATACATTTAAAAAGTTAAATGTTGTTTCATTCACATAATTTAAAAATAAATGCACTGATGGCGTACCAAAACTAGTCAAATGGGATTCAGGGAGAGTCAAAATGGATAATCCCCTCACATCTGAAAAATTTTTTCGTGATTACAATACTTGCTTTACTTTGTTCAGAGTAGTAAACATTTGTAGGCTCTACATTATTATTTATTATCTTTGTGTGCAAATAAATATAATTTACTAATTACTTTTATCATTCACAGACTAAAGAACCTACTGGAAAAACCAAGGAAGGAATAATTAATCAAGCTCTGTCTTTGGAACCAGAAATTTGCCTCAAAGCATAGTTTTAAAAGAGGAACTTTCAGATTCTCTAATTCATCTGTGATATAGCCCACCAGAAAATGTTAAGATAAATGTAATGGAGTGACTTAAAAGTACAAAAGTAATTAGTAAAAATTGGATCTCCAGTTTGTTTTATAAAATGACAAACATTCCTTCCAACCTTATTTAATTTATTGTATATTTTTAAATGAAGATTTACGACAATGGATATTAACTATATAAGTGCAGCGAGATTAAAACAAAGTTGCAAGTTCCTATTTTAACTCAATATTATTATTTTAAAACTAATCAATAAAAGAAGTAGGTTTATGCTAGATTTTTATATTTTGTTGTATTTAAAATGTAGTGTTGTACTTGTATTATTAAGTTACAATAAAGAATTAAGAAATGTTTAACTTTTCTCTCCCAATTCACCCCCCTTCTTTATGCTCCTTGATATTTTCTGAATCTCCTCGTAATAAATTTTAGCTGTTTAAACTAAGTAGATTTCTCAAGTGCATAATGTGTATCAAAAAGAGGGGCAAATGGATGAATAAAATAGGTTGCTGAAGAAATAGTCCTTATATTATAAGGAATATGACTTTTGGAACCTTTGCTATTTCATAATTACCTTTTACTAGAGGGTTGATTTGGGAAAAGACAATCCAATGTAGATAGAATTGGCATGGTTGAAATCTGGCAGGTTCCTAGTTATTCAAGGGCAAGTATTGGCATACATGCTTTATGGTAAAGTATGAAGATTACCTGAAGGTTAGATCATTAGCGTGACAGGCAGACTGACTGTCGCTTAAATAATAGTTCACTTAGACAAGATCTTCTTAAATTCCAACCCTTCAAGTATCCTAGATAAAATAATGTCTATTCTATATTGTTTGATATAAGCTTGATTAGAGTACAGAGAGGAAAAGGTGAATACAGAAAGAATATAGTAATACAATATTAATAAATTAAAGTTCTCTTAATAAATTAAATTGTTTGAATGACACACATCTTACTTTTGTTCTCTATTTCTACCTAAGTAAGAAGCCTATGTAAAAAAAGACTTGAAATTTAAGCCTTAGACTTAGGTGATTAGTGAAACATACTTATATAATATATATAAAATCAACTGTATGGATTGCAATATAAGTTATATAGGTGAATAATCTAAAGAAGGCTTAGACAAAATTTAAACAACTAGGTTTGATTTGGAAAACTAAAGTATACAAGAAAAGGAAAATAAAAGAGGATATGCGACTATAAAAAATAAAAAAGGAAGATCAATAAGAAAAGAGAGATTAAACATGTGAATTATATGCATTTTAAATTAATACAAAATCTGAAGTAATGTTTGTTCAATTATAATTGTATTCTTTAGTATTTACACTACACTTCATTAGGGATGATCTAAATCAGCTGACTTCACCCACCATACTTTGTAACACATTCTCTGACTGGTACAACTAGTGGAAGGTCCATACGTAATGATGTGGCCGTTATAGTATTTATCTCTTATGTTTCATTTTCTCCTAATAAGGTGTCATGTGAGAAATAAAAATGGATTTAATAGCCATTTGATGTTTTTTTTCTCTTTTTTGTTGACCTGCCATCAAGTGGTTAAGAAAGAAAATAATAATACAATATTAATAAAAAATGGTATTCTGATAAAGTTTTGGAATGACACACGTCTTACTCTCTGTTTTCTATTTGTACCTGTGTAAAAAGGACTTGAAATTTAAATCACAGACTTCAAGATGGTTAGTGAAGCAATAGTCAGAGAAAAGAGTAGGAGTTGGAGTTTATGTATTTATATAAACAACTATTATTTGCAACATCAACTATAAATCATTGATAGGCATATAAAGAAATATTTCGAAAATCATATCATAAGAAGGCTGATCCTCAACAGTTGATTTTGCTTACCATAATCATATGGTAAGAACTATGAACAGACTAAAAATATAGCCTTGAGTAAGAAGGTACTATACAGATATGTAGAGTCACAACCAACACTATCTAATATGGGCTCAATGAAGAAGAATAAAAAAGTATTTAGATATTTTTTTTTATATCAAAAATTTTTTTTTATAACAAAAAATTTTATTCACCAACTTCTCTGCAAGCTAAATACAACTTCCAAGCAGAAAATTTTGTGAGGACAAATTAACGTAAATTAATGTAAATTAACGGCAATGTAAGAAACCAACATATAAACAAGATATTTAATTAAAATTAAAAGCAAATTACACCATCATTAAATAATTCATAAAACTATTTTTTATAAGGGAGAACAATTTGTTGTCTGCCAGTAGTTGACTAAGCCATCGGTTTTGGTTAACAACTAGTAGATAGATTGTTTACTGATAAAATACTCCATCCTTATCAGCAATAAAATCAGAAATGTGCTTCAAATTCATGGATAGGATTTTAAATAAAATAACATGTGTGATTATATTACTATAAATTAAATTATTTATTAAAGTCCACTTTATGCAACTAAGGCTAATTGGGATGGGTTATCTACAGGTTACCACCCTTTTCTAGCCTGGGTGGGACTAAGGATTTTATTTAATGAATTGTGTCACTAAATAAATTCCTGCGCCCAGGCGGGAATCGAACTCGCTATTACTATAGTTATGAATATGAATAAAATATTTAATATTGAATATGATTTTTGTCTTGTTCACATTAAAAATAAGACTTTTGTATTATTCACATCCATTACCCAAAATCAATCCCAATTTTTTTTAAAAATTATTTTCATGGTAATTCTGTACATCCACCACCCTACAATAGTCTATGGAAATTACCTAGAATTTTCCCACAGTTAATTATCTAATATGCAGCTTAAACTTGAAGTTTTTTTTATGTAGAGCCCTAACTAAAGAAAATATAGAGACTAGAATATCAATTTTGCCAAAATCACTTCTTATTTAGTGATTTTTGCTCTAATTCTTTACACATCAACCAATGGAATGACATGGCTGACGTCATCTGAAATTTTAGTCTCTATTTTTAAAAAAATACTTCAAATTGAAGCCACATATTAGACAATAACACTAGGTAAATTCTGGATAGTTAACACAGCCAAATGTAGGGTAAATGTCTTAAATTACAGTGAAAGTTTTTTAATAGTCATTATGTCAATTCCAGAGTGTTGTTTTAATGGTTGTAGTTGCATAAAAAGGCTGTGTATGCTTAAGCAGGAAGCCCTGATTCGAAGAAAAAACAAACAAGAGGAACAACAAGAGAAGGAAGAGGTTATTGACAGTTTAAGAAATGAAATGCTATTTAATTTATATATAATTTTATTGAATATACAAAAATATTATACATATAAAACTATAAGTTAGTACTATCAGCACATATTATAATAACATGATAAAAATTATATGTTTATCATTAATAGTAAAAACTATGACAAAAGTTATTATTTTATCAAGAATGCATGTAATTAGAACTTAATTTTTAATAAAAATAATTCATTTTCAAATACTATTGCAGAACATAGAAAATTAAAATACTTTAAAACATTCATTAATAGCATAAAAGGAAGAACAATATGGATTGCTAATAAAAAAATACATCAATTTTAGTATTAGGCATTTTAAAATAAGGTAAATAATAAAAATGACATCAAATAACAATAAATACATTTAATCTTGAACGATTCAGTATAATTTACAAAAATTCTTCACACCAATCATTTAAACAATCATAGCAATCACTTGACTGCTTTGAATTTGCTTGGCATATGTCCTTCATCCAATCCTGAAATAATTCTTTGTTTTTCTTCAAAACCAAAAACTGACCAAGAACAACATAAGCCTGAAAAAAATAAAAGATAGTAACTATACTTCAAACGTAGCTGTTATGAGAATGATTTAAAATACAACAGACATGCTAATTATCACATGATCAGGGGTGAATTTGCCAAAAGGACACCATGAAACATTGAATTTTATTATTTTACAGTTGTTTATTATGGATTAACTATTCGTAGGAATGAACCTGCATTTAGAAATCTCAGAATATCACTTTATATAAGTTATAGATAACCAATGAAATATAAATAAAATAAACCATTATTGAGTGTGGATACTATGTAAGGCTTGAGAAATAGGAAATTATAGCAGAATTACTCAACTTTTATTCACTGTTAATATCCATATATCAAATCTTATTATAGATACGTATAAAGTTGATTATATGCAAGTATGTCATGCTTATTCCATTTTACAAAATGTAACACATTTCGGTAGATTAAGCTTTAAGAGCTGCCCAAAAGCAAACAAATACAAAACAAGGGATTTCTATCAGATTATGAATGAGCGAACAACAGGTTAAGCAATAATATGGACCGGACTTCCCTTTCCACCAAGCAGAGTTTCATTAAAAGTTGTTCATGACATAATGTATTTTTAATATATTATTGAGGCTCTGTAAGAATTCTGAACAAGTCAACATCTTAAAATCCAGCTGTAATAGGTTAAATAGGGTCATAAGAATTGTCAGCATGGGTCATAAATATTATATTTTAACACATGCCATCTTTAAGTTCGACTTGCAATAACTTGATCTGGACAGGTATTACAAACCCTTCGGTTTTGGAAATAGCTGTCCAGAAGTTAGCCAACTTCAGTTACAGCCTTGTAAGAAATTATTATCAATGTCAAGCATTAAAATATTGTAAAAACCATATATATATATATATATATATATATTAATGTTTACATTGAGCTTTAATATACAAGTGTGTGTGTGTGTTTGTGCATGCATGCAAGTTTGTACACACGCGCACGCACACACACTTTATTTATTTCCTTCTCGAAGTAACCCTATAAGAAGGTAGTTTAGTGTCTACATGTACCGTACATAAAGGATAGATGACATCATCCTTAACACATATCAACAGTATTATCATAATTTTAATTTCTTGGAAACTAATTTTATCTATCTTGAGTTGTTTTCAACAACTCTCTTTCAATATCATGACCGTAACCCTCTTGTTTTCTCTTAATATTTTGTTCGCCGTAATGACTAGTACTATTAAACCAGAAGAGTACTTACTTCCACAAAGGATATTCAGATCTGACATACATATATGACAACATAAGCCTACATACTGTCTCTTTAACCTTAACGATCTGCTTTCATCTTATTAACTGTTATACTCCCCAATTGCTTAGGACCATTCTCTTTCCACAGCAGTTCCATTAATCTTCAGCCAAATGCTAAGCATTTATATTATTGGGACAGCTAATATAGTGAATCGACTATATTCAATGAAAATTTTAATATCCATCATAATTCACAAAGAAAAGACTATTTTGAAGGTCTAAAAAAAGAATACACACTTTATTTCATCCTAATAATAATACCTTTTGATCTAATCCTCCATAATAATGAACAGGTCAAGTAAATAGAAAAATATACAGACCAAAAACGCCTTCTATACAATAATAAATATATTTATAAACTAAGCATTTTCCGAATATCAATTAGTATCTGTACAGAGGACACATAATACTCTAGCTATGGCATTCAGAGGTGATCACACGAAAGTGTTAACCCTACTGACATATACTAGTGCTTTTACACATATATTTTACAAGCATCTCTTGAACTTCAGTGAGTGTAGTAATGTGAAAAGAGCAGCATCAAACAGGACGAAAAGGATGAAACTGCAATGCTACAATGATTTCATTATTATGAAGAATTTGGGATTAATTTGCACATATATCTCATGAATCTTCCTAACAAAATAAACAATCTATGTAACTCATTCTTCTAAAATGTTTATGGTATGATGTTATACTGTGGTGATCAACACCTAAAGGCTATGCCATGCAAATGCAACCATTGGTGTCTCTCAGAGACTATGATTCACTGTATCGAATGAGATTTCCCAAAATTAATACCCAAGACAGGCTTAAAGCTAGTAATATACCTAATTAAATTAATTAATTGTCTAATTTAGTACTCATAACATCCATTCCTACGTATAGTTGACCTTTCCAGAGGACCTTTATGACAATGTAATCACAGTTGTAAATCATGATCATGATGGAAATGGCTTATACATCTGAACTTTATATTAAAAATCCCAAATCTCTCAATTGGCTCAGAAAATACAGGTTCCAGTGAATACCCCAATAATTAAAGGAGCACATTTAACTAGTATTTTTACGTTTAAACCGGTTAACAAGTTTTTACAAATTATGCTAGTTAAACAATAAAATCTTACTTTGTCAAACCCCTGATTTTCTAGCCTTCTCCCCAAAACTTCGCCAATACCAGCCAATTCAGTTACTGGTTTTTCTCCCATAGGCTCCGCAACGAAATTTCTGTGCTTTTGTGATGTGCTCGACATGGTCTACAAACCAATAAAGATTAACACATTTTGCAAGGAAATCAATATTTAAATATAGTAATAAATAATTAAGGCATTACGTTAGTTTGACCTGTGTTTTAATTCAAATCAAGGATAAATACAAGCCCCAAACGAGCAACTCACTCAAAGTAACCTTGCGTAACCTCTCTGATATGGCGGCAATCTTCAGACATGACAGGAACACCAACAAATTATTATTTCTATGTTTAATAATGAATTTATTTAGGTTTAATAAACTTAATAGTAGCATTTTATTAGAGTTTAATCAATAAGTGAAAAAAATCAATAATAAAAATTCTTTTGTTGTTCTCCCCCCTCCTTCTTAAAGCTAGCTTTGATCATTTTCCCATTTAATTTCTTACTCAGCACTAATTTTCTAACGAGATATTAAAGTTCTCTAATATAGTTAGGCCCTGATCTCTAGAAACTTCATCATATAATTAAAAACAACATTTAGCTTATACATTCAATGGACACTAAGAAGCGTTCACAAAATGTAAAGAATATTATTTCGGCTTCTTATAACCACAAGAATAATGTTTTTCACCAACTTTAGGATTTATTTAAATCAACATAATTTATGCCATCCCATTACGCTGTTTTAATATGGTTTTCAGGCTACAACTATTTACTTCTTACATACAAGGACTTTAAAGCAGTAGAACCCTGACGAACTATGGACTATACCCACCTTCACCTATTGGGCAGCTAAGCACAAACTGGGCTTACATTGTAATAGACAAGTACACATTTTTTTTTTTTTTAAAAAAAAGTGAACAACAAATGCTACGTGATAATGATTATTTCATTACTCAAACCGCTTGCATACTTGCCCAGGAATATTATTAATCAAAAAACATAAATCGAACAAATAAATATAGAGATATTGGTCTTCTATCTTACAACTCATAACTGAGAATAGCTAGTGGACCAAACTGTCATGCACTTCGTTTTAGTAATGAAGGTACCTTTATCCGTACGTACATTTTTCGAAGGACAATATAAATAAATAAAAAACAAACCTCAGGGCAGTAAAATGGCACAAAGAATAATAGTAATTAAAATAATGAAAGAGCATTATATTATCTGAAGAAGCAACGTGCCTTCTGGCAAGACTAATCCAAGGTAGTATAAGATAATCATAATCCAACTGAAAGGACAACAACGACAGTATTTAATAAACGTCTATTCAAATACTACAAAAGGCATAATACACGCTCAATACAGATAACAGAACTCATTAGAGGAAACTTTATAAAAAAAGAAGAGAAAAACGATAAAAATCCTTTTTCAACGCAAATAAGCTTAGTGATATAGCTCTTTGATTCAAAAACGTGGTACGTCTTTGGTATGGTTTGTAACCTTATATCGCGGTATTTAACGTGTTGATATTTTTTTTAAATTTGTCTGAGGGACATTCTATGAAATGTAAAATGGCAAAAAAGAAAGCTGTAAGTTCATAAATACTTTCGTATGTTTAGCTTAATTAAATTCTATTTTTTATTAAAGTCACGATTCTTTTGAAATTTGACCTGCATTAGTTTTGTTTTAAAAAAATAATTTGATAAATAAGTAATGCTCATTCATGATTCAAAATTATGGATGGTTTCAGTGAATGAAAATAAAATAATTAAACATTTCTTTTATTACTTAACTGCATATTAATGTGTTTAGAGCCAGGAAACTGACAATACAGGAGATGGAGATGGAAGTCAGATCCTTGAAGGTTCTGAAGAATCTAAAGATGAAAGAAGACCTCCCTTCAGAAATCCCAACTTTCAGGTTTTTAGTATTTTATTTAATAAATCTTGAATTTCCATCTCCTTTTCTCTTATTTATAACTTTGCGAAACATACTTTCATATACTAGCAAAGATGTGTTAAATATTTGATTGTTTTACTGGTTATTCAGTATCCTTCAATAATAGATAATTTAACTAAGGTTTAGTCATGATACATTGTTCTTTTTGGGCTACCATATGAATTAAGCACGTAGTTGATTGGGCTATAGCCCCGGAACTATTAGCCTTTTAGTCTTCATGTCAAATTGGTTTTGACGATCATTCTAAAACCAAATTCCTCAACATTTTTGAACAACCCCGAGACTCCAATTCATTTCTAAAATTAGCATTTGCTATATGTTGCATACGTTAAAGGGGCTCAGGTTAGCCGCTGTGAGTAAAGGCATTGGCTTAATCTCAGGCGGTAAACCTAGAGTGTCAAATTCGATTTCCACCTGGGCAATAGGAATTTATTTATTGACAAACTAATTTAATAAAATTTGTTGTCCCATCCTGACTGCAGTAATGGGTTTGATTTCTATGTGGGCATACGAATTTATTTAGTGAAGAACTCTCTAAATAAAATGCTTAGTCTTACCCTGTCTAGAAATTTTTCGTTTAATTTTTTTCCTCTATTTCTCCTGTAGTAAGAGCCATATAGAAACAAGATTTGAAATTTAAACGGAATATTAGATGTTTAGTCCTATAATGCCTAAAATAATAATTACATGAGTATGAGTATGGGTTTACTGAATGCTGAAATGACACAATTTTCAATTCCATTAATATTTGGTTTAGAGAAAAATGTGTAGAATTATAGCGGTTCACATTCTCAATAATATTGGTGTATAAAATTTTTGTGTTTTTTTTTTTTCATTTTAGGCATCCAGTTATTAAATGTATGGAAACTTTATGAAAATAATTTAATTTATATGCATCAAATATAGCACCATGGATTCATATTTGAAATGCTGCGTGAGCTATCAAAGTAATTTTATAAGAGTTACATTATTTTTTTAAAATCAAATAAGATAGCTGTAATGTTTCTGCAAGGAGTTGTTAATCTAAATAAAAAGGAGGAGTGTAATCAGACACATTTCATGAAATTAATGGAAATGGGTGCTAGGGAGAAGGGGTATTGAATGGTCCCTTACTTGACTTAGATATTGAGGACCAGAGAAGGTCTATTTAACATCACATATTATACTACATAATGTTATTTTAATTGTTATGCAGCATTCAACACTAGCTGGGAAAAAGAAAACTTGGCGTTCTTTGAAGCAAATTTTGACCCATGAAAAGAGTTTACCATGGCCAACAGATACTCCTTTATGTAAGTATAATGATCTTATGCTCAAATAATTATTGCCTAAAATGGAATGGAATGGCTTGGTACTTTTGGTTTTAGTTTTAGAATATCTCTAATACATATCGTGTTTGTATGTGAGTTTTACAGTCAAAGTTAACTGATTTATTATTTAAGATGTGTCATAAATAATTTCTTAATATTATTTGAGTTGTCCTGGCGAGAGACCAATAACCACTAATTATTTAATATAAACTTTGCTGTAGTGTAATAAAACTAGTTTAAATAAATAGAATGAAAATATTTATATCCTCTCCAAGAATATGTTGTAAATCATGATTAATTGCCTTTGTAAATTGTTAGTTATTTTTGAATCATTATTTAATAACTTCCAGGCACTACAGTTCTTTTACAAGATACGAAAGAAGGTTATAGACTCTTCCATTTGCATTGATGCTGTGCGAATTCTCCTGGACCTGGTTCACATTCTTTGTACATGATTCAACGATTTCCGTCTGCTTTTCTTAATAATACAGCACATAGTCTCATCATATGAATCTATTATTTTGGTGCTTCTTCACTTGAACATGCTACAACTAGAAAACATCTACATACCAATGGGAGATCCGCCATTCTAATGGATCAAACCCAAAAGATTTCATGTGTGTGAAGGCACCATATGCTTTAAGAAGGTTTTAACTGAAATTTTTATCACATGAAAACAACACACATGTTTGAAAATTTAATTAAGCTCGGTGTAGTGACCCTACGAATTCTTAGGCGAATTTGCTCCAAGTATTATACAAATATTCTGTTTTGTTTTATTTATAAACATACTAGCTAAGGTACCCGGCGTCACCCGGGAAATCATTTAAGGCTGAATAATAATGGTATTTTTTGGGGGCTTTACTTTGTACAATATTTTTACATTTTCCCATCTCAATGCTTAGGATTTACACCCGAGTCCCGCGTGCAGGGGATATGTTAATAAAAGTATTTGTTATGTACTTAATTCTACAAAATACACAATATTTTTATATTACCTGTTTCCTCAGTAAATATCTTTTTTTATATATAACATAACCATAGATTCATCATTATTATTATTGTCAAAAATACTGAGTTTCTTTGATTTCGATTTAGTCTTTCGTGTCCTATCCTATAACATTGTCGACCGCTTCTATAGTTTTTCGTGTATACCTCATTTATACGTCGTTATATATAACAAAAGTTACTTTAAATAACAAAATAAACAACTTTTGTGTACATGTATGTTTGCTGAAAAGTGAATAGATTACGAAATATTGCGATTTTATATTTCACACCTCCCTTATAACCCCTGCTCCTGTTTGTCAGAGAATATTAATATAGCCTAAAACCTACGCTGGCTTAGTAGTAATATATATACACTAAGTTTCATAAAATTTGGTTCAGACGTTTACGATTCTATAAAGGACATATAGGCAGACATTCATTTTTATATATATATATTTCATAATATATAAATTATAGTATATAAAAGGTTGAAGATTACACCTCTGTCAGATAAGGTGGCCTTTCTTCAGTAACCTCTCAATCAATACCTATCAGGAGTAAAAAAAAAAGATAGAACTCCGATCACATGGTCATAGGCCGCTTCTCAAGCATTTCACTACCTTCGAGAAGTTCTATATTACTTGCTTCATACATTGTTATACAAAAAAATGTATAAAACAAAAGTTACTTTAAATAACAAAATAAACAACTTTTGTTATATGCACAGTTGCCAAAAAACCAATAGAAAATGAAATATCGCGATATATATATATATATATATATATATATATATATATATATATATATATATATATATAGATTACGGACCTGGATCTTAATGAATGATAAATTTGTTGAGAAACTCAGAGTGAAGGTGGTGTGAAGAAAGTCGGAAGTGAACAAACCAAATAATGATTAAACCTTAACCTTTTAATGAGACTTATTTGTTATACTATATTCTGTCATTTTTTATTTTATTTCTGTTTGATGCCAATTTTATTTTATGTTTTTATACAATGATTATACAAAATTTTGCATACCTGAAACAAGGTTCAACAAAGGTTTTACCATGTAAACAATTTATTCCATAAATATAAGTACTGTACTACTAGTTTCAATAAAATTTAACATTGATTTCAGACACAACGATTACTGCCCCACCTTCATTGAAGCCAGCTAAGAAGTACTCAGATATTTCTGGTTTAGAAGTAAGTGATGTTATCTTCAGATAATTTGATTCTAATATTGATTGTTACAGCTATTATTATAATTATTAATAATTTTATACATTTATATTTAACATATTTTAATTTTTCTGCCAAATATATGTTGTTGGATTGGAAAACACAAACATTACAGATAATGTAAAATACTAAAATCATTTCCCGAGAATGTTTTAGAATATTAATGAAATTATTTGCTTTTTTAAATCATACTCTTACTTTAGAGATTTTCACCACAATATTAATACCATTAAGCATTCATGTTCTTTTTAAATTTCTGGTGTTATTTATACAGGGTTTTTACTAAGGGAGAAATAGATAATAGGGTAAGAGATGGCACCATCTATTTGCTTTTGCTGCTTACAGGGTTAATTAACCCGTGAAAACTCACGCCTTGAGATTTTCTCTTACCCCCAGATTATTTTTGGCATTAGCTGGCAGCTTGAAAGGAGAGGAATAACACCATGGTCAATTCATGCATGTCTCTCCCTTTGGCAAAAGAACTTATCGAAAAATGCTCAACATTTTAGAGACCACTAGAAAAATTGTTGAGGCAATGAAAAAAGCTTTATATCCTAGTATTTTTGGTTTTATCAAAGAGGGAGTTTTTTTACCTTATAAAACAAAATTTTTTGTTAGGCATTGGCTTTACCTACGTTGCACAAAGATATTAAAATAGATAAGAACTCAGGGGATTTGGCAAAGCCTGAAATAATTAATTTTTATATATGGCAGAAGAGGGGGAGGGGGTATGGATGTGGTTGAAGAGACGAAAGCAATGTACTCCATGGTTAGAGACTCCTGAGAAGGCAACTAACTAATCTAATGCCAGATAATATATAAGGCCAATGCCTGTCGCTTAATTCACAGGATAATTTTCATAAAATAATTGACCATGAACCTTATGAAACCACACATCATCACTAGATCGGAGATATGATACTTACTACCAGATAGTCGCATTACTACAAAGAATATTGCTGGAGATTGCACCCAGTACAAGAGTACCAAGTAGGAGACAGGAGGATTTGGTCCCAAGTGAAATAACACAAGAACTACAAACTTTTTTGCAAAATGGCAAATACCAGTTAATTTTTTATTTGTGTTTCTTTTTGCAAATAAAACATATAACATACAAATACAAGATGAAAAATCAGGTATCATTTAAAGTGAAATTAATTAAAATAGGCCCCATGAGAGGAAGTCTCAAAGTGAATACCGGTGTTATGAAATTTCTAACAGGTTAAAATTAATATTTAATTTCTTTTTACAGGCAAAATATACTGATCCACAAACCAAGTTATTCTTTGCCAATGCTGATGAGTTTGCAACTATTCGCAGTCTCCCGAGTGATATCATTGCTGGCTATCTGGCTTTAAGGGGTGCAAACAATCCTATTGGATAAAAAAAAATGTATCCAAGACATTTATTCCTTAATTTGTATTAATAACATATTCTTTTTATCCATGTAATTAATAAAGGTTTATTATTATTTTTCTAAAACTTGTTTTTTTGACTTACCAGTGTATTCACTCTTTAAAATACTAGATTCTCTCTGAATTTTGTCACTCATGCTGCAACCAAAATTAAATAATATTGATACCTTGACTGCGGCTTGGGTCAATTGGTGTGTAAAGTGTCACTGTTTGTAGGACTCTCATAGCATGATTTTACTCATATCACCAGTCGGTTTGTGAAGAGTTTTTTAGTTAGGACTAAAATATTTTTTGGATAACATTTTAGATGATCTGTACTATCTAGTAGTTAAATAAAAGTTTATGGGTCCGATTGATCATGTTATTATTTTTCATTTAGCAGGTCTTAACAGAAATATTACTATAGTAGAACCACCCTTCTCAGGTGCAAATCACCATACGTCCACTTTATGCTACTATGGCTAATCGGGACGGATTACAACGATGAAAACCAGTTGACCCTAATTGTTATATTTTCTGAAATGTATGAACCATCAATATAATTATTAAAGATAAGTTCTGTCGTTTTTTAAGTTTAAAAATAAGCAAATGAATAAGAAATAATAAACCTATGAATACTCTCATGTTTCCATGTTAATATTGATTATTTCAAATTTAAGCACTAATTGAGTGTTAATTTAAAGGATTCTTATTCTGGCTCTGGTATATGCTCTATCATGGTTAAAAAAATAACATATAATATAATTTCCCGAAATATGAAACTTCCACGATTTGTGGACAAAAAATGTACAGGGGTGGTCATGGGGACAATTGACCCTGTGACGCAGTAAACAAAGGCTGCCCTTGACCCTTCTGCCATATTTTTGAAAATGGTCCGAAATGAGGTCTGCAGGGATGGAATAAACTATTTCTATGAAGAAAAAGTCCTTGACGCCTTCAAGTACATGCCTCATATCAATCAAGAATATTATAAAGCCATCCTGAGGTTGGATTCCTTTATAAAAATAAAAAAAAAAAATATACTTTGGTAGATTTTAGTGTATAAAAATTTAAATGGTCTTTTTTTTTTTGTTTTAATTAAAGATAAAACAGTGGAATATTTGTGTAAATTTTTTTTTTCTTTAAAATTATCTTCTCATCCTAACAAACATAAGGGCTAATATAAGGAAAATACTTTTCGTGTAAATTGTTTATTTTTGGGAGAAAAAAAACAAAAAGCAGATTTCCTTTTATTAATTACTAAAGAAACAAGCATAGATGAAAGTTACACATGAAAGTGTATAATGTTTTCAGAGGTTATTTGCAGTAGCAGTTCTACAAAGAACTTTGGGGGGAAAATAATATGATAAATCTATTAGAATATTTTTTTTCAATGACCATTATAGTTTCTTTCAGTTTGATTTTAAAGAAACAGTATTGTTGGTATTATGATGTATTCTTACACACATATAAATGAAAATGTAAGTAGTAACGCTGCAAGACATTGGTATGAGCAATATGAAGATCTTTCAAACTCTATTCCCCATTCGTTACATTAAAGTAAAGTTACTAGATGAAGGGAAGCTCTTTAATATCAGCCTTTTAGTGATATCCAAATGGATTTCTCTGCATTCCTAGCAAATTAAAAAACTGTGAAAACTGGTGTTCTGTTATTAGACTGTTCAATTGAACAAATTTCTTCTAAAATTCCCGAAGTAAATTCTTTTAGTGGCCTTAACATAACAGTCCAACCTCACAAAAGCATGAACCACTCTAAAGGTATTTTTTTACTGTGGAGAAATCAGGTATAGAACAAAGTGACATTGTGAACAAAGTTGAGGGATGAAGAAGTACTGCACATAAGAAGAATGAGAAGCAAGAAGAAGAAATCCTGTGATCTCCATTCTAGAGCAAATCCTGGTATTTGCCAGTACCTGTTCATATTTACATCCCCTCTCCACTAATCTCTTTCACTTGTGGTTTACTAGGGCCATAACCATCATGCAAAAGCCAACCAGTTTGCAGGAAATGCTCAAAAGTGAAACATGCTGACACTTGCAGAGAAACTATGGTTGCTAGTGCCAAGGTGATCACAAAATAAATAAAATAATGTGTCAATAAACTTCAAATATGGTGTAATGTAACCGGTTTTAAGAAAAAATGTCTGCCACGCAGGAGCTGCGTTAACTTAGCCAATTTCCCACGTGTGACACGCATTTATATCAAAATGTATAAGTTCAATGAGAACAATATTTGGTATTTAAGCTTGGAATAAAGTGGTACCTCGTATAACAGCTTATTGTTTATATGGCATGAGTAGGAGTTGGGGTTTATTGAAGCCCGAAAACTAAAGAATACAAATATCTCGGTTAATATTAAAGATAATAAAAAGATGTTCAAAAACAACAACTATAGAACATTAAATTTGCAATAAGGTTGGTTCTATACATTTTTTTGATCAACGCATAATAACGGAGATATTCGGAACTTTTGAAATTCCTCCCCTCTAAACCCAACCCCTCTCCCCAGTCAGATTTCAGCTGTTAACGAACTTGTTCTTCCTTTTTACATAAAACACTTATAGACTATATATATATATATATATATATATATATATATATATATATAATTTTGAAAGGACCTCATTTTCGTTATCTACTAGGTAGGATCGATGGACATTTGAAGAAGTTTTTCGAAAATCGTAAAATGAGTACAACCTTAATAGCTGATTTCCCACAAGGGAAATCAGGTAAAACAAAACAAAATACACCATTTCACTAATATTGTCAACTCATAGCCCTGAAGTGAAACTTCATTTTTAATTGGTAGAACAGGAGTTTTGAATTGAAATTGACGAACCAACATAGTCTCATTGTAAATGCTGTTTGTTGCTGGTGCTGTCTTTTTATGAGATATTGTTAAGCTGGTGTTCAGTTTACTATTCATACATTTAGTGTA
Source organism: Riptortus pedestris (assembly GCA_019009955.1). NCBI lineage: Eukaryota > Metazoa > Arthropoda > Insecta > Hemiptera > Alydidae > Riptortus > Riptortus pedestris. The sequence continues at coordinate 54,487,945 of CM032230.1, read as the reverse complement.
TATTAAATATTTATTTATATTCACTTATTACAATGTACTGAATAATAATCTAATGTATGACTGAATAAATGAATTACTCAAAGATTTCTGCCTATTCAGATTTATTTTTGATTGATTACATCAACAATTACAATCATTCTCAATAAAATAAGAAAATGTAATTTTACTTTGTATTCATCTATTTACTTTTAAAAACAAACTAATGATATTTTCCAGAACAAAGTCTTTTCTTTTTTTTTAAAAAAAAAAGTATTATCTTGAACAAAAAAAACTAAACTAGAAGCAGGTTCTGAATTAAATTAAACTATATTGTCATTCTTTTTCTTTCTTTAATAAAAAATTCTCTATCTCGGCTTAATGATCTGAATGTGTCTGTTCCTTTTAATGAAAACCTCGTGCTTGACATTAGATTGTATTGATACCATGAATACAGTCCAGGGTCATTTATATGTTTTCTATAAAATCTTTTAACTTTTTCTGTCATGGGAGTTTCACATACATCGTATGGTTGAGGTGTTCCGTTCAAATGTCCTGAATGATAATCAAATGCAGATATAATGAGTGATCGATCCTTAAAACAAGATTTGAAGTTGTAATGGTTTGTGTTGTTAAAAAATATATTTTGGATTAATTTTTTTGAGTAAAATTCTTCTTTCTGTTTCTTTTCTTCCTTGATATTGGATGCCAGGAAATGATCTCTAATATGGGTTGTTCTTGTTCCTTCTTCATAATCAATTTCTATTCGTAAGTTCAAGTTCTTTAAATTATCCTGAAATAAATGATTGTTTATAGTAGTGGTTAATGGAAGTTAGCTATACCAAAACAGGTCAGTACATTTCTATAATCATATAATCAGCTAATTACCTAGAGACAAATTGGCTTGTTAATTTACTCATTTAGACTACATCAATACTTCTCCCCAAGAAATAGAGGAAGCAGATATGAGCATGATTACATTTAGAGACTCATTTGATTATAGGAGACATCAGAGTTTAAAAGAAACAATAAAAAGTCCTGGGAAAAAAATCCTTTGCACCCACCATATACCAAGTGATATACGATATCTGTTACAATGTTTCAAAGAGTGTTATAGTGCATAATTTATAGATCTCTTTATGATTGACAAAAATGGTTCTCTAGAAATATTCTGTATCTGATAGGTACGGAGAAAATTAGTTAAACTTTATCAAAATAGGAAGTGGACAATTAGATGGTACAGCAGTTCTAAATATGAAATTTCAACATTCTAAAGCTAGTCGCTTTTCAAGTTATCCATGACAAGTAGGTACATAGAAAAGTCATGACAAAACTAGTCAAAATGTGGTCAGGGAAGGTCAAAATGGATAATTTCATTGAAATCTTAAAATTTTTACGATGACAATACTTCATTTACTTTGTACAAGAAAGTAATAAAATAAAAATCAGCCATGCTGTGTCTAAATGCACTTAAGATAGGACATTCTTTCTAAAATTCTAGGGTTTTTATAATAAAAACCATAAAAAAAAAAATTAAGATAGGCTAAGCCCGCATCACAAAATAAGTTGCAACCTGCCCTAGTTTCTCATCCTGTGCAACTGAAATATTCTAGGACATCTATATTTTTGTGACACAAATAAGAAAAAGTATATCTTTCCACATCAATATATAGTTTTATGTTGAAATGTAATAATGCTGTACACAAGAGGAAAGTCAGGCTCATCTTATCTTCTTTAAAATGAGGCATTCAATCATATTAAATATATTTCAAATGAAGAGAATGTCCTGCCAGTATCTTGCCTGGACTAGCCATTCCAATCAGAATAACATAGAGGAAATAATAGTCCTGAGCCTAATGATATTTCAAAGGAGCTGGTAAAACATACAGTGTGAAATTCTTCGATTGGACTCACCAGGATATAAGGGACAATTGAATAAATGAAATCTGTAAAATGGTTAGGGGTGGGGAGAGCTAGCAAATGAATCGCTCAGGACGTACCTATGTTTTATGTTATGTGAAGAAAATAATGGGATTACTTAATACACAAATTAATCAAATATTTTTATTATTACCATTAAATATTTAACCCCTCAACAACGATAAAAGGACTAGTTTGTATATACGAGAGAGTTTTTACTTACTTGATGCATAATAGGTCTCACTTCATTTCTCATTTTTGTTTATTTCATGAAATGACATTTAATACTTGCCAAGGGAATGCATTTTGTCATTTTACTTTTACTTGCATTAAATGTATAGTAAAATTTGAAATTTTCCTCATAATAACATTTCTTTCTTCAAATGTTAGAATTTTATTTTTCTACTACTCTTCCTTCTGTTTCTTGATAACTATTTTAGGATGTTCAGTCACCTGTGTATTTAGCAAGTTAAATTAAAACAATTAATTAAATAGATTATATAGATCTTAAGATAATGTTAAAAAATAATAAAATTAATGATTATTAATATTTTGGCAAGAATATTTTTTAACTACTTCGACCACACATTGTTGATAGTAGAAAAATGAAGTTCATGAAAATGTCAGGAGTATAAAGTATATTTCTGAAAAATACTAAATTGTCCTCAAATAACATTTAGTTCAAAAATAATGCCGCATAAAGTTAATGAATAATTTTCAGATCATTGCTCTTTTATTTTTTTTGCATTTGAAGAAACCGGTTGTAATAGTGAGATTTAAATTACCTAAACTGTGCCAAATTTAACCTTTTCAAACTAGTTGTTGGTTTATAAATTTACTACTCTAGAAAAAAAACTTTGATGAGAGCAAATAATTCATGGAGGCTTTTAAATTGTCCCAATTTGTAAAAAAGAGTTCTAGTCAAAAGTCCCTACCCTAAGAGAATAAAGAGAATGACAAATACGATATAAGTAAGACAATAATCAACATTCCGTTACTAGGTGATTCTTGTAAAAATAATCGTTTGATGTTTTGATTTTAAGGAATAAAATATGCAGCCATTATTAGTCCAGTCGGATACTCTAAATAAAAATAATTATTTGTCGAACCACATCCTTTGAAATTTAAATGTTTGGGTTGTCTTTAGACACCAATGCCCAAACTATCTTCCTCTGATTATCAAGAATAATGGCTTTCTTGCCCACTAAGCCAAACTCTGTCATCCTTCACTTTTTCAATATATCTCATCTTTAGTTTCTTTTATGATCAGCTAATGATCACTGTTGTATTATTGTCTTCATCAGAAAGTTAGTAAGTTGCTTCTTCTCTTGAGAAGCATTGGATACCAGAAATCATCTTATTTAATACGGACTTAATGTCAGGGGGCTGTAGTCATTTAATCTTATATCAAGACTGAACGAGAAAGCCCGAAATTAAATGTGAAATATCATAGCCATCTGATGTCATTGCATATCAAGCATTTCTACTTATCATGGGTGTTTATAAATGTTCCTAGCAAGACTGAAGACAACTTTCAATAGTGAGAATGCCAGAAAGTTTCTGTGAATAAAATTTCTACTAAATGGCGATTTAATAAATATTTACTCAAATATAAAATATTAATAATTTAACTTAAGTTATTCCACTCATGATGAGCTCCAAATTGAAGTCTTCCTTTCATACAAATGGAAAATCACTTATTGTACCTCTATTTATTTTTTAATTTAATAGTTTCATATAAATTTTGAAGAGTTCTCTTTGGGGAAAATGTAAATTCATTCATCCAGTGAAATGCACTGTGGATTAATAACGAAATAATACCTTCAGTATAAAAAGCTCAAAATATGTATTGTAGTACTACAATAATTAATACTTATTACAAAATATAGAAATACTTGGTAACATATAAATTATTTTATTTGGGCACTTACTGTTTCTGTTAACTGTAATACAATTGAAATGTTGCATATGTCTTGAAAATAATAAATGTATTAATGAGGCATGTTAGTAAACATTGGAGTTGTGTAAAATCATACAGTATTTATTTGAGTAAATTTAACACTGTTGAAATGAGTTATTATTAGCCTTGGAAGTAAGTAGCTATAAGCCATTTAGAGCTCCAAATCAAAATGATGTTATACATCTGTAGTTGCTACAAATTAGTTCAACCAGATGGTTGATAAGAAAATTGTATGAAGATATTGTTGTTTACTAATGTTATTAATCTTAGTGGTAAAAACAATTGTTAAAAACAAAAAGTCTGTTTTAGCTTTTAGTTTTACTTCAATAAGTAAAATATTTATTTTAATAGGAAGCTTTGTTATGCTCTATAATTATTGGGGCTCAGGTTAGCCATTTGAGTTAAGGGTTGATCTTAATCTCATATGGTCTCAATGGCAAGTTCGATTCTCGCGAGGACAATTGGAATTTATGTAGAGACAAACTCTTAAATAAAATCCTTAGTCCCACCCTGGCTAGAAAAGGGTGGTAACCTGTAGATAAGACTTCCCAATTAGCCATAGTAGCATAAATAACATTATTTAATTATTCCTTGAGATTATATTCACGATGAAGTAAAGAAAATTATTTATGTAGCTGAGTGTATTTGCAAGAAAGGTATAACATTAGCAAGTATACAGTACATGAATCCTTTGAGGTAAAATAGGAATCAGGCCCTAGTTCATATTTGGTATTCAGAATGTATTGGGACTTTGAACTTGTGATCCCCAACTGATATATAAAATGATTAACAAAAGGTCAAGTATGATATTTATTAGTAATTTAGAAGTAAAGGTACAAATTTTATAGTAGTAAAGGTGTCTTTATACTGATAGGGAATTTTGCTAACATGGTATTCCTATTTACCTAAATAATTTGAAATGAAAATTGTCTAAATCAAATTTTTTAATTATTATGTTATTAACTTTATGTATTTCCTGCCTGAAGCAACCCCTCCAGGTATTTTTTAATCAATTATATCATATAGGTTTCTCATGTAACATTACCTCCATTTATTTTAACTTGCGTCTACAATAAAGTAGTTTTAGCGCCTTTAAAAAAGCTTCTGATCTTGCCAAATTCCATGGAACTCTTTAGTAATCACCTACCAGCCTTATCCTGTTAAGTGTCACACTGTAATTTTTTATCTTGAGTAATTAGTTATTTTTTTTAATTTTAAATATATCATAATGAGGTTTTGAAATATTCTTGTAGCTGAGGGGGGGGGGGTGTTAAAACTATGGCAACACGGTTTCGGTCGCAATCGTGAAAAATCGGAAGTATTAACTGAGGCTAAAAGCTTTTCATTACCGTGCAGTTTAGTCTTCAACTGTATAATATATCTACGGACTGAAAATTTCTAGAAAGTCCGTAAATCAGGGCTGCGTAAATTAAGCAGATTCCCCTCGTGAAGTTTTGCAATAGATAAATCTACAACACACACTTTACACCACCGCCAACATTAAGTGAATAAATATAAACTGTAATGAGAAATCTTTCAGCCAATTTTATAAACTTCTTAACGGAAAGCGTCTGAATAGCAAACTAACAGGTCTACCAACATCTCAGAGCTAAGCAGATAGATTTGTTTTTTTTTTTTTTTTACGTCCATTTTATGCAACTAGCCCAGTCGGGACGGGTTATCTACAGGCTACCATCCTTTTCTAGCCAGGGTGGGCCTAAGGAGTTTATTTAATGAGCCCACTGCCCAGGGCAGGATTCGAACCCGCCACTCTAGGTCTGCCATGGGAGATTAGGATCAACGCCCTAACCCTCACGGCCAACCCGAGCCCCAGAAATATTTTTCACCAAAACGAAAAACAATTACTGAAATACGTCTGAATATAACATATTAATTTTATTTATAACTATTTACTTTATCTAGTACTGTAATTTATAATGAATCGGGATATTTTTTATCTCAATCACTCAAATTTTAGGAGTCCAAGTATTATACTTAAGACGGGGGGAAAGGGGGGGCGGTTGGCAGAACATACATGCGCGTATCTTGTATAATAAAGGTCTCTTGAAAACAATATTTGGTATTTAAGCTTCAGATAAATCGGTTTATTATATAACAGATTATTGTTTCTGTGACATGAATAGAAGTGGGGGTTCGCTAAAAGCTGAAAAATGCAAATACATATCTCCGTTAATATTCAAGAAAGAGAATAAATGTATATAACAACATTTATAGGCAATTAAATTTGCAGTAAGACTTGTTCTATGCAATTTATTAAAAATTACTAGGTACTTACATTTCCTATAACGCATATAATGGGTATATTGTATTGGTTTTAGCAGATTTCCCTTAAGGGACATCAGCTGCTGAGGTTGTACTCACGACGCGATTTTTAAAAAAATTCGTCAAATGTCTACGATCCTACGAAAGGGATGACGAAAATGAGGTCCATTCAGAGCATATATATATATATATATATATATATATATATATATATATATATATATGTGTGTGTGTGTGTGTGTGTGTGTGTGTGTGTGTGTGTGTGTGTGTGTGTGTGTATATGTATGTCTACACTCTAGCAGTAGTATTTTTTTTTAATCCATACCAAACGATATTTAAACGTTTTATGTAAAATTAAAGATCAAGTTCGATAATGGCTGAAATCCAACTTGTGGGAGGGGGAGAGGGTTAGAAGGAGAATCCGGAAAATTCATATCACCGTTATTATCCGTCGGATCGTAAAAAGGAATGGACCCAAACATGGAAAATGTAACGTTCTATAAATATTGTTATGTACCTGTTTTCTTTAAATTGAATACTAAATGAAATATATACATATTTTAGTTTTCAGGCATCTGTAAACCCCCAATCCTACTCTTGTCATTTTACCAATAAATTGTTTTATTTCATGAACCACGAATACATGGCTCTCCCACCAATAAATTCTTCCACCAAGTGAAAAGTCAGTGCCTGTGGTTTAGACAAAAATCGTATCTCTTAAAGTCCACTTTATGTTTTTCTGGCTAATTGGGACCGAGCTAGTATGGGCGTAAAAATTTTATTATGTGAGTTGGTCACTAAATATATTCCTACTGACCACGTGGGAATCAAATAGACGACTGTGATTTTACCAAGTTAATTAATACCTAAGCCATAGCTTATAGTGGTAACCTGGGCCTCGAAAAAAAAGGAAAAAAGTAAAACATTCAGATCAACCCAAGTCACAACACTTTAGATAATGATCAAAACATTCTCCAGATTTGCATTAAAATTTGAAACATCTTATTCCTTATCAGTAGATTAGACCTTATAAAACTACATGTTGTGGTTTGTTCTCAACCCTGATCCTAACATTAGAAAATAAAAATTATCCGATACTTGGCATCCAAAAACCGTCTGGCTTACGACATGCTTTTGGCTGCTCGTGTGTGATCGGCAGAGAAATATCTGACCACATTGAGAACATAAACTATCTATAGAAACGAATGGGCTCGGCCAAGGTTCGGCCCATTGAGAAACAAAAATAAACCTTCGTAAACAGAATACATTCTCAACGACTTGTCTTTCATCTTATTTTAACCTAAAAAAAGCATGAAGAAGTTTAGGAATGTACTTGTTTACCGCAACTCCATCGATGTATTTTTACGTTTGCATAAGATGAAAATTGTTCCTGGAGTAAGTATATTTCATTTATATACTATGTATTGAATGATAGATTAAAATTTACATATTAATACATTTTAAGTAAATATTAGCAGATTTCCCTCAAGGGAAATCAGCTGTTGAGGTTGCACTCATGATAAGATTTTAGAAAGATTTCCTCAGCTATCCAAGGATCAAGCCGAGATTTGATGAAAATGAGGTCCTTTCAAAATTATACCACTCTATCCCCGCGTGCGCACATATTTTCATTTATCTCGAAAAATAAAAGTTAATGAGAAGAATATCGTGTATTAATGCTTGAAATAAAGTGCTTCATAATATTATAGCTTATTGTTAATGACATGAGTAGGAGTCAGGGTTTACAATTTGGAAGAGATCTAAAAACTGCAAATAACTCGGTTAATAATCAAGATACTGAAAAAACGCATATAACAAAATTTATAGAACGTTTAATTTGCAATACAATTTGTTCTATAAACGTTTTCGATCCGGCGTATAAATAATAAGGGTGAATTTATATATATATATTAAATTTTGAACAAACCTTATTTTCGTCATTTCCTAGGTAGACTCGATGGATATTTGAGGAAATTTTTCGAAAATCACGTAATGGGTACAACCTCAGTAGCTGATTTCCCATGGGGGAAATTTGCTAATAAAATAATAATAATTCTTCAGAAAGGGTGTATGGCCGGCTACTAAACCACAATTATTGTTTTATTATACAACTACGGTTTCCTGAACTTAAAATCATTAGTTGAGCTAAACTCGAGTCCTCAGATTTCATTTAATTATTCCTTTCTTATTTTTATTTCATTATTACATTTTCTGTATTTTCTAATTGAATTTATTATCACACATTATTAACTTTATTCATCTTATTTTAATACCTTCATTTATTTTATAGTTTTTTAAAAATTCATAAAAGTAATTAAGATCTATTATGATACTGTTAAAAAATGACCATACAAATAAAGCATTTGAAAAGCCTTTTACTATTTGTGATTCTGACTTTAAGAAAACTGTTAATATCAGCGGTACTATGGGGGGCACGTATATGTAGATGAATTTGTTAGTAGTAAAACTGAAAAGAGATCCAACAATCAAAAAAACTCCTCAAAAAACAGTGGTATGGATAATGTGAGAAACTAGTCGAAAAAATAAATCAAATATTAATAATTTTCAAAAGTTACTAACTCAAGCCCATCAAACATTAATGAAACAACAACTCCTATAATAACTGAACTCAAATAAAATTATAACTAGTACGAAAAAATGTGCTAAAGTAAATGAAATTCCTACTCTAGAACCGCAAAAAGAACTCGATATTTAATCGTTTTATGTATAAAGAAAGATCATGTTCTTTATTGAATAAAGTCGGACCAGTGGGAGAGAGAGGTTTCGAACACTTGAAATATCTCCTATAAAAATTCTTATTCACATTTATTCTATACCTTAAATATTAACCGAGATATTTGTATTTGTCAGTTTTCAGCAAACCTCCTACTCATATCATATTAATAATAAGCTGTTATATCATGAAACATTTCAGTCCAAGGTAAAATACCAAATATTGTTTTCATTGAACTTTTAATTTGTGAGATATTTGCAAATACGTTCTGTTGACCCCTCTCCCCTTGCTTTTCTTACTGTTGAAGAATATTTCTATCTATGTTCAACTCTGAGCGGTTGGCAGAACTGCTGGTTTACAATTCAGACGCTTTCCGTTGGTAGGTTATTAAAATCGACTGAAAGATTTCTTATTACCTTTTGTATTTATTCACTTAATATTCGCGCTGGAGTTAAGTGTTGCCAGTATTTAGAGTTATTTGTTGTAAAACTTCACGTGGGAAATCTGCTTAGTTTACGCAGCCCCTGTGTGACGGACATTTATTTTTTATTCCTCTATTATCTGTTCTACGTGTGATACTCTGGCTTTTAAACAATATCTACAGATATTAATTTTTAAATTCATCTCAATGGGATTTCGTATTCAGTGGAATATGAATGGTATTGAGAAACACATTGGTGAATTGAGGTGCTTACAGGTGGACTGCCCAGAGATAGTTCCTAGCCAAAAATCACAGCTGGTAAGAAATTGAGTCTGGTTACACAACCCATAGAAAAGATTAGTTCTTGGGGGGGGGGGGTGAAGCTATATTTGCTTGTTGTATTGAACTCATACAGCCAAGAACAACACTGCAAGCAAAATCAGTTCACGTCCCCTTACCAGTTACAGTATGCTTTATTTTCTTCCACCAAAGGCGAACGTGAAATACAGAACTTACTCACATAATCACCTACTCCTTTGTTATTTTTAGGAGACCTAAATGCATTGAGCACCACGTGGAATAGTTCCATTTGATTGCCCTAAATACAAATTCACTAATACATTTAAGGTCACGGACTGGAATATTGACTAACATTGACATTTCCTTATCTCCTTCCATCATACAAAATTGGTCAATATTCCCATCGAAGTGATCATTTTCCATTACATATAACTAACTCTACTCACTCACTGGTTTACATTTCAAGCTACAACACGAAAAAGCTGGGAAGTAAGATTAAGTCTTTGTATTTGCATTTTCTCTAAGAAAATGTCATCATCTATACTGCGGAGCTACAGGAATTCTATCATTTAATTTAGTTTCTGTAGACCAGTGAAAACCAAACCAGATTGATAAAACATAAAAATTAAATTTACTATCATCCTGTAAGGAATCGGTCCATATTCTATACAACATTTTAGCAAGTTTGCCTGGAGGAAAATCAGCTATTGAGGGCGTACTCGTGACGCGATTATCGAAAAATTTCTTCAAAGAGCAACCTAGTAGATGACTAAAATGTGGTCCGTTCAAAATTATAAATAAATAAATATATTGCACATATTATCCCTCACCTACTCATGTCATATTAACAATAATAAACTGTTATATTATGAAGGTCATTATACGAAGCCTAAATACCAAATATTATTCACATTGAACTTTTACGTTTTGAGATAACTACAAATGCGAGACGCACTGGGGATATCTGCTTCATTAACGCAGTGCCTGCGTGACCGCCATTTACTTTCATTTGAGGTTTGCATTCGCCTTCTTAATTTTAACTACAATGTAGTTCATCCTGTATTTTCGAACCAATATTTTTTGGCACTCACTATGGTTAACGAAGGTTTGAGGAAATTAATTTGTGTTGTTTTTTTCCTGACTAAATGTCTATGAATTTAGAAATTTTTTGAGATACTGGAGCATTTTTTTTTCTTTTTATTGCTAAAAAGTGTTTTATCCATTATATGAATTATATCCATTATTTTATTATACTCAATGAAATTCAAGATTATCTGATCTAATTTAATGAGTTAATTTCAAGCAATGAAGTAAGTAGTTAAAAGTTCGATTATTTCATATGGAACAGTCTCTACCATAGTCGAATCAAATACCTATGTCCTCATTTCTGATGAAACCAGTAAGAAATATGAAACAATCACCGTATTAATTGTAATTATTTTTTCATTTTTATTGACAATTAAACTCTGCAGTTGCCTATTGTAACATTCTATCAGACTGGGTTTCCAGACTTCATTACTGACAATCGTCTACTATACTAAAGGGGATAATATCATATTTTTTAATAATATAATTTTAACAGTTGATTTATGCTACAATAATTAATATAAATTTTGAGAGTCCCAACCTGGCTAGAAAAGGGTGGTAACCTGTAGATAACCCGTCCCAGTTAGCCTTAGTTACAAAAATTGGACGTTAATAAATAATCAAATACATAATTTTTGAGAAATTGTTGTGGTTAAAAGTATAAAATTCCTGAAACAGCACTGTGACAACTAATTTTAACGATGGTTAAGTTATAATCATCAATAATAAGATGAAAATATACTAAAACAAGAATCCTTTATATAGGTTGGGAAAAAATTATTTTCCGGATATGTGAGCAGTAGGGGGAAATCAATCAAGGTTTTTTGTAGCATGTAGAAAATAAAGGAAGTATTTTAAGATCTAGCAGAAATATATGTCATATAAAAAAATCATTCATGATAAAGTAGAAAAGGAAATACAAATACTCTTCAAAATGCTTGAAGTAATTTTATGATATACACGAATATTTATTGAGTTCAAAAATAATATATAAAAAAAATGGGTTGGGGGATGAAAAAGTGATGAGGAAATGTAAGGAACCAGAATAAAACTGTAAACTAATTTATCACATCAAGAGATTAATTCATGTGTCCAGGAATAATAATGTAGACATGGAATTTCGGCAAATTCTTAACTCGTAATTTTATGCTTCATTGTATCTCAGCGGGTGAAGCATGTAGAGCAAAAGTTCTCAACGCAGGTTCTGCGTGAACTAAGCAGATTTCTTTCATAAAATAACACGCAGGTGATATCTACCATCTATTCTCTATTTCTCCCGTAATAAGAAGCCAATGTAAAGAATCGAATATTTAGGGCCATTAAAACGATTTTAAAAGAACCTCCTGATGTATTTATTTCAATTGAACGGTTTTATAAATTTAAATCATCATGGTTAGCCTACACTACGGATACCTTATTAATTATACTCATAAATTATAGTACGGAAATATTGTGATATTTTTCATAGTACATTTCAATTAGTAGGTTTTCACTACCGCCCTCGTCAAAATATGAGACAACATAGATTTTAATTATTTGTACAAATAATAAATTTTCAGAGCTGTCGCATACTAACAATTAGTTTTGATCACAGTGTAAACTCAAAGAGGTATATTGTAAATAGCCGCAAATTAATTAGTTCACCACCAAATATGTTGTACAACAGGACAAAATACGTATTATTGCGAGCTCGTACTGAAGAAACACACATCATTCTGTAACAAATACAGAGAACGTTAATATAAACTGACCCCATTAAAAAAATTACATTCTACTGGACACCTGGACATATGATGAAACAATATACGATAACAGATAAATATGCGAAACTTGAACCGGAACTGGACAGATCTGATACGGACCAATTAACTTATTCATGAAGCTATTAAATATGTTATAAAACGTGTCTGAATAAATTGGAAAAGAGAGTGGTTATTGACCAACACAATATAAGGAAAAATAAAGCACACATCTCGAGAATGGGCTTGGAGTATCCAGGGTTCAAAAAAAGTACTGGCAAACTTACCTCACGAATGACCCACAATTATCATATGGCTATCTAAGACGAACCACCAACTTGCAGAACATGTAAAACACCGATGAAAATCAAACAAATGCTTACAAACTGCATAAGACGAACAGCAAACATACCTCATCACCAATAAGAACTATTACAAGACGAATGCTCTCACATGAGGAAGTTCTTTAAATATTTAAAAATAATTAACATTTTTAATGAAATATGAGATCCAATAAGATTTTGTTAGAGAATACGCATTTCCAGAAGAATAAAACTTTTCATTAAAAAAAAAAGGAATAAGATGAAAACCCACAATTACAATTGGATTACGTTTCCTTCTTCTACATTAGCGAAGCATCTGAGAATTATAAAACTAAAAACAAAAGCTTAGATTGTTTATTAAGTTCTCGCGAAATGCAAAGGTACTGAAACACTTATCAGTAAATAGATTTGGGGTTTTGTATGGCAGAGAGGAAAAATACAAACATTCATTTTTGATCCAAATTATAATGGAGACATCGCGTCATGATTGCTGCTTACATTCAGCACTGATCCGTCAATTATGTTGTGTTGAAACCAGCCAGTTTCATTGTTATGATAAGAATAGGTCTCTAAAAGGGAGGATAGCAATTTGAGTTGTTTACATTTCCTAAATAGGAGAGGCTTAAACAAGTTCAAGTCAAATTTGGAGAGCGAAAGTATTTAGAGTGAAAGATAAATTTCGCTGACTATATTGTATTTTTAATCGCGTGTAAGATTAACTCAATAAAAATCTTTGAATTGGGTAACAGCAATTCAAATATTATGCTATTTTAATTTTATTTATTTAAAGGAAGAAAGTAATTAATCCTTGAAAGGTTAACGAAGACAACAAAGAAAGAAAAAGGGACACCATACCGTACCTAAATGGACTTGGCAGGATTGGCTTGGCAGTCAACCAAAAATGGAGTATGTCTGGTTGAACTAAACTTGGCATCAAGATTACGCTTCGTAACGATACTCCTGGCATTTTTTATTTGAAAACCTGATTTATTCTCATCACCTATTTGCCAGCAATTACGGCATATTTAAAATAAACTCACACGTTTTCTCGAATTTCATTGTTTAGAAATTAAATTTAAGTTACATTGTCTGTCTAAATAAATTATTGAAAGTAAAAGTTATAAAGCTCAGAGGAAGACCAAAAATAAAATTCAGAATAATAGAAATAATGGCACTAGAGTAATAACAGAAACAGCAGTAAACAGGGAAAATTGAATCTGTTTTCCCGAAAGTGGGGACCGTTATCTTCTATAAATTGCCGGCGTTTACTAAAACGGCGCCTAAATGTAAGAAGTATATTGCACACATTGTTTAAAATTATTAAATTAAAATCATATACATTTGAACAATATTCAAACTTGAAATGATGAATTAAAAAGAATGGAATAGGCAATATGTATAAGTATTATGTAAAATATAGCATGATAATAGGTACAATAATAGAAATCATTAGAAAGCGTATGGGCTACAGCCGTATGGACCTTTTTAGAAAATGTATAAATTTATTTTAGAGTAAAACTAACTTTAAACATAGCTTTGAAAATTTATGTATTCTGAACTAGGAGGAGTGTGATCTCAGAGAAAATCGACATCCAAATTACATTATAGTTCAAGCTATTGACCCGCAAGGCACATATGGATCAATTAAGACATGAGAATTAAGATTTAAAAAATTCAGTTTCGGAAATGTACCCATTCTACAAACCATTTGGCAAATACCAAATTAAGGAACATTTCTTATAGTTACAGATTACTTAAACCACCAGAAAATTCTTTCTGTAAACATAGACTATTTGGTCAATTTCAGTGGTAAGAATATTTTCTTCAAGTGGGATATCTAACAATCAGGAATTGCTGTTATGTGAATGTGTATAGAACCAAACATACACTAGGCAATATGATAAACTCATTAGCAATCATTTATCCCGTCATGATTTGGTATTTTACCATAAAAATAAATAAATATAAAAACCCACAAGAAAAATGATTAATCGTGATTGAAAAATGTCATTTAAGATCAATTTAGAGATAGAACCACGAATGCCTTTTAATTAGAAGAAACCAAAGGATAAAATCACTGCGACAAGATTAGGAATAGGATATAGCTTAATAACTCGTATTTAATGAAAGGGAATTACTCTCCAATGCTTGAAGTTTTTGAAACCTGCTCTTGCACATTTTAGTAGACTGGAGGATGTTCTATTAAACGGAAATATATTAAACTAAAAAGGGCATATATACGACATTCTAGACGTAAATGAAGCGTCAATTAAAAAAGTTTCTAGTATAGTGGGCTGTTGAGGCACATTTAATGTTATCTCTAAAATACCTCCTTCATTTCACTCTATACGTCTCCTTATAGTTATATAAAGACCTCTGCTTTAACATATTCAACATAAGCTAATAAAGGTCGTTTTCATTCACAATGTAATAATAGTATACTGCACATCATTCAGTGGATATTCCATATGCCATTTTAAACCAGTGTTTAACACTATCACCTATTGGGAATTAATTTGAGGTATTTTATTAAACGATTTATGTGTCTCGCTTCACTTAAGTGAACGCATTTTTCCTGTCTTGATATCACTTATGAAAGAGTAATTGACTACGTACAACGTCAGCGCAGCCCCTACTTCTCTTCCAAAAAATTTGTAGCAACATAGATAAAAATCTAAAGACAAAGCCCAAGAGTCTAATGTATCTGCTGGACAGCCTAGAAGTTTCATGTGATTGTTAGATGTTTTGGTCAACCAAGTATGCTCTTAATGTGCTAATTTTCTTTTTAGGCTTGTATGTGAATTTGGGATGAATTAGATATAACACATAGCTTTGAACTCTTTTATTTTAGAAAAATATTATTTGCTAATGTAAATAATGAATAATCATAATATTAATAGTAGCAATTATAAATACATTTTTAAGTATTACGTATACATTGATTGACAAATAACCAACATTATTATGTAAATAAAAAAGAAGTGTTTCTTATAAATTTTAAACACATTTCAAATAGTTTATAATTACAGAGATCTAAAACAAAATGCCCAAATATAAACAACTATAGCTAATATCTGAGAATATTTGCCATTTCGTGTTTATTTCTTACAATTAACATGTCTTAAATCTTAAGAAAGAAGTAGTTTACATTCTAGCAATGTACTATAACAAATTAAATAATGATAAATTACAATTAATTAAATTAAATTACATTGCTTAAAGATTCCTTCCATTGTTTTAATTAAAAAATTAATTGATAGAAAATCCATTTTAATTCTAATGAGATAATAAAGTAAGAATGGTGAATCTTACAAAGTGTAAAGCATCTTTAGATTTTAGGGGGAAGTATAAAAACATTTAGTTATAAATTCAAATAGTCTCATTCCTTCAATTACGTTTATAAAACAATACAGAGTAAATACTTTCTCAAGTTTATCATAGGAGCTGTAGGAAATTTTCCTTTAGATTTAGGATTGGACAAAGACTAAAAAATGTATTAAAAATTACCATTTTTTTAAAGAAATTTTTCATACTGCCCACCGCATAGTCGTTCTGAAATATTTTAATATAGAAAGACTTTCTTTTACAGCTATAATTAATTTATTTATTAAGTTTAAATTATATCTAACTTTTCATAATGAAATACCAGGTAATATGCTTGAAAATAAGTGCAATTGCTTGACATTATTACAATACTTCAAGGAATAAGAAAAAAACAAGACAAATACAAATAATCACAAAACATTACTTCGCCAGCATTTGGTTTCTTTGAGTACTCTTAACTGATGGTCTGTTCTCCCCTGTCAGGGCACGGAGAAATTGACTCTTTTATAATTGCACGGATTTCATTGATGGGCTTTATGAGTGCAATTAAGACATCATCGTCTCGCCTCTGGAATTAAATAATAATAAATTAAGTATACTATTTCAATACATTGTTCAAACTTGGGGGTTTTAGTCTTATAAAAATGTATATTTATTTAATCGCAATCTCAAATAAAATTCATAATTTAGATGAGCGAAATCACAAAAATGGTTATGGATAAATTAAGTTGTCAGCTAGTAAAGCACACCTTCTAAGCTTAATCTGTCTGTTCAGTATTTAATGAAAATAGATCAAATTTAATAATGAACATAATTTTAAAAGGAGGCCAATTGCTAGAACCACCTCATATTTTTTTTTAATAAATATAATAAAGAACTTATAAAGTTTATCAAAAGTATAGATATGGATGTAGCAAAAATACATTAGAATGTAAAGCTTATTGTAAGGAATGGGAATTATAATTCAATATATTTACCTTACACAGACTAACAAATTAAACATCGGTTGAGTTTAACTTTAGTTGATTTGTTTGTTTATTCATTTATTAATTTTATTTGTAATTAACTTACTTATTTTAATATTTTATTTTATTTTTATTATTATTATTATTTTTATATTATATTTGAGTATATGGTTGATTAACGTGTATATATTGTAAAATAAAAATGTATGTATTATAACATAATCATACATTTATATGCCATGTGACAGACAATGAAGCATATATTCAAATAAATAACTCTTCATAGACTAAGGACTTTTACTATGAGGAGAAAAAAAAAAAAAAGCTGTGTCCTGTAATGCAGCTTCAATAGTTCTTATATATGTAAGTGATGGATGTTTGCTCTACACAATTACTGACAGGTCAAGGCTCAGTAAATTCATATATTTGCAGATTTAAAATTACTGACAAATATTATGTGGCCACATCTCTTAATGCATAAATGCGGCTACTTGACAACATTATAATTAAACTGGGTGTTCTTATCGAATTGGGGAGATTCGTGTTTTTCCGTTGCGGAAGAACTCTGCAAAACGTTTTCCACTATTAGAGTCTTTTCAGGAAGTCAAAAGTGCACTGTACCAAAGCATGAGTTCTGTGTGTCAATAATACATAGACTCCCACCGAGAAAATCAGGCCTAGCCTTTCTCTGGACGTGGAGGGAAAATTTCTAAGCAAGATATTGCTCAGTGCTGTGAGACTGTAGCACAAATGGAAGAACAGAAGCAACGTGTAACTCAACCTTTTTGGGGTCCCGATTTTGAATTAATTATTAAGAAAGCCGTATCGGGAGATTTAGGGCACATCGAGAGAATGGTTGGGGCAACATCGTCCCTCTTGATGTCCAGAATATTTGTCCAAATATCCATGGTAGACCAAGAGGGGTGTGGAAGACAACTAGGTCCAAGCAGAGGTGGCTGGAAGACTAGACAGAGGACAGCGGAAGTAAGAGTCCCGACGACATTGAAGGATGAATACTAAATTGCATAAAATGGAGTAATAAACAAGAATATATTTTTTTTACTTTTTAATAAAGCTTAATGAGCCTTTCAGTTTAATGTTTTTGGCAAAATCTATTAATAATATTGAATTAGTATAAAGACCTTTCAATACAAATGAAAATATCATGAGTCTCAATTTTACGTTAACTTTATCCGTAAATAATTCTTTTTAAATTCCTATTGTGTTCTGGCACTATTCAATTTAAATAAAGACATAGAAATGTAAAAAATAATTGTGTGTAGTGGCAAACATGAACCAATGAAAAAGACAGAATGATTGAACAAAAACCATCTTAGAATTTAAACCTCAGTCGGAATTTAACCCAATTTCATCATGAATGTTTTTTTTTAGTACAAGGCTGTATGTTGAAGCTTAGATGTAGTTGCAAATCTAATTAAAAGATTCAATTATTTATTTGTATTAGACCTAAATAAAGCCTATTTATTTTCGTCAGAGGAAATCACCATTTTTATCAGTTCAGTTCAAATCAAGACAGACCATTTAATAAAAAAGAAAGGTGAAAGGCTCTAATTGTTTTAGTTTTTATTATTATGTATTAAGTAACTAATGTATCAATGGAACTCCGCTTACCTGAAACAATATTTCCTTTTCAAAGAAAACAAACCCTCGCTTCTTTGCAGCAATTAAGAGACCAACAACCTTATCATTTATCCTTGTATACATCTGCAAATGAAAAGAGATAAATTAATTTTTTATAAGTTAGTGAGTATTACCTACACAATTTCAAGTTCAAGAGAAAACAGGTTTAAATAATGTTCTATATATCTGTCAAATTTGTTTTTAGAATAGGAATTGCGGTCATTAAACAACGATATTTACGTTAATAAATTTCAAAGACTTGATCCGACCTCTGGGTGACAAACAGATAAATTGGCATTACACGCCAATATATTGGAAAATGTCTCAATAGAATTGAGAAACATTTTTTAGACGTATTAAGGGAATAAATAGTGTAAATATGCGCTATTTCATACTTTATTACCATTGTGGGTTTAGTTTGACGTCAAAACACATATTCATTAATATCTTCGGTAATATTGGTTTTATCATAAAAGCGTAAAGAGCAAATTGTGTTTAGACAAGTCTTAAAACGTTGTTTAAGTTTATGAATTTCATATTTTGACTTCGGGTCACCAAAAATAATTTTTTTTTTTGAACTAGGGCTATTTTTTACTTCACTGCCACAGATGAAAGTGGGAGTTTATTTGGAAGTCAAGACTTATATTCGTCAATATTGTTTTTAATCATAAAATAAATTTAAAGATCCAATTATCTTTAGGATGTATTTTCAAATTATAAAACGTTGTGTAAACTTATGATCTTAAAATTTCCGATATGTCTATGGTTTTTCATTTCACTGCCATTTAAATATAATCATTTTTATATTTATCTAATCACCTTTTCCATCATTAAGTATGTAACAAGAGACTCTGTACACAAATAGCATTATCGGTATGTGATGGGATCGATGATTAGGCATAAACCATGTTTATTTCAACGACGGCTAACCCAGGCTGATTTCTTCCACCTTCCGGTCGCTCATTAAATGTACTCTGTAATGGTATTGCAATAGGATTCCTTAAAAGCCTTTTATAACATGTTTCTACTGGATACTAAGGTGACTCACTCATCTTTATGTTTTTATAGAAAACGATTTATTAGATCCCTTGAACGAGCTTAAAATCACTTTTTTTCTCCCAATAGGCATTCCATGACTGTAGAGTAGGGAGAACATCTTTCATAATGTTATGGAAATAAAAGGATTATTTAATGCTCTTGTTAATCCAATCTGTAAATTTTGACTGTAAATTATTTTTATTTCATCGATGGGTAACAAGAATTCTTAACATAAATTCCTTAATATTTTTTCAGTCACCACTTTCTCCTTCACGGCATAACAAGTGAATAGATATGTTTCCATCAAAAATAGAATCAGATAGGTAGTTTTTATGGCACACGGAATAAGATATGTTAGATTTACTGTTGCTAAAAATGAATCATAATTTGTTGTAACCCACTTGTGGTTGTATTTTAGTTTCTTACATGATTCATGAAAGGAATTTTTAAACTTATGGACAAATGTTCCAATCCTCTTGCCAAAAAAAAAACCTAGAATACCAGCTCATTCTTTGTTACTCTGAGAAGAGTGACGCCAGTTTGTGGGAAGAGTACAATATTGGTTAAATGAGCTGGCCTGGCATTGAAGAGTATCCGGAGCGTCGGGGCATACTCGGGCCAAGGGTAGCTATGTTCCCATTCCACCCCCGCAGCTGTGAGTCAATCCTCTCAACTCCCGACCTCAGAGGAATGTGAATGGAATCCACCGCTACTGCCAGCACTCTATGCAGACTCCCACTGTGACCGTCTTGTCTTATTCAATCCATTGACACAATGCACATGCATTTAGAGAGTGAAAGAGCACATGCACTTGCACGAAAGAGCGAAGAAATTAATTTTAATAACCAAGAGGTTCAGACAGTACTCTCGTTAATATGTTTTGGCACTAGTTTTGTCATTGCCACGATTCATCTTTGGGCTATACATGGTTTATATATTTTGAGCTCATTTTTTCTTTTCATTTAACGTTCTTCCAGAGTTCAATGAAGGCCCTAAAAGCACTGAAGTTTTTCGGAGTGTTAACCATGCCTGTTGGTTCGGGTCAGTAATTTCATATTGCTCGCTTAAACCAGATTCTTGCGCAATCATATTTCGAACATCCGACGGACATATAACACAGTCTCTTTACCCCCCCCCCCCCCGCAGCATCGCCCTTTTTTTCTCCTCATAAATTAAATTACAAATTAAATAAAGTTAAACTCAACCGATGATCAGTTTTTCTGTTGTTTAATTTGCGTGTATATGTAAGGCAAATATATAAAATTATAATTCTCTTTCCCCTCAATCAACTTAATATTCTAATGTATTTTTGTTAAATCCGTTTCTATACTTTTGATAAACTTTATGAGTTATTTATTAAATAATATGTGAGGTGGTTCTGGCCAATTACAACATGATGGCTTATTTTTCCTTTAAAATTTGTGCAAGTAGATTAGGAAATTGCCATGTCTACTTTAGATCTGAGTAGTCCAATAGTCAGATGTCAGCCAGGTGGAAGCAAATTTTGTATTCATGCTGGGGAAAAATCTCTTGGTCATTTGGCCCTTTACTTGTGGTCTCCCATCATATCTCCCATTCAGCGATTACGTATTTATTGGCTCCTTCTTTTACTATCTTTATGTAATTCCCTGATTCCTGGACAATACTAACTGTTTTTACAAGTATTTTTATAGCCCCATAATGGTCAATCTCAAATTTTGTTTATTAACGTGGGGGTGGAGGATTCCAGTGATCACTGAAGCTAATTCCCAAATAGGTCACTCCTGTTACTTTCGCAAACCCGTCACCTATTCTTATTAGAAGAGAGTGTCTCGAGGTCTAGCCCCTTTCAGCCTACCTTTCTTCACTGTTATCGATTCATTTCCTTGCTCGCTCTTGAGTTCCCTATTATTATTATTACTATGTCGACATAAAACGCAACTATCCTGAAACAAAGGGCAGACTACATTCTCAGTAGGCCATCTACTTTTGACGATCCACACTTTTTTCTTTTATGCCATCGCCACTGGATATTCTGATACATTCGACTTTCCTGTCCAATATAAGTAAAAGAATTTCCTGTAATCATTAATAAAGTTAATAGTCTCTGTGTCTGATAAAACAGTCCAGAAGGAGACTTGGCCAGTGGTCAGGCAAAAGCAGGCCACTACATTCCGTCATCCCTCATTTAAAATATTTCCTAGATTAATTTCATATACCAGACACAGCGGGCAAAGTCTCATCTCGCACAAATGTTTTTTTTTTTATTGTCACTACATTTTCTACCTAACTCCATCATCGGTCACGCAGCACTGCACTATACTCAATACTCCAATACCCTCTCAATACTTTCCCAGTTATTTAGCATACCGAACTTATAAAGCTCAAGCTCTTAAACCAACATATATTGTAACACCGTTAGCTAAACTAGGCTCAAGCTAATCACTAATCATTAAATTTGATTAATTAATATTATTATCATTAATTTTGTTTTATTTATATATTTTTCAATTCGGCTAGCATGCGACTCTTCGGAGTCTTTTTCTTCCCGATATTGAAATGGGTACGTAGATGGACTAAAATCTCTTTTTTATTTTATTTTTTTTGTTATTTACGTTGTACTGTGTGTTATTTGTTAGTTCTACATATTCTAAAAACTAAATATTATATATATATATATATATATATATATATATATATATAATATTATTTTATATAAAGTTGGGATGAAAAATAAATTATTAAAGAGACAATATGCCAAGATTTGTTTTATTCAATTTTATAAAAGTTATATAAATTTGAATGCACCTCATTTTACTCGTCTCGTGGGTTGGATCGATGGACATTTGAAGAAATTTTTCGAAAATCCCGTCATGCGTACAACCTCATTAGCTGATTTCCCTTAAGGGAAATCTGCTTAAAGGGGATATGCACGCCTGAATCATTAACGTATAGCTAAAAATTCATTAACATTTCTAAAAGCAACTTGTTTATATACTACCATTTAATAGTGGGAAACTTTAGTTTTTAAACATCCGGTAGCTTGTTCTTATCATCTCTTTGGCCATCTTTTGTCTACGATTTTACAAGAATAATTGTATATTATATTATATTCAAATTATCAGGTAGTAAATAACCATATACACGAGATAATTGTAATACAACGAAGGTTTTATTATGCTTCATATTAAAGAATTATAATGAAAATATTGTCTTGATTAATTTACATTTGTTTACTATAAATAGATTTTCGAAAAGAGCTTTCAGTTTCAACTTACAGAGCAGATATTGTGAACTTAAGACTGAATTAAGAGGGCTAATTAATACTCTAGACTTTTTTCCCCTTTTTATGAAATAAAATGTGAATTTGTTAAACATAAAAAAGGTCGTATACTTTTATTAAATTATCAAATGTAATAGGTTCGGAAAAAATTGAAATTTTTTATTTTCGCAATCCTCCAAAATATGAAATTTTAGCGTTCTATCAATATAGATAAACATAAATACATATTGACCTCACGCTGAAACAAGTCAAAATGGATTCATGGAGGGTAAAGCGGATAATTTTGTGTAAATCTGAAAACCGATTTTCTTTCCTGTTTTAATACCTCCTTTACTAGGTACAAGTATGGAAAAATTAAATGAAAGTTGCACTTTATTTTCATATTTAATGAATTAAAGGTAAAAAATATCTAGTATGTTATTACATATAGTACACAGTTATTTAAAATATTTTTTAATTTTCAAAGCGATATTATTTACAGCAATATACAGGATCAATAAAAAGCCTTGTCCTCTACAAGCACTAAAAACTTGTATCTGTAAGTACTTGTAGAGGACAAAGCTCTTTATTGATCCTGATCAATTGGCTCCCCTGACGTAACCATATATATATATAAATATATTATATCTCGGGAGAAATATAATAATAGTTTTCAGTTTTGAAAATATAGTTAAATGATGGACAACGTGCTCGTTCACTCTCTTTATCGCACACGCACGCACACACTTTGAATAATCTATGAATAGGATTTTAGTGAGTGAGCTAAAATTGGTATAGCCTTATTTGGTAAAATGAAACTATCAATAGCTATCTGGAATTCTACTTTATTCTGGCCATATGCCCATAATACGTCAAATCCGGGGATGATATATCGATCTTTTAGCGGAACAGCAGCTCAGAATTGGACAGAAGGGTTGTTGTGAAATTTGAAGTGTTTCAAAAACCTTGCTCCCTAAATAGACTAAAGGTCGTGCAATAAAAGGAATCTGTCCTTGGTCGTCAGAGCAGACCAGTTAAAATATGACATCTGGCTCAAAAGCGACAATCTGCCCCTCAATGTCAGGCTCAAAGAACTTTTTCCTACACTTGTAATGGACTACTGCGCGTAAACAAGCTTCCGTTTAAAATTGGCGACTTCGTCAACTACTTTATGCATATGAAAATGAACACCACAAATACTGATGGCAGTTCAAAAGTTGATTTATAGAAGTTAACCTTTCAATATAACTCCCAATAATCACGTTTATTGTAGTTTTTATGGATTTCAGAACTATTCATTTGTTTATTCATCACTTATTGTTTAATTTAGGTTACCTTACATATTAAGATGCGCCTAGCATATTGGTCCATGAATATTAGCGGATTTCCCTCAGGGGAAATCAGCTATTGAGGTTGTACTCATAATGGAATTTTCAAAATATTTCGTGATATGTCCTTCGATCCTATATATTTGTCTGTTAAGGCTCTAACGGTCGAAATTTTTGTCAACAATTCGAAATATCTCCATTGTTATGTTTCGGATCGAAAAATTAAATAAAGCCAATCTTATTGCAAATGTAATGTTCTATGAATGGTGTTAGATTCATGTTTTCTCTATTTTGAATACTAGCCGAGATATTTTCATATTTTAGTTTTCAGCCATTAGTAAACCCCCATTTCTACTTATGTCATATTAACAAAAAGCTGTTATATCATTAACCAATTCATTCCAAGGTTAAAAACCAAATATGGTTCAAATATGGAACCATTACATTGTGAGACACATGCAAATACGTCATGTGATGATGCCATCAATGAGGATTTTTCCTTCTTTTCTCTAGAATGTTTTTTGATCTATATCCATATTTAGACGTTTTAGTCAACACGAAAGATAATATTTATTATTGGCTAAAATCAAACCTGGAATTGTTATGGTTTAGAAAGGGGGGGGGGAATTAAAACATTCTCCATGTCTCCGTAATTATAAATCGGATTATATAATAATATAGAACCGATCTTGTTAAACTGTTGGTTTTCGACAATAGTAGTTCAATGCATTTTTTGGTAACTCAAGTATAAAGCGAGTTTTTCGTACTTTCTTGTTTTCTGCTTTCAGTAACAATATGAAATTTCAACATTCAAAAGCTAGCCATATTTCAGACATGCGATATACCTAAAACACCTCAACGGAACTAGTCAAAAAGGGTGGGGGTGGGTATTAACAGATATTTCCATTGAAATCTGAAATCAAAAAGTTTCGCCTTTTCTTCGCAACAGGACAAGTAGATAGATAGGTATTTATTTGTTTAAGAAAAATCTTGTACAAATAATAACAATATAGACACATTTTGTTTCTTTTTGAGCCTGGCAAATCCTACATGCTTTTACAATAAACAGTGACATAGATTTCATGAAGTGAATTTAATATATTTCAATTTCAATAATTCTAATCTAATTTACTAACTGATTCTAATGGTAAAATTAGTTTAACGCTGTTCAATGGTATCTTTGTCATTGCAATTTTTTGAACAGCTAAAATAACAATGTTCGCCTTGAAAATGTGCACAATAGAATAAATAACAAAAACACTCACAAAAAGTAGTATAATCACAAATTGTTCATGATATGAGTTTACTCATTTACACTTAAGGAGTCAAACGTTTTCAGGACTGCTATAATGAACGTATAAAGGCTATTCAATTTATTGACATCGTTAATATTTAACATTTATGTATTGATTGATGATCAGAGGATGTTGAGACGGATGGCTTCAAAATATTCTGTCTGTTTTCTTGGAGTGCTGAACAGTGTAGGAGAAGGTGGTATAGGCTATAGTTATTGATATGTAACAGGACAAGTAACAAATAACAATTGTCAATTAGCGTTAAGAATTCTGTAAATTTTATGATTATCGGATTCAAGGTTGTGCATACTATCTTGGAATATTGGACGCTTTAGTACTCAATATAAAAAAAACAAAATAACAATAAATTCTCCTACCTCAAAAAGTTCCCCAAAAGTAACAATAATTGTTCCATCGTCTTCCTCATCGTCCTCATCTGGATCTTCGCCATCCATTTCCTTCCTTTTCCTTTTCAGCTCCTTGTTATACATTCCAAGATCATAGATTGTGTCACACAGCTCCACGATTTCACGGTTGATATGATTTTTAGCTTTGATACCCCTTTCTTCCGTTTTTGATCCTGCCAGAGGTCTGAAATAAGAAACAGAGTTAGCTATGTGTTTGATGTATTACAATAGACTTGAAAAGAGAAGGAATTTCGTGTATTAATTTAAGGTTCATGACACTTTGTAGACAAAATCTTTAATCCGGTTGATGAAATATTTTCCGCACACCCGTCAGGGATTTGGAAGTTTTTATTTGACATGTTTCCTGGCCGGTTATGTATGGATTAGCTCAGTGGTGGGTAAATATTTTGGCTAGCCTGCCATTTGGCGGACATTAACCTCAGGCCGGATTACGAAAGAATCTCTCAACCACAGGCCACCTTAAAAAATGTATATTCTTGTTAGCCCCATCCTTTCATGATGTTCTATTTATTTTAATGCCCACCATAAAGCTATTGACCTATTCCGATGTAAATGGAATAAATACTAGTAATTGAAATAACAAAGTCAGTAATAATGAACTTGTCATTTTGTACATGTACATTGCTTATGTGAAAAAACAAGCGTACACACGCACACACACACACACACACACACACACACACAGATACATACCTGTTTTCACAAAGACCCTCATAATCCTTCTCTCTCTCACACATCATACCTGTCTACTCATGAATTTCAAATGCTTTTCTTCTGCTCCTGAATGTTTGGTAGGATTCTTGCATTCATCTCTAATTATCATTCTCTGATGAAAGCCAAATAAATATGATTAACCTACTGTATCCCGAGGCACTCCGTTTCGGTAATTCTTTCCTGTCATTTTTCTTTGAAATTTCGTGTTATTTATTTCTGCAACAATGTGTTCAGCACTCTAAATTTCTCTACCGTTGCGGAACTAGAAGCCGACAGAAATAATGTAAATGTATTTTTTTGAGACCATAAGCTCTGCCTTGCTTTCTTCAACCTTTCACCCACTTTGTCAAGAACGTCGCGAAGAAATAGTTCGCTTCATCAACAAATGTTTTTTAATGACTGTACTAGCTTCTACAATCCCTAACAACTTCCCTTCAACTTCCTTAAAGGGAAATATCGTTATGTGACCACTAAATATCGATAATGATTGTCTAATAAATCTTTCTGATTATTTCGTATTGCCGACCGTTACTGTTATATTTATCCGAAAAAGATACCTGTTTTGTCCTCATTTTTTCCCACCCTACCCCAACAAAACAAATAATCATTTATCACCTTTTGATTTTACTTTAGTTTTCGCAAGCACAACGACGTCCAGTTTGGCGTCATCTCAAGCTCAGAAAATATCAGTGATATCTGTACATTCCACGTTTAAATTTTTAAGTCCTTGTTTTACACTTCCAATGTCGTTTCTGATTTGATTCATTAGGATTTTCTTATTCTCATTCCCGGAGAATAATGGTGGATAGTTTTTCTTAGTTTCCTCTGAAGTACTTCCAAGCAGCAGATCTGCGTAAATAACAGATATCCCTCATTTATCCTGGTAATAAATCACTCTTAGCCAGGAACTGCTTATTTAAATTTCCAAAATTAACCTACTGCTATCCAAGAAGCCAATATAAAACTATATACGCGCGCGGTTTGTATATTATGGATATACGATTAGAATAAAACGGAATTCATAGTTTAAATTTTAGCAAACCCTATTTGGGCTCCACACGAAAACCTATCCATAAATGTATCCAAAGAAGTGTGTGAATACGAAGAATATATACAAAATCAAGTAACAAATCATCTATAATAACGTTCTTATTTAATTATATTGTAGTCATATATTGTTTTTAATGAAATAAAAATACATCCATTGTAGACAATACAACGTTCAGGAATCTGCATGCACTGTTGAATGTGAAAGACTTTAATTGAAGAGAACAATCAAAATAAAATTTGGCTTATTGTCAAAAATTCAACTGGGGTAATGCGGAAAAAAAATTCACAGGTGTCTGCCAAGCAGAAGCGTCACAACTCCTGAAATTGGGGCTGCAAAAGTTTATAAGAATTCTTTCAAACCTTTACATATTTAATTTATAATAGTTTTCTTTCTACTTCAGTCCTTGTCTTTTTAATATTACTAAAATAGAATGAATCTACTTTCGGAATAATTCTTAAACCTTGATTTACCTAAACGCATACTGTTCCATTAATTTACTGGTACCATATTAAAAAGTACATACAAAAAAAAATTGAAACATACATCGCAAAAGTCAATGTTGTTCAGCTAGATTTCTCAAAGTTTAAATTAAATCATTTGTCAAATGTATCTTAAAAAAAAAGTCCTAAATATATGTCGAAGTAGGAAAGAATCGTAAATGGCTATTAATAATCAAAATTTCTTAAAATGTTATTGTTACAATTTTTCTTAAATATGAAATCTAATGAAATTGAAAAATTATATTTTAATCAGTCTCTCTTTCTCTCCCTATTTTTCACTCAATCTCGCACTCAACACACCATGCATATAGAATTAATCATTAAAACTTAATTCATTAGTTTCAAAACCTTCGTAGGTATTTAGAGGGAATAGAGAGGTAACAGACACATAGAAAAAATTAAGACAATAATATGCACGTATATAATTAAAACTACAAGAAAACTTAAAATTTCTTACACTCAGAATCTTACCTAACTTAATATCTGGTAAACGGGATCATTCAGTATCCATCAATAATCATATCCGCGCAAAAGAACTTTTCTGAGGGGTTACTGATATTGTTTTTAAGTCCTTTATAAATATAAAATGCATACTCATAAGGCGTGTTACATGTTTCACATAGAGTCGTCTATCTGTTTGACTGATAGCTTTGGCAATCAACACTTGAGCATATAACCCCGGAATGGTCTTTCACCCTAAATTCAAGAGTTATGGAACTGTCAAAGCAGCAGAACTGATTTCTTTAACTCTATAATCGGGAGTGTACTTCATTCCAGCCAACTACAGGTTGACACAAGCAGCAATAATGAAATAAGGTGCTTATGCTTGTCAGTTGGTTAAAATCTGGTTGGTATCATGGTTTCTTCATTAATACATATATAAATATACTTACAAGGGCTATTCCTGGAGATTTGAAGAAGAACCAGATTGACAAAAGGTTTCGAAGCTCGTTAGAAGATGTCTGGACCTTCAGGTTAGCCGACTATAATTCTGATCATTCTTTAATTAGAATCAAACACAAGCAATGAGAGAAGAGGATTCTCAGGAGAGTAAAAGGACAATATAATATCAAATCGAATAGTTAATTTTACCTGAAACTTAATCGCAGTATAAAATAGAATTGGCCAACAGACTTGAGGTATACATATGATTCAGATTAGTTCGCCAATTGACGAGCCCTTAGATACGGTTAAAAATTGAATGAAAGGTTCAAATGGTGATTGGTGTACAGCAACGACGTCAACTGACGAAATAGTTCACTAAGGAATGATGCATTGCTCTGGTAGCACCCTAACAGATGATATGGATCCAAATTTCCTTCTTGTGGAAATAGCATATTACCAAATAAAAACCATAATGAAAAGCCACCGGGATGGACCGTTTGCTTGGCAAGCTGTACATAAAAGGAGGTGAGCAGTTGATGACGTGGATACCACAGTTAATGCTGAAAATCTGGAGGGAGTAATTGATCTCGAGCAGACGAAACATAGACCTCATATGCCCAAACTTATAGGAACTGAAGAATTGTAACTGACCAGAACATTATAGAGATTAGACGTCTCAGCATTATAGAGTTTCGTACTACGAAGAGTCCTGGGCAATTATCAAGTAGGGTGCCGGAAAGGAAGAAACACATGCATGATTTATTTACCCTCAAACTCGAGAAGCTCTGGGAGAAGAAACAAAAAATCAATTCCTCTACTCAGATGATTTCTGTAGGGGAAGAAAGACCAACAAAGATGATTATACAGCCTTTTTCTATGCAGTGCATAATTACTGTAATATACGAGAGTAAATCCCACACTTAATCTAAACCTCTATTCCTCTTTCAGATATTAACGAATTTTCTTTTATGGACAAGTTTAATCGTATTGATTGAATACTAATTGCGGTCGCTTGACCGTTAGCAGGCAAATAAAGTAGAATATACGTCATTTTGGTAATTCATATTGATAGACATTGGAAGACATTTCCCAAAACCCACGTTATAAGCAAACTCAACAGACTGACGTGAGGTTTGAAAACGGGGTCATACCAGCTTGGAGTCGGGCGACAGGATTGGAGTCCATTAATTCATATTAAATCGCCCCTAATCTGTATTGATCGACTAGAGGGGCACAGCTAGTGATCAGCTTCACAGGATTTCCGAGTAGCTGCGATGTAGGATGATAATTGAATATAGGCAGTATTGGAGGTGAATGAGGAAGGTATTCTGGAAAAGTATAGGTCGGGGCAGGAAAAATTTGTCAAAGCTACTTGAATTTATTTATCAAGGCCAGCCTCAGAAAGATTATTTTTTTATATACTAGACCACCAATATCAGGCCAGCCATTCTTGTATGTTGACACAAAATTTATAGTACGCCTAAAATAAAATTATAGGAATAGAATATTTGTGGTTTATTTATAGTATGCGTTTCCTTCTCAAGTTTATTTTAGTTAGGGGAAAACATATGTTAGCAAAGCGTGAAAATTACTATAAAAACTTTGATCTTCAAAAATCAGTAAATATCAGCTACAGCGAACCACATTGGTCACACAAAATGGTGCAAAATGCAACTACTTGTACAGAAGATAAACAGGGAAAACCAAAAAACTGGTATGAGTCCAATGAAGAGACCAAATCAACATTGAAAAGTACTCCCCGTTTCTTAATTGTAAAAACTCTACAAACAGGTAAAAACTTTACCCAAATCAACCCTTTTCAGATTCACAAGTGGGTCTGTACTTTCTCAAATCAGATAAAGGTTAAGAAACTGCGTAATGGCATGCTATTTCTGGATTGTCCGAATGACTCAACGGCTACTAACCTCTTAAAAGAAAAAACTTTTTATGATATTCCAATCGCTGTTGAACCACATAGCACTTTGAATTATAAAAAGGGAGTTTTCTTCTGTGAAGAAATTAAAGACCTTCCCTAAAGTATCAAATAATACTGGTAACCTGAAAGAAACTGAAACAGGAAGGTTTGAAGAGAAGAAGATAAATGTGCGGAATATGGAAGCTACAAATGCCACGAAGAAAACTAGCAAAAGTCAAACGAAGAAGAAATAGTATGCTCAATGAAAACAAATCCCCCAATCCTTATTTTTATTGATTTATCCATTTTATTTATTATTAAACTTCACTTTTGTTTTAATTTGCAGTCAACTATACTCCAGTGGAATGTAAATGGGGTTAAAAGGCATATTTGCAGTTTGAAGTCTCTAATAAGCGACCATAAGCCAAACATTATTGCCATACAAGAAAGCCACTTGACTCTAGGTGAAGAATTCAGCATACACGGCTATACTACTTATAGGAAAGATTACTCCTTGGGAGGTAGAGCATGAGGAGGGGTAACTGTATTTGCTAGAGATATCATCTATAGTGAACCTATACAGTTGAGAACAACACTCCAAGCTGTAGCAGTCTCAGTACACCTCCCATTTAGATTTACAGTATGCTCCATCTATCTTCCACCTAGGGAACCAATTGACGTACATGAAATACAAGACTTACACAGTTACCAACACCCTTTGTGATCCTAGGAGATGTAAATGTCTTATCCCAAATGTGGAATTCTCCAATAACAAATCATAAAGGAAATCAACTTCAACAAATTTTTGACCAATTCGACTTAATCGCACTTAACAACGACTCACCGACTCATATATGCTCCAGGACAGGAACTCTTACCAACATTGACGTGACCTTATGCACACCTTCTTTATACTCACATTTTTCTTGGGAAGTTGATCAAGATACACATGGAAGTGATCACTTCCCAATTCACTTAAAAACTAACACCCATACTCCATTATTCAGAACTATAACAAGATACAACACCAAGAAAGCAGACTGGAACTCATTCAAGAACAATATTACTAACGAACTACATTCAATTACAGTACAATCAATGGACGAATTAACCTCAATCGTTATTAAAGCAGCTGACAATAGTATTCCCAAAACACCGACCACAAACGAAAATGCCCTGTTCCCTGGTGGAATGATGAATGTAAAGTAGCTGTCAATGATAGGAAAAGAGCTCTCAATTTATTCCGGAGAGAAGCAACGGATTTTCATCTTACTGATTAACAGAAAGAAGGCGAAAGCACAGTGGGTCATAAAACTGAGTAAGAAGCAATGTTGGGTAGATTTTGTTTCAAGTATTAACAGACACTCTTCCATAACTGACATCTGGATTAAAGTCAACTTAATAAAACATAAGAAATATCGACCTCCAGTGACAGGACTAGAACACAATAACGAAATTATTACCGACCAACTAACGATATCTAATATTTTCGGAACTCACATCAGTAAAACATCCAGTAACCAAAACTATACTTCATCATTCCTTGAACACAAAACCCGTACTGAACAGACAAACATACAAATAATTGACAATCACGGACATCCATTAAATGGCCCATTTACTTTAGAAGAACTTAAATATTCTTTAAGCAATACACGCAAGACATCACCAGGACTAAATAATATCACTTATGACATGCTTCAAAATCTACCCGAAAACGGCCTTACTGTCTTTCTTTACCTTCTTAACAAGATGTATGAAAGACGTACCTATCCTCATTCATAGAAAGAAGCCATTGTCATTCCAATGGCCTGGCAAAGATAAAAAACAAGCTTCTAACTATCGCCCAATCTCATTGACCAGCTGTACCTTTACAGGTTATTATGGTTCCTTGAAACTCATAACCTCCTAGCTCCCTATCAATGTGGATTTAGGCCTGCCCATTCTACTATGCACCACATAGCAAGAATTGAAAGCAACATTTTAAATGCTTTCTTGATGAAAAAAAGTGTCATAGCTGTGTCCTTTGATCTCGAGAAGGCATATGACAGAGTATGGAGGAGACTAATAATATCACAACTGATTAAATGGGGAGTTCAAGGAAAAGTTATTTTATTTCTTAAAAATTACCTTTCTCAGCGAACTTTCAGGGTGAGGATTGGTACTGCTTTATCTGGGATATTCTCTCAGGAGAATGGAGTGCCTCAAGGAGGTGTACTGAGTACAACTTTGTTCAATATAGCTGTAAACTCAGTCATTGCATGTATACCCAAAGAAGTATCTTATTGCCTGTATGCTGATGATTTGCTAATTTACCACACATTCTCTAATATTGATAATGCACAACACCATATACAATTATCTATTAATTCGTTAGAGCAGTGGTGCTTAAATACTGGTTTCAAATTTTCAGAGGAGAAAACAAAATGCATTATCTTCACCAAAAAAAGAACAATCACTCCACCACATTTATATATCCATAACACTAACATAAAATTCACGAATATTTTACAATTTTTAGGACTCATACTAGACAAAAAATTAACATGGTTACCCCATTTAAAAAATATCCTTAACAAATGCAAGAAATCCTTGAATTTGCTAAGGATACTTAGCAACACGCAGTGGGGAGCTGACAGATTTTCAATGCTTACACTCTATCGTGCCTATACCAGGTCATTGCTGGATTACGGATGTATTGCTTATTCTTCTGCCAGCTGCAGTACACTAAAACTCCTTGACACCATTCACTACACAGGACTTAGAATCGCTACAGGGGCTTTCAGATCAAGTCCCACTGACAGCTTATGTGTTGAAGCTGAGGAACCTCCCCTGGAGTATAGAAGGCATATGCTGAGTTTTAATTTTTTAAGCCATTCAATGGCATTAGACAAACCATGTGTAAATTCATTTTTAAATAACATGTTTTTAAATAAATATTCTCAAACCTGCCCCAAACATAAACCGCTTTTAATCCGCCTCCTTCAAAATAACAACATTCATCAATTTTATCAAACACCAATGTACCATAACACTACTCTTACACTCCCCCCTTGGAGAGTAAAGAACTATCAAATTGATTTAAAACTAACACAATATCAAAAATCAAACCCTCTTTCTTCAAAATTTTATCAGACATCTTTCAAGGCTGTAATTTCACAAAACCCTAACAGTTTATTCATTTTCACGGACGGATCTAAGACAGAACACGGGACGGGTTCAGCCGCCACTATCAAAAACAAAACTTACAAAGTTAAACTACACGACGAATCAAGTACTTATACTGCAGAACTACAGGCCATTATACTAGCACTTTCAAAATTAGAAAACAGATCACACCAAGTAATTTTATGCACAGACACTTTAAGTTCTTTACTTTCCATGGGAAACATCTACTCCAATCACCCACTAATTACAAAAATACTAGAACTATTACAGGCACTAAACACTTGGAATTTTAAAATGTTGTGGTTACCCGGACACAAGGACATTAAGCAAATAACTGATATGGACCAACATGCAAAACTAGCAACAAAAATGACTACTACTGACATAATTACACTAACACCAACAGACCTCAACAAGATTGTACAAACAAAAATACTCCAAGACTGGCAAATACACTGGTTACGTACTGACAACAAATTATTGGAAATAAAACGCAATGTTACTGGATGGACAAAGAAACAGAACGTATATTCAAGAAGAGACCAAGTCGTGCTCACAAGACTACGTATTGGACATACATACCTGACACATTCTTACATAATGAACAGAAAAGACAAGCCTACTTGTACTCATTGCAACACTGGACTAACTATAAAACACCTACTAACAGAATGCAGATTACGAGCTTACTTAAACATTCCACATGACTTGAACGAACTACTGACTGAGGGTAGTCCAAATATTGCTAGGATTCTGGCATATTTAAAAACGATTGGGCAGTTTGATAATATTTAATTACATATTTTAAAATTTTTAATGTGTGTGCGTGCGTGCGTATATGTTTGTGTGTGTGTGTGTGTGAGAGAGAGAGAGAGACCTATTTAGTTTTTGTTTCAAAGTTATCAAGCTTTCTTTTCACTTATTTATTTACCGACTGTTTTTATTTCTATGTTGTGTTCGTGTTTCTTCTTTTGTTTTGTATTGCGTTCCCTTAGTTTTGTTCTATATATTATTTCGTGTTCAATTATCTGTTATTTTGTTTATGTTGTTTGTTGTTGTTTTTTGTTTTTGTTTTGTTTTCCCCATGTCTAAGAAGAGCAAAGTCGCCATAGTTGCGGAGCTCTAAGTAACAAATAAATAAATAAATATTTTAGTTATACTTCGATGTTATAGTAAATTAGTTAACTCTATAAAAGTATACATTAGTTTACTCCTGTAGATAGCCCGTCCCAATTAGTGTTAGTAGCATAAAGTGGACGTTCATAAATTACAACCTTAGTTTACAAGCAATAGGTTTTTTCACTTATAAAGCATTATGAAATTATCCAGCTTTAAAGAATAATGTTTTTCCAATAAAATATAGCTAATTTTCCTCTTACAAAATGAAAACAGAAATGTATCTTCAAGAAAACAAAAGAATATCGTAAATTCAGGGTTAAAACCATTCAAATGAGGAGTGACTCTCAAAACATATTCGTGTTGTTATTCTCTCTGTAACACAAATCAGATTAAGGGAAATCTGCTAAAAATAAGCATTTTAGTGTTTAATTCAACCTTAAAGCATTAAGTCTTAATTAAAAAATTTCATTAGCCATAGGACTACTTTTGAAGCAGGGGCAGTATACGGTTAATTTAAACCCGCACTACTTTACAGTGTGGCTGGTTTTCTACTCATTAGGATAAAAGTCTGTCATGCTGGGCTGCGTAATCAAAGCAGATACCCAAGAGTTGGTATGGCACACTACTGATCTCTTCTCACCTTATATTTTCAATTTCTAATTAAAAATCCGATGAATAGAAGGATTATTAGAGGCTAGAAACAAGATAGTACGAGTTTATGAAACATTTCCTCAAATGTCCAACGATCCTACTTAGGCGATGACGAAAATGAGTACCGTGCAAAATATATATATTCCATTTAAATGGTGTGCCACAACAAAGGGGATTTACTCACGAGTCGTAGCCAGTTTTTGTGAAAACTAAGGTAAATAAGTATTACTCGCCGTAAATTTAAAATAACACTTCTGAAAAAGATTATTCTCCAGTAAAATTGTATTGGCTTATTAACAATTCTTTAAATATGACAGTTATCATAATCTTTAAATTCGACAAATCGAGTAGAAATTAATTTTATGATTGATTTTGATTTCCCCTAGTCAATTTGTTTTACTTCTCAACTGTTTTCTTATTGAAAGTAAATGTAAGATCCTATATTTTAAATGAACATCTTGTAGCTATTAGTTCGTTAATAAATTAATTTCCACGCCATCCGGGCATGGAACACACGTATCTTTGTTTATCAGGTACAATTACATACAATTTGTCCTAGGTCTTAACACACTAGGCAAAACATTTTTTATTAATACACAATTATTTCCATTATTCTTTTAAAAGCTAGAAAATTGAGATATGGCCAATTTATGATTAACTTTGATGTATTCTTCATTCCTAATTAAACTAGAACTAACGGAAATCCTGTAGCTTGTAGGTGTATATATATATATATATATATATATATATATATATATATATATATATATAAAAGAAACTCGCACTATGATTACAACCCCTTTAGTGGATTTTCTAGGAGAAAAATCTGCTAAAACATTTGAGTGAGACCCATATTATGGAATGGAAAAACTGGTTGGGTTGTCTATCCCATTTAGAATCTTGTTTTATGGCGTTCTTCTTTATCATAGAACCAGTTAATGGATTCTTTATTAATAAAATCCAAGACAAATGAGCTACACATTACTGTGATATTCCGGTAATGATGTCATCATACTCATAGTATGACAGCGCATATTTATTCCATAACAGTTGCAAGCAGGTAATTTATGAATGATAAAGACATTTCTTTGAAATTGCCTCTAACCGTTTATTCTTGATTTATTGAGTCACCGATATAAGATCGTTTAACACTGCTAATCTTATCTAAAAATATGGTGCGTTATCTATACTTAGTCATAGTCCCACAAAAAAGGAAAAGCTTCCAAGAAATTGTATGACACAAGTTGTTATCTTTACTTAGAACACTCCTTTCATAAAGACGTGAATGAATAAATAAGTTCCGTCAGATTATAAAAAACATGGGTAGAAAATTCATTAAATACCTTGTTATTGTATTTATTCCAGAGCTCAAATCATTTTCATCAGGAGCAGGTACAATTCTCACGAAATGTCATAACAAAAACTGTAATATAGTTTATTTAATCCAGTAATTTTTGTAATAGACTGCTATGCTATTATATAGAAGGAAATAGCTCAACCGCTAAGGAACTGATAGAGTGAGTTTTTTTTTGTGAGTATAATTACAAGAAACTAGACATACATACTTTTATTGTTGTATAAAGACTTTATGGGAGTATTTTATGGGCGAAAAGATGTTTAGAACGTTTCTTCCAGAACCTTTGTTTTGTATATAAGAAAAACCAAGAAATAGGTGATTTTTATTTATTTTTATCTATTCAAGAAATACTACTGTCCTGACATAACCCTCATTGAATTTTTGTTTGCTCCGCTCTTATCTCCACTCCTTCTGGTTCTATTTCAGCTTGTACTTAATATTTCTTTTTTTGTTTTCAAACGCTAAAATATGGAGTTTGGTAAAAGTAAAATTTCTATAGTTAGAGTGGTTAACACATTTTCATCTTCGGACACAAGTAGGACCTGCGGAAATTTAACATTTTTTTCTCTCCAAAATTCGCCTTATGAGTTCAGACTCAATAGCTGATTTCCCTTAAGGGATACCTGCTAAAAAAGAGTAATAGTGTCAATCAAATTTCCATAATTATAGTAAAATATATGTAGTTTCGTAATGCTTAGAGCCTTTCAAAGTAGGAGTTGTAAAGGAGGTGATAAAACAAAATCCATTAGATAAAACCTATAGTCCCAATTAGCTATAGTAGCGTAAAGTGAATTTAATAAGAATAAAAAAAAAGGCCTTGTCCTCAACTACTGTTTTTAAGGAAAGTGCACTTTCGGAGTCAGCGCTCCATAGTCAGTGCCTGGTTATAGCAGTGTAGCCTGGACAACAACCACCGGGCGACACCCGAACTTAATGTTATGTTATTTATTTACACCCATCTTTTGCTGCTCGTGCTAATTGAGACGGGTTATCTACAAGGTACAACCCTTTTGTAACCAGGGAGGGACTAATGTTTTATTTAATGAGTTCGGCACTAAATAAATTCCTCTTGCTCAGGCGGAAATGAACTCACCACTCTAGGGTTACGAAGTAAGATTAACACTAATACCTTAGCTAAGGGTCATACCTGACCCCAAGTTGACGTTAATAAATAGCGAACTAACACAAATTAGTTCATGGTTGTAAGTATCTAATTATTATTATTACTTATTGATGCCCACTTTTAGCAGATTTGTCTTAAGGGAAATCAGTTATTAGGTCATACTAATGACGCGATTTCCAAAAAATCCTACCTCGGAGATTACGAAAATGAGATTTGTTCAAAATTATATATATATATATATATATATATATATATATATATATATATATATATATATATATATATATATAAGAATTGCTAGAGGAGTAGCAGACAAGTATATATATATATACATGATAAGTATATATATATATATATATATACACTTATCTGTTACCCCTCTAGCAATACTTACTTATTTGATCGCTCCCAAACTCAAAAGTTAAGCGTTACATACAAAACCAAAGGTTGAGATCGTTAATGGTTAAAATTGAACTAGAGGGAGAGGGAGGGGGGTTAGAGTAGTTAAATTTTGAAAATTCGAAATATCTCCATAATTATTCGTCAGATAGAAAAATTATATAGAAACAATATTATTTCAAATGTAATGTTCTATAAATGTTGTTATGTACATATTTCACTATCTTGATTATTATTATTATTATTTATTAACGTCCACTTTTTGCAACTCAGGCTAATTGGGACGGGTTAACTACAGGTTACCATCCTTTTCTAGCCAGGGGGAGGGGGTTTACCGAAGGCCAAAAACTAAAAAATGCAATTGATTATTAACCGAGACATTTGCATTTTTTAGTTTTTGGCCTTCAGTAAAACCCCACTCCTACTCAACTCATATTAAAAATACGCTATTATATTATGAACCACTTTATTTGAGCCGTAAATACCAAATATTAATCTCATTGAACTTTTACGTTTTGAGATAAATGGAAATACGTGACGCATGTGGGGAAACCTGCTTAGTTAACGCAGCCCCTGTGTGACGGACTTTAGCTAATTGGGGCTTGTTATCTACAGGTTACCACCCATTTCTAGCCTGGGTGGGACTAAGGATTTTATTTAATGAGCTCGTCACTATATAAATTTCTATTGCTCAGGCAGGAGTCGAACTCGCCACTCTAGGTTTAGCATTCATGTGAAATAAAAGCCAACTATTTAACTCACATGGCTAATCAGAGTTCCAATTAAAAATTTAATTCTAATTCATTAAACTCACCTTCCATATTCCTCCTTTGAAGGCCTCGGCGAGGGAGATCTTCTGAACGCGCCGGAGAAAGGGTTCTGGCTCTGGACTTCCAGATGCTTGCTAGCCTGAGCGTCGAACTTGTTGATCATGTCACCGAGAAGGCCTCCTTGCGGCATCTTGCTACTGCAGGTCGGAAGCTGACTGCCGGCATTACTCTACAGCTTCCCCCTTCCCCCACTCTATCCCCCTCCACCAGCCGCTCACCACTCATTCCACAAATACCTTCCCTCCGCAGCTAGTCAACACATCCAAGTTCAACACCTAATTTGGAAGAAGTCAGTATTATAAAAGTCCGTCACGCAGGGGCTGCGTTAACTAGGCAGATTTTCGACGTGCGTCACGTATTAGCATTTATCTCAAAACGTAAAAGTTCCATGAAAAGAATATTTGGTATTTGGGTTTCAAAAAAAGTGCTTCTTAATATAACAGCTTATTCTTAATATGAAATTAG
The DNA here is from genome assembly GCA_019009955.1 of Riptortus pedestris. Taxonomy (NCBI): domain Eukaryota; kingdom Metazoa; phylum Arthropoda; class Insecta; order Hemiptera; family Alydidae; genus Riptortus; species Riptortus pedestris. The sequence continues at coordinate 54,447,766 of CM032230.1, read as the reverse complement.
TAGGAGTACAAAAAAATACAAATTTCTTGGTTAATAATTCAGATATCAATGTTAATAGAACATTACACTTGCATTAACATTGATTCTATACATTTTTTCGATCCGCCATAACAACCGAGATATTTCGAATATACAATCGTGACCAGATATATATATATATATATATATATATATATATATGTATGTCAAAATTCGTATGTTGCTGGATGTGGGAGGGCAAATCTGGGAAACAGGTCTCAATAACACGAACATACGGTTAACACGGTTTTAATATTTTTAAGATAGGACTGTTTTGTAAGACTGATTTTAGTATGTAATTCTATTTTGTTAAAATATTTCAAAATGTAATTGTCCGGAAGGCCTTGTGCGTGAACAAAGAAATTGGTGGGAAGACTTCGTGTTATTGAGACCTGTTTCCCAGATATATATATAATTTTGAACGGACCCCATTTTCGTTATGTCCAGGGCAGGTTCGATGAACATATGAAGAAATTTTTCGAAAATCCCATCATTACAACCACAATAATATAATTGATTTCCCCCAAGGGGAGTCTCCTAAAACCGAAGAAATCATGCGAAAATGTAATTTAATTCCCTTATTCAAAATTCATCAGTGGATCAAAATATATGAGATACAATTAAATTAAAGAAGTTCAATCAAATTGTTCCCCACTTCTACTAAATTAAATCAACATGTTAAAATTGTCCGTCACTAACTTGCTTAATGTTTCACCACCCACTTTAATCATCTAGCTGTGATCTCATCCAGACGGGCCTTCCCGTCATTTAGGCTCATTATTGCGGCTTCTACTTCATGTGAGAGAATAGCTTCGTTTTCTGGCATTCATTCTTTTATCTATTCTTCTTCTGAATGATGAGGGATTTCTTGGTAAAGGATATCAGAATACCTTTGAATCCTACTCATAATTTCTTGATGGACTGTGAGAATTGTATTCCTTTCATCTTTAATAGCACACATTTGTTTCCTGCCTGAGGTGGTTTGCTTCAGTTTTCCTCCTATTGGTCGGATTTTAGCCGTTACCGAACTTGATCTTCATTTCGACATAAATTTAAATATGTCAACAATCAGACTAAAATGGGGACCGCTAGAACTTTAACTGACATATATATACAATTTAGAACAGGTCACATTTTCGCCATCTCCTGGGTAGGATCGATGAACATTTGAAGAAATGTTTCGAAAATAGCATTCTGAGCAATCCCTAAGGGAAATCTGCTACAACATACGCTTCATAGACTAAATTGATTCCCCAACTAAAGCAGAATCTGCTGAACTGTCACTATCCATTCACCATATTCCTCCAGAAAGAAGCCTGTGTAAACAGAACTTGAAATTTAATCTGAACTTAAAATGTTTAGTGAGAAGAAGAAAATTCTATACTACTTCGGGAATTTAGTCATTTCACTTGCAATAGGAGTGCAGTAATATATAATATAAAAATGAAAATAGCACTCTCAAAAATGAATTATAAAAACAAAAATGACACACAATAACTGGCATTATAAAATAAAATAGATAAAATAAAAATAAAGACATAAATCTAGGAGAAACATATTTATTGACATTAGTGCTCCTATGGTTTCAGCCTTTTGTAAACCCTTTTGTGCACTTCCAATTTCCACTGTCACGTACGGACTGAACTAATTTATTTAATACATATATAAACATACTATAGCTGTCATTTTTAATAAAATGAAATATACTCAATATATGGAAAGAAAGCTGGATTAACTCATTTAACAAGTTGAGGGAAATTAAATACACAGTCGAAACATAGCCAAATGAACTAATGACAAAACGAGACGCTTTATTAAAACGACTAACAAAGGGAGTGCACGGGCTTCCTCGCACCGATTTGAACGAAAATTTTTTAGTGTTTAGTACCTAATGCAAAACCAATTCTATTAAAGCGGGAGAACGGGCTTATCACGCGTTTGTCTAAAAAAAATGTTAAAGTTTGCCTGAACGTTTTGAGTTTTGTAATCGGAAATCTTGAGATCGAATCTCGCCGGAATTGAATTTTTTTTCTGGATTTTTTCCATTTTTTGCTTCTATTGCGTTTATTTAATATTAAAAAATAAATAAAAAGTTTTTTTAAATTACTGTCATTTAATTTTTAGCGTGTTTCATATATTTAAAGAAAATTCGAATGCTTTCTGTCAAAAATGTATATTAATAATGTAATATTTTTAAACGGTTTTATTTACTTTACCCGTTTAATTGTTATTATTTTATTTTACAATTAATAAAGATATTTATGATTTTCTAAGAACTATATTTTCACTGTGCTTAGCCTTGGATCACTGACGTATATTGCTATCATGAAATTAAAAATGGTATGAAGTGTCTCCAAAACTGCTCATATTTGATGGAACAGAATCGCAAAATATCATATAGCATTAAAATTCATTCTATTCTTCAAACCATTGTCATCAGCAATAAAATTGTTTACTTGATGATAGAAATATACGTCAGTTAGCCAAGATCAAGCACAATGAAAATATATTTCTAAAGCATAAAACTGTTAAAAGAATATTTTTGATTGATTGAAATAAAAATTATTCTGATTCATTATAAATGCCAGTATGATAATAAATAGTTTTTAATAAAATAAGTATATTATATTCTGATATATTTCAGTAATTGTTTTTCTTTCCGGTGAGAGGTTGGCAGACCTGTGTTTTTTTACATTTCAGACGCTTCACGTCGGGAGGTTACTAAAATTGATTCAAACATTTCTTATTACCGTTTGTATTTATTTACTTAATATTCACGGCGGTGTTGTGTGAACCAGTATGTACATTTATATATTGTTAAACTTCACGAGGGGAATCTAATTAGTTTATGCAGCCCCTGCGTGATGGACTTTTTTGTTAATGTTGATGCTTTCGTTTTTTATGTTGTCGTTGTTCATGTTTTTGTTATCAAGCAATATCGCCTTATAGTGAATGCTCCAAATAAATGAATAAATAAAGTAATATAATTGGTCAGTCTTTGAGTTTGGTAATATGTGTAAAACTTTTAATTTTGTCAAGCTACTTTTAATTTGTTTAGTTACTAATTTAATGAAAATGTCTTCTGCATTTTCTTTAAAGTATTGTTTATCACAAAATATCCACAATCATATCTATCCCAGTAGCATGAAGGAGATAAATGTGTGAATGAGAAGGTGTCTTGAGATCTTCAGAATAGTGTTTTTAATGAATTTATTAAATTTCCTGTTATACTTATTGTGCAGTTCAACTGCGAAATATCAATAAAATATAGTCATGATGTTTTGAAAAATATTCTCTTTATCAATCACTATCTGTTATCAAATGTTTATCACTATTATTGAGCTAAGCATTTTCTATCAATGTTTTGTTTTAATAGTTTTTATTATTTACTTATTTTTACATCATTTGTTAATTTTTACTTTATTGATATTTTTTAAGTTAAAATATATTTGTAATTTACATAATTTTATGTCCGGAAATTATAGTTCTATATATTTCGGCCAATATTTCTTTTATAATATACAATTCTTTATAAAAAACTAAACTAAAACAATGTATAGGTTAGGTGTCATTAATTATTTCAGACTAAATGTGTTTTTTTGTGGAAATCATTGACAACCTACGAGCGTAAGATTTATTATTGTGGGCTGCATGAGGCAGGCAACATGCTGTCTTATCTTGAAATATCAGTGTCGTAATCTTGAATGGACTATAATCAAACGAGTTAGAGCTAGTCTTGTTGAGATTGTTTGGCTCGCTATTTGCATGCTGACAATTTCACTTCCTTCGGTCTATTGTATGTCGGCTCCTTGTCTGCCATCATTTATTGAATGTATTATCTTTGAAAATAGATTAACAATCTCATAGTGCTTTGGTAAGTTAGTAGTTTCAAGGTTCTACGTCAGCAGCAGATCTAGTTACATGAATTACTGGGCGTGTGTATCGCCTTCTGCTAACTCAAAGTAAAATAATAGCCTACAAGAAAGCGCAGTAAGCTGTAGTAACAGTGGAACAAAAACAGTATAGTGTCTCAAGTATTTCTGGTAGTTGTCTTGGTTTTTTTTAGGCTCCAGTGAATGGCAAGGTAGGTGAATCCAAATTATAATTTTTCTGGTACCATTTGAAGGTGTATTTAACAGAGAATCTAGAGATACTATTACTTGTGAAAATGTCTATCTTTTACACTCCTTTCTTATCATATTTGCTTTGACTTTATAGTATTCTCATATAGTTCCTGACCAGTTGATCCTAATATCATCTACCAGGATTCTGTTTAAATGAATATGTGGCCAAAAAAGTTTAAAATTACTACTTTTGTTCTCATTTTTTTCTAGCCAATATTTTCTATTTTTTTGTTTCTTTTTAATTCAGTTTTTTAAACCCCTCTTTCTTGCCCCTACTGCCCTGGAGTCAATAACTATAGAAATCATTTTTGTTAGGCTGTGCTAACAACAGGAGACCCTAATTTTGTCTAGCGCTTTTTCAAATTCAGCTACATAATTAGGTGGCCGATTGCCACCAGTTTTGGAATTCATAGATGTCATGATAAAAAAACAAACAAACGTTTTAGAGCTGTTATTTGTGTTTTCAGCATAATTAGAGGTTAGAGGCCCAAGTTAGCAATGAGAGTTAAAGAATTCGTATTAATTTTACATGATAAACCTAGAGTGGCAAGTTTGATTACCGCCTGGGCAATAGGAATTTATTTAGTGACGCTCATTAAATAAAATCCTTAATTTTACCTGGCTATAAAAGGTTGGTAACCTGTAGATAACCCATCCCAAATAGCCTTAGCATCAAAAAATAGCCGTTAATAAATAATAATTAAATGTTAAAAATAGATGAAATGTCAAATAATTGAAAAAAACAATGTTTGGACAACTTACATTACACATTTTTAAGTAATTTCATTTATAAAACCATCTAGTTTTCCTGTAATATCGAAACACTCGGAAAAACGTTTGTTACGTTTATAACAGCCAAAATAGTTTTTAGTTTATTTTAGAAAATATCTTCTCCCTCTGGGAGGGGAATTTAAAACAAACAGGGGAATAAAAGGAACAATTCCATTAAAGGGAAGTTAAACGGGGGAACGGAGACTCAAATCCAAGAAAAACCTCGATTAGTCTGTCCTTTCATGAACACCTAAGACAAACAAGCATGACGCAGACGGTTTACTATTTGCGACTAAATAGCTAGGATTCATTTTGCCTGAGCGGCAGCCTATATAGAGGAGCGGAAGCACGCCCATTCATTGCGCTTTAAATATGTCCTATTAATAGCTTTAAAGAGAGATTGGTTTTAAAAGTGGCACTGTATCGTTTTAGAACATTGGCAGGAAAAAGAACCCCCAGAGCTGCCTAGAGCTTCAAGATACCTGTAATGTAACTTGACGCCAGAACGTTTTTCTCTTGTATTGCGAGTCTTGGCTTTGAAATGTCCTAACAACATGAGTCATGCCACTCCTAACCAAAATTATCTCCATTTTAGAGTACAAATATGGCTCGTGAATTATTAACACGCTGTGTAAAATTTATCTGTACAACAAAAATGTTCCTTAAAAAAATATTTTGTAAATTGAGCTAATTACGTCGCCAGAGCAAAATTAATGTGTAAACAGGTTGCGCAATTTATGTATTTTACTTTTCTCCACGCATTCCATTCCGTTTGGTGTTGGATCCTTTTTCTTCATTAATTTAATGAAAGAATATTATTATTTATCTTTCAAAGAGGATTAAGTATTTATTTATTTTATTTTATTTTACCTAGTAAATTTTATTTCATTTTCACGGAAGCTGAATTTTAAGGCTGATTGAACTAGCCTTCGCAATATTTTTTTTTATTTTTTGAGTACTTTGGAGTCTTGTATCTCCATGTTAAGAGCAAAGAAATATTAGAAATAAGTTACATAAATAAAACTACAAAACATTTTTCATAAAAATCGGCTAACAATAATTTATGATCAGGAATATTGCCTTCTTAAGGCAGAAATAAGTTCCTCAAATTATCGGGAATATCATCCTTTATTAGAAGTAGGGCTAATAACAAAGAATTTCAATAAATTATAAATGCATGTTACATATTTAGTGATATTAAGGCTGTTAACAAAATAAATTTACTATAAATAATTATTAAATTGATAGATTTTATTAATTGTATTCAATGGGTTTGAGCTAATTTTATAACAAATTTATTGTATAATAATATTAACAAAAATCAATTGACATAGTATGAAGAAATACTATGTTTTTCTGGATTAGAAAAAAATACTTCATGTAACTTATTCAGTTTTTGGCCATCGTGCCATAGGAGTACTAGACGGGAGGAAGTTGTTCTTGCCAGAATCAGGATCGGCCACACATACCTAACACAAAGACACTTAATGACAAGAACAGATAACCCTATAGGCAAATACTGTAACAAACACCTTACGATAAAACACATATATCCAACGAAAAAACCTTCACATACCCTACGATATGACAGAACTATTAACTGACAGCAGCCAATATATTCCACTAATACTAACATATCTAAAACACATAAACATTTACAAAAACATAGAGTACAAAATAGAGAAGGTCTACAGCATACTTAAAAAGATTTAAAATGGTTAACTTTTATTATATTCTTTAGGCAAAGCACGGATATGAGAAACAATCAGATATTAAAGGAATATTTTCCATAATATAAAAATAAAGTACAACAAAGGTAAGTGCACGAAGGAGTAAAAACTTTATTCTAATTATGCCAATCACCATCTCTGTGGGCCAGAAACCAAATAAATAAAATAAAATTATTCTGTTTTTAAACATTTAATGGAAATAAATACAGTTCATTTCATTTCAAAAAGTGAGAATGGGGCGAGACGCCTTATCTACTTACCTGATATTAATGCACAAGGATATATCTACAAGAAATTAAAAAAAAGTATTTCAATTTATTTCCTAGGTGAAAGAAAAAATTCGTTATTGCATAATATTCTAATATTTGAATCTGAAAAATACTTCAAGTAGAAGGAAATACTTTTAAAAAACTTAGAATATTTTAAAACACGTTGTTTAAATGAGACATTTACTAAAGTAGAAACGTGCAATTCAACTTGAAATAGGTACTCGCCTGAAGTTGGTTGTGAATCAGCTGCGCTCCGTCTTTCAGCGATATTTTGTCTCCTTCAAAGGTATGTCCCGGACTTAGCTACATTAATAGAATGTATAAGTAATATCTAAGAATGAAACAATGGGGATCTACTTAGTTCAAATAGGCTTACGAGATTGTGTTTTATGTTGACCGTGAAGAGGTTTCGAGTTAATGCAGTAAGTTTACAATTCACGCGTAACATATATCTTATATTTGCTCAATACCGATATATGTGCGACGCCCATCCCAGCTTTAAAAAATCATACCGCTTTGTGGCCAGGCCTAAATTGGCAAGGACATAGTGTCAAAACAGGACTCTCTGCAAATCAAATACTGATGACAAACAAATCTCGCCCTTCTTCGAACAGAGACCGTTGACAACCAAGCATTTATTATGGCCCACTGTTTTCTAACCATCAATGGTGAGCATTCCTTTGACACAGACCAGCTGAATATCCCAAAACAACTACTGTTATCTTAATTATTCGACGCAACCACGGTCTTTATAATGCTTTATAAACAAGAAATGAACTATAGACGAATTAGAATAAATGTTAGTAATACAGGATGTACGTAAACTACACCGATTTTTCCCTTCCTAAAAAAATTAGGTAACGAATTTTATAAATACTTAAGGAGAAAGGATGAATGACAAAAATGGACGCGAATTCCATATTTACATACAGTCCATTCTCCACAAAATGAAAATAAAACTAACAACTATAATCTGACGATAGACAGTATAAGGAGGACTTTTTTTTAAGACTTCGACTTAGTGTGTAATTCGCACCTATATATCTGTACAAAAATAAATTTAACTAAGTTCATATTTTTTTTTTTGAACTTTATATTCTCTTCAATTGTTTCATAACCAATGATATAATACATTTAATATTTAAAACTTATCCATGGTACGTTTTAAATATTAAATAATATAGTAAGCAACAACGTGAAAATTAGGCATTGGCAGGCTATTTTAGTCTAGTGGAAAAAGAAAGTTATAGATTGGTATTTTGTTTCTAAAAGGTATAAACAACATGAAAGAAGAGAGTTCCAAAATGAAATAATAATGATAAAACATGAATCAAGGCATATCTCTTAATGTCAAAATAGATGCAGTATTTTTCTTACTCAAGAAAAAAAAAAGTAGGTTTGTCATTACACTGAAGAAACCTTATAACATTAAAGTATTCAGGAAACGGGCATTTAAAATGTAAAAAATGTAATAGACTTGGCAGATTATCAAGTTTGCTTGCTCTCCTTATTTTATAAACTACTCACACCTGTCAGTGCCGTGCCAGTTGGAAGGAGAGACTTTGTTTGCTCAATATATCATCTTGTAGCTTAATTTGTCGAAGGCCGCACAGGTGAGGTGCGTTTTCAGGAAGAAGCCTTTAGGTAAACAAAAATAAGCTCCAAAAATGAAATGAAATTTCTAGCTCAGAGCAAATCCAAAGCAAGTCTACTCAAAAAAAAAGTTGTGTACTACAAACTGTTCTTCAACTCGAATATCATCCAAGATATTAGATTTTTTTTTTTTTATTTTCCCATCCAAGAAAACATCCAATTACAATTTCTGAGGCATGCTTACATTATTATGAATTATTACGTTGTAACCCTTACCCGTTTATAAGATTTTCATACCCATACAATGCCCATTATATCCTGCGTTACTAATAATGCCCTAAGCTTTAGTATTACATTTTACATTAGAAGCTGAAGTTGATTGTGAGGAATGGGAATTATAATTCAATGTATTTATCTTATGTAGACTCGCAAATTAAACATCTGTTGAGTTTAACTTTAATTGATTTGTTTTTGATCTTATTTTATTTATTTATTTTTTCATTTCATTTATAAATTTTATTTGTAATTACCTTACTTATTTTAATATATTATTTTTATTTTTTTTAATATTATATTTCCGTGGATAATTGATTAACGTGTTTATATTGTAGCGATTATTAAACATATGTTTAATTACCATTATGAACAGTGCTTGGTTACCATTCAAACTATGTGCGTGTCGCGAGTGCCTCTTCCTTAAAACATTTAAAAAACATTCTGCCCGCTTTAATAAACATTATGAACGGGAGTGAAATAGTTACAGTGGCCGCAGGACTCTTAACCACAGCCAGGACCCAATCACATAGGAGGAGTGAGTAACATTTTATAATTCAACATATCATCCTGGGCGAGGTTTATTAAAAATGACTAAAGGCTACGATGTACTTAAACATGTGTTTAATTCTTTATTTTTATAAATATAAATGTTTTTGTTTATGCTTATTGGTTAAGTTCGTCTCTAAACGTATTAACTTAACAATATTATAAAATAAAAATTTATTTAAACATAAGCATACGTGTAATATGCCATGTGGCAATGGAACGTGTATTCAAATAAATAACTCCTCATAGGGTTACTATGAGAAAGAAAAATGCTCTAGTACTAGTTATTTTGTTTCTATTAATTTAACATAGGATCCTAAACGGGAACGTCAATAGAATTATGAGTCGGACCGAAAAATGTAGAATCAAAGCTCTATAATTGTTGTTCTACACATTCTCAAATATAAAGCCAGCTTTTCTTATTTTCGGCCTTCTGTAAACCCCCACTTCTACTCAGTTTACTTAGAAATAGACATGTGGTAAGATGAGATAAACTGTTTCGTCTAGTGCGTGAGAAATCTGCTTAGTTTAGCCTTGAGTAAAGTAATTAGGTAGTTTCACTTAATTTGGCAGATATTTAAATAATTTTATTTTCTTAATGAATAATATATATATTTTTTTACACACATCAACATTTACAAAAACATATAATACAAAATAGAATAGGTCTACAGCATACATCAAAAGATTTAAAAGGGTTAACTTTTATTTATATTCTTTGGCGAAAGCACGGATATGAGAAAGAATCAGATATTAAAGAAATATTTTCCATAATATAAAAGTACAAAAAAAGGTAAGCACATGAAGAAGTTAATATATCATCCTAATAATGCAAATCACCATCTCTATGGGGTATAAAACTAAATAAATAAATAAAATAAAATAATAATATAAATGTACTAGTATATAGGAATAACCTAATTTTTTTTACTAAAACTATTTTAAATTGTTGTCTTTATTACTAGTCTAATGTTTATTTATGTTTGTTTATCTAATGTTTGTTTCTTATGTTTTTTAATTGTCTTTATTACGAGTATTTAATGATTATTTGTTGTATTTAATTTTTTATTTGTTGTTTCAGTTTTGGTTATTTTTCTATAATTTTGTTTTCATTTTACATTGTGAAACTTTGATCCAAATCGCCAAGATGCCAGTGCTCCTGTATAAATAAATAATAATAATAAAAAGCATTTAGTTTAGTCTTTATATATCTGAGTATTTCTATTTGCCACTTAAATAAATAATTTCTAAACTGTAAAGTGCTACGTTTTAGTCTGGAACTTTAGATATTATCAAAGTTAGGGAAACAATATTTCATTAAAAACCAATTAACTCACTGAATTCTTTTGTATTCATTAAGAGGCGCAATTGTTGTTAATTCGGCAATTTTGATTTTAGGACGATTGGTATAATAACTTCAATCGTAAAATCAATAGTAAGACTTAGAAAGTTTTGTTAAAGTTTGTATGGTAATTAGCATCGGCTCCACCGGGCCGATTAATTGTCCATCACTATTGAATGGTTTTAGAGTTCCTTCATTAAAAATGAAACAGTGGATACAGGAATAAACGCGCACAGTATTCGATTCAATATGGTAGCAGATAGAGACTTAAAAGATTTGGTATATTATCTAAAGCTTCAGGGGCTTTGGTACAAGTTCGACGGGAAATACAGTACAATTTTCGCTTTTTTACAGCACATTCGCCTCATATATTTTGGCGGTGTTTATCCATTTATAGTAGCATCTATGTATTATACCGGCCTCAAAGATAGCCTTTCAAAATATGCTTTTCTTGCTTCAGCTGGGTTTTACGTATCAATAAAGGCAATTTCTTATTTCTTCAATCAAAATAACACAGAATCAATTGTAAATCGGCTTACTAAACTGCACAAAAAGCGTACCTCACCTTGGGAGCATGACTTATTTTACAAATACTCTGGAGCGATTTGGAAAATTGTTTACTCTTACAGTTATTTAGCTGTATCCTTCATCGCAATGTACTTCGTTTTCCCTTTGATATACGACACCTTCCTAGCCGCCTATACAGAATCAAAGGTACCATTCAATTTTCCGTTTCCTCTAGAAGGCCTCACGAAGAAGGAAAGATCTTATCAATATTACATAACGCTTTTCGCCAGCCTTTTTTGGACCATCAATGTCCTCTCATATGCTCTTGGATCCATGGCTGTTCTTTGGGTTTCTGTTAGCTATTGTTGTGTAGATTTGCGAATTATGTGTCGTCTGGTGGAAGAATTTGGGTCTGATGTAAACAATGTCCGAAAAATGGGACAGCTTATTGAAGACTTCAAGCAGATATTGGAGTAAGTGCTCATTGGATACTTTTATAAAAATTGGGTATCTAGATGGATGGACATTCCCCCTAAACATTATCATTATTCAAAAATCTTTTGTGCATTGTTGTTCATTCTTTTAGCTCAATAAATTATGATAAAAGAGTTTACTTAAAAAAGAAGAAGAAATTCCTTAGTAAGCAATAAGAAAATAAGATCATCTGAGTACGTCGAAAAATTATATTCAGTTAACGAGAATGTTTCAGCTACAGTAATTGGACACTTGATATATATACCAGTGGTTTATCAGTGGTTTATCAAAATATGCCGCTAGATATTTCTTAATCACATTATGGTGTGTGCATGCGGATACATTACCAGAGTTTAATCTATCAAAGAAGTAAACAAGAGGAAGCACTTCGTTTTGAAATTTAGTTGTCATTTCAAGATTAAATTGATCCTCGCTGGGTAGTTAAGGAAGAATGAACACTATCCATGAAACAGTGGAGGAAAGTAGACGTCGAAGAGACATTTATTTTTAAAATATGAATCAATATTCAATAATAATGTCTGTATAGTAATGAGGTCACAAGGATTTTAATAATTTTAGAAAGTTCTCTTGAAACTGCAAGTCTTATTTTAAATTAAACAACTTAGATTATGAGATACAGTTAAAGTTTTTATTGATCTTTACACACATAGATATATAACCGATTAATCATATAGTTAACGTCAATGTTTTTTCAATGTACATGTTTCTGTTACTACTTAGGGTTAAAAAGTTGGAAAACTGCTCCCATGGAGTATTGAATTTACTCGAATTGTGTGGCGTTTGATAATGTATTACGAACAATTAACTAAATTGTATTTGCAGATTATCCCAAGATATGAAGCAAGTGATTGGACCTCCATTAGCAGCACAAAATGCAGTTGGCTCTTTATTACTCACTCTTTTCCTTTATTCCGCTACAGTCGTGAGTAACTCCATTTTTATAGGAAATACGATTCATTTTTTATTTTATACCATAAGCTAAAATACAAATAAGTAAAATGGATTCCTCAGTTAGTTAGCGAATTTTCCATTATTTTAATATTTAAAAGATATACAGTTTTGTCTTATATTTTTTTGTCAATCCGAGAGTAACCCCGATCTATCACAATACCACGCAATAAACTTCTGAAACTCAGTTCTGTGAACCTCGTCCAGAGGTTGAGGGGTTTCCCTTGAAGATGGAGAGCCATTGACCGGAACAGATTCTAGTACTTTATATATATATATATATATATATATATATATATATATATATATATATATATATATATAGCATTACCTTACTCGATATATAAGCGTAGCATGTGAAACTGAAGATCAAGTTTATTAATGGCTGACATCGGACTGGGGAAGACGGGTTTAGAGGGAGAGGAATTTGGAGATATAAAATATCTCCGTTATAAGTCGAATAGAAAAATTGTATATAACCCATCTTATTGAAAATTTAATGAACTATTCATGTTGTTATAATCCATATTTTCTCAACATGAATATTAACCGAGATATTTGGCTTTTCTAATTTTTCGTCCTTAGTGAACCCCCACTCCTACTCGTCAAATTAACAATAAGTTGTTATATCATGAACCACTTTATCGGAAGCTAAAATACCAAATATTGTTGACAAGAGACCTTTATTATGCAAGATGCTTACAAATTCGTTGTACGGCGACGTCATCAATTAAACTTTTACTATTCTGTCTCAAAAATGTTTATTTGATCTATACCATACTGCCCATCTTGTTTTTACACATCACTAACCCCGCCCCTCTCCCTTCTACTCGTTTTTTTAACATAGAAATAGAGAATACGTGAGATCACAAGTGTGTTATGCTAGACGTGCTAAATCTGCTTAGTTTACGCAGCCCAAGCGTGGCAAGTTTTAAATCAATTTTCGATAATTCGAAATGAATTCATAACGACCATTGAAATTCCAAAATATGAAGCATTAGCTTTTAGTAGATAATTAGCTGTTTTGGTGATCTCTTCTCTTGATACAATTTTATAAATATTTATTTAAATGCCCATCGTTCCTACCAAGACGATAAAAAAAAAAAAAAATGAGATACATTCAAATATAAATGTTTGTGTGTGTAAATATTTATCAAAATTCGATGTATAATTTCGCTGAGAGGTGTGTCCCATAGAGCTTTCTCATCAAACAGTGGTTTTTCAAAACCCTCATTCTTCATGTGCCTGATGTCATCAATTTTAAATATCTGGAGCCCTCTGCTCAAATACCCTTCTCAATGTACGATCTTTTCTTTAAGTTTCCAGGTGAGAGCATTTTAGTCCCCCCCTTGATGGCGCACGATGATGACGGCGGCCATCTTGTTTTTCTAACACCGAGGGTGAGGGTTTTGTTTTTCTTACTTTATCTCTTTTTGCACTTTAAAATTTCCAAAATACGCCATCGGCGGTTAAAACCAGGGGGGGAGGGGAAGGGGGAGGGGGGGAATTGTAACTTAAATTTTGTTAACTCACCTAATTTGTTGGATCCTTAGACTGCGGAGGATAGACTTTCGTATGCAGGCGATAAGAATCCCACTTTTATACACCATTCAATAACGGCACGCTTTCCCTGCACTTTCAATTGTGTGAAAAAACTTAGTCGTGCACTCACTTTGAGCCATAGCTAAAACGGAAACGATATTAATAGTAAACACTAGCAAAAACAATATGTCGGACGGTAGCAAGAAACAAGATATTGGACAGTGACGTAACAAGATGGCGGGGGGGGGGGAACTAAAATGCACTTTAGCCGAGTTTCCATACCAAATGGATTTTTTCAGCCATCGAATTTCAGCAACTTAGCCGATAGCTAAGGGAAAACTGAAGGTATGAAAATGTTATTTTGTATACAAAAATATACTTATAATATTGTTTTATACACACACACACGTACATATACATATATTTGAAGGGATCTCATTTTACGCCATCTAATAGGTAGACCCAGATAGATATTTGAAACTACTTTTTGAGAATAATCTCAACTGATTTCCCAGAAAACAAATCTATTAAAAGGTGTCAGACGGGCCTTCGTCCCCCCTCCCCGTTGATTTATTGTTGATTAAGAAAGAAGGTGCAACTTGCCGTTATTATTTCCCCTTGCTAAATAAATATATGATCTGAGAAACCAGTCCATTCAGTTTGTTAGAAAAATTCAATAAAATAAGAAAAGAATTGTCTCAAGGGCAATAAGTATTTACAGACGGCTCTAAAAATATGGAAGGAGTTGGTGCCACAACCCTAAGTAAAAAAAATATCTTACATGTTCACCTTGAATGAAATTAGCTGCAATTACATTGCTGAATTAACATCTATATATAAATCAGTGCTTGATTTTGCACCTACCAAGAGTCATTAAATTATTTATGCCAGCTGTTTTATTTACAAATTCTTTAACGAACCCCAAGCAAAATTGTTCTGAATCATTTTGAAGTATGAGTAAAATAAAAGTGTGTATTTCAGATACCTGGGCACAGGTTCATAAATGAGAATGATGTTGATTTAGTGATCGACAAATAGTATCTATTGTACTTAAATTGAAAAAAAAAACCATTTACTGCAATTGTATTATATAGTATTACTGGATATTAAAATTGATGCAATAGCCTAAACATATAAGATGAGAAGAGAAAAATTAACAAATTTTTGTTAATATATGTCGCCTTTAATAACAAATATGAAAAACATTTAAGTCTAGTTAGAAAATATTGCTTATATTAAAGATATAAGATTTAATTAGACAATTATGAATTATAAAATAAGTTTGATATTTAAAACAGAAAGTCTATGTTTTTAGAAGGACCAGTAGCTAAATCCCTTCACGTTAAAATTATTAAAAATCTCCGGATTCACACCAAATTTGATATGATATGATATCCTTGATTTAAGGCTTAGTTTAAGAGAGAACTAGTTCAAAATGCACTTTAATGAGAAACTAAACATCACAAACCAGGATTTTTTTTCACTTTATTGCTTCTTCCTCTTTCTGACTGCTCTATTGCAGGGGGGGGGGGTATTACACCAGCCACCTTGGGTTAAATCGTGTAGGTTTTATAATCAATGAAATGGTTGAGGTCATAAAAGGCATACTTGCGGATGTTACAATAGCAATGTTTCATTTTCAGAAGGAAACACAGATTCCCGAAACTTAAAGACAATTATTTGGACAATTTGAAACGAAGTTCGACAATTATAAACAAAATGAAGGCTTTACAGGTCGTCTTGATGAAAAATCACACATAAAAATAGAGATGATTCAAGGAAAAGAGTACTTGAACTAGATGTAAATGACAGGAGGGTGCTTTTTCAATGAATTTTCTGCACCTTAATAATAAAATAATTGTTCCACCAGAGAAAAGAACGAATGTTTTTAAATCAATCGAATTGGTTTTTTGAGTGTACGAGCTATGAAAAAGAAATAGAAAGATAAAAGATGGCAAAACTTTTACCAAGCCTGAATATTGGGACCACGTCCTACATCCTTATGACTGTTTAAGAACATTATAACTCAAAAATCTTGATTTATAAGTTAACACACTTTGACAATCGAAATTCTATGTATTAAAAGTGTACTTTTAACACATAGAGTGACATATCAGAGCAAGTGCCTAATTTGTGCATATTTTTTTTATTGTGCTATAATAGTTTAGTTTTAGACGAACATTGAAACAACAAATTCTTAAACGGAATGATCATTATTATTTCTTATTATCTTCCGTGACACCTAACATTTTATTCTCTACTTCTCCCGAAATGCCTTTGTAACAGTACTCAAAATTTCATCTGAACATGAGAGCTTTAAAGAGACATTTTTAAGTAACGATTTGAAAATCCTGAGTCCGGGGTTTACTAATGTCGGAGGACAAAAAATATAAATAACTCGGGTAATGTATTGATTTATGAATAATTTTGTGGGATTTTCGTCCTCTCTCAGTAGGTTCGTCGGTTGACATTACAAGTAAATTTTCTATGTCCGGTCGCATGGGGACAATCTCAATAGCTGTTTTCTGTAGTGAAAATTTGTTGACGTTAATGCCACAAGCCAATGAGGAATAGAGTATTTTCACATCTTCCTAGGAAAAAGGTATTTGGCTAAATGAGTTTTGTAATATCGAAATATATATTTCAATTTATAGTATGAAAACCTCAATTTCGCAAAATAATTTGTAAACTTCACAAGTGTACCTTAAAACTATATTTGTTCAATCAAATCAATGTTTTGAAATTGTCAATGTGGACAATGTCCTAGGACTAGGTGAGGCGGCCAGTGACCCGACTACGTCACCAACCTTACTCCAAACTTAGATAGGCCCTGAAAGTTTCAGCCCTGGCCTAACGTTTTATCACCTAACAAGTGCCAAATAGTTGTAATTCAAAAAATTTGGCACCGTTCTTACCGGCGCCATCATTTCAAGGAAAGTCAAAGCCGAGACAACAAGAGCATAGATTTAGAACACTTTCACTTGAACACTTGAAACTATCTGGTGCAGTTTCTCATCAGATATTATATAGGTGGAAGATAAAATTAATACCATGGGTAATATGTGATCGGTGACAAATTTCCGCAATGGTACTTGCCTGACATCGTTGATGTTCAACTTCAACATCAACAATGCACTCAATCAACCTCCTCTGACAGAATGTGAGTTTGTCCCACATACCAGTGACTATGCACGATCATATATATACATGTATTCCCTCACACGACTAATTAATGGTTCAATTACCGGGGGAACATTTACTCAATCACTGGACGATTCGGCCTCTGCAGAATTCATTGACATTGTAATCTCAATACTTTTAGAGTAAATGTATGAAAAAACGCTATTTTACCTCCAGGGAGAAAAATCAAATAACAAACAACAATAATCAAGAAATACCCTAGTGCTGATTGGCTCTAATTTGTAAAACGAAACGAATAACGAAGAGATAAGAACTCACAAAAGACTTACAAGTCAGACATTATTTCAACCTGCTTACGTACCTACGACATGATATAGAATTGACGATTTAAATATCTCCTTAATCACTTGACGCCAAATAGCGGAGAACAGGAACAACTTGAATACTAAATCAAACTACTATAATCCAGCAAGACGAAAACTATGGCTGTGATGACAATAAAAAATCACAGAAGACGACAGAATGCTTATAGAGTAAATATAAAACTCAACCAATAACTGATGAACTGACAAAGAAAAGAAGCACAAACGTTTTCTCCGAAATAATGCACAGTTGCCTTACCTGTCAAATTTATAAGCATAAGCCCTTCAAAAAGTTCAAAAATGATTTCTAAACTTACTATTAGGAAAACCTCAGGCTAGGGCCCCATTCACAATACAGCAATAGAATCATTTTGGATGTAATGAATGCTATTTGTTTTGTTTCAAGAATTATTAAAACCTGTTTTTCGTTTCAGAAATAAGGATTTCGTTCGAAAAAATTATTTAAAAAAAAGAAAGGCAAATGCAAAATTGATCCAAAGCGCTATCTGTCGCTCCATCTCGATGTTCAATGGTTTGTTAATCAGTTAAAGGTTTTAGAAAAGTAAATCACCCTCAGCTCAAATTGCACTTTAAAACATATTCTTCCATCTCACTAATTTGGACTTAGACAGGATAGGTGTATTATACACAAAGCGAGTAGTAGAAAAGGAAACAATTCTACTGTATCATTAGTTATTTTGTCAGCCTTTCATTCTGTCTGGCATCATTCAGATACATATCCTGACACCTATACAAATATGTAGTCATTTTTGGATTACAAAACTCGAAATAAAGATTTACAAGACGATTTATAAAATTGATGACAATGGAACTGAAACATAAATGTATTCAAAACGAATTTTAGCTCACCATAAATGAAATATTTTTATTTAATTGGGTGCACTTTATTTTTAGGTTGTCTACAGGTTGTCAAACTCCCCCCTGCTATTATTAAATATAATCCTATTGCCCAAGAGGAAATCCAAACCATGACCCATGGTTTATGAAGCTCCTTAAGACCAACCCCTTAGCTTACAAGACTAAGCTGAGCACACGTAAAATAAATAATAAACAATACCGACATCAATAGGCTAAAAGGACGGACCACTAACATATATTGGATTCATCAATCTTACTTTAAATTGGCAATGACATAACATGAACGGAAAACATTATAGCTTAAGGAAGATTAGCAAAAACAAAACATTCATAATATCTCCGTTATTTTGAGTAAATGTTAAGAATTTATTAAACATTTGCTAACTCAAATATTAAACGAGTTATTTATATTTTTTTGCTTCCAGGCTTCAGTTAACTTACCTTCCTAATCATATAATAGTAGCTCTGTGGATCATTTCCTGCTCTAACTTAAATTTAAATTCATCTTTACGTAGGCCTCTTATTAGAAAATAGAATTTCAGATGACATTATCAGCGTGATATTCCAGTTTGATGGAAATATATTTAGTTTATGCAGCCCCTGCGTGACGGAATTTTAGTCATTTGCCACGCACTTTATAGTAGGTAAATGGACCTAAAATGAATTTCTATTTGTTTAAGAATGCCGGCTGTTGACACGCTGATATTGTCAAGCAAGAGTTCCGCTTTCTGAATAAATTTTCCATGTACTAGATGATATTTCACAGATAATGTTTTATGACATGGTAATCTGCATTTTTCCAATGGTATTAATGAGATGTTGAAATCTGCATGAGATGTTCAGTGACATAAAACGTTAAACTGTAAAAACAGGAATGGGGCTCTTCTCAAGGCTGAAGTTGTAAAAATACAAATAACTGTATTAATGTTCGAACAAGAATGAAATATAAAAACGATTGTTGAAGAACATTAATTTATCAATATCATTAAATTTTCGATCTTAATACTAATAAGAAAGATATCTTTACTACTTTCCATTTCATTTCTTCGTGGATACAGTTTGGCTATTACCCAACATCATATTTTGTTTTACGAAACGCTTACAATCAAACGAAAATTTCTTGAATAAATATAAAAATTGTGTCATGAATACAACTCAAATAGATGGAAATCTGATAAAATGTAATTGGAATTCTTAGAGTTATCTTTTTGTCAATTGAATAACACATGAGCAGACAGACAGAAAAGAATTTCAATTCTTAGACCATTGTTATATACCTATTAATATACCTAAAACAAAAACAAAAAATTGATCCTAGCCTAATTTTAGTAGAATTTATGATAAACCTTAGATTTGTATTTATGTAGATAACTGGCTTTAGTTTACTAAGATGAGCTGGTTTAATTTTAATGTCACGTGGGTTGATTTTAATGGCATTTTGATGTAGCTGTGTAGTCACCAACACCTATGGTGAGCAGCAACATTTAATTCTTTCATAAAGTGTTTTTATTCTTTTTTTTTATTAATCTATTTTTATGTTTCAGCAATATGATGTGGTATTAATAATTATGAGTATTTACTTTCTAACTTGTATGTCGGTGTTAATGTTTTTCTCTTGTTTCATTGGCGAAACTTTACAAATAGAGGTTTGGATACATTACTATATATATACTGGTTGTTTATATATGTAATAGTATATTATTTGTACTCAGGGTAGCTGAGAGTGTCAAGGCATTACGGATAAGGGCTGCGCAATATAAGCCCAATTAATACACGATGGCGTCCTACCATATCATGATGTCATCAGCTCATTGGACTATTTCTTTCTTTATAATTATCCTACATAAACAGGATTTAACAACTTAAGCAAGACGCAAGAGGTTTAGAAATACAATAGCTTAAAGAAAAAATCGTATAAAAGAAATTGGGGAATACTGAAGGTCGTAAATCCAAAGGTATAATAAACTCCGTTAGTGCAGATGAAGATAAGTGCAATTGTACCGCAAGAGAAAAAAGTTGTAGTATATTACGTTATTATGAAGATTAGTCACATGACCTGACTAATAATAATTGAGATATTTGGGGTTGTAGGTTTTAGTCTTTCTGAGAACCCTTACTAATCGTCTGATTTCGGTCATTATTAATGAACTTGATTTTTATAGGAAATGTTTAAATATAGGTTTTGCTAACAGCCAAAAGAATGTGGCAGCTAGAGTATTAACAGACAAAGTGTAGTATATATATATATATATATATATATATATATATATATATATATAATGCCATTATTGGAAACAATAAAGAATCTTCTGAAGTGGGTTTCAAAATAGTCGCTCACGAAATTGGTTTGGAAATAAACAATAGCAAGAGTAAGGCTATCAAGTCTAAAAAAGGCATACTGAAGAAAAATATTATTTCAACAATTAATGGTATTAAAATTGGTTCCATCGATCTAAATGAAACAATAAAATATCTAGGAAATTAATTTTAATGAATAAATAAGATTTAATGAATCAAATGTAAACCAGAAACTTTTTAACAAATTAAAACTACTTTGATCAACCCCATTAATGAAACCTGAATACAAGCTTCAGCTAAACACTAAATCTTGTTCTGAAAGCTATGTTCACATTAAACCAGCATTTATGGCCCATGATTATTTACCCATTTCAATGTGCCCTCTTAAAGACCTGAAGCCCTTGTTTCTTGTGGAAATAAACAGCCATCAGAAGCCGTATCAAAACAAGTCTCTCTTTTCCTTCTGGCACGCGGATCTATGCACCAAGAAAAACTTGCAAGACTTTGGTATGTTCAGGGCTGACAGGGGGGAAGCCTTTCTTCAACACCTCAGTATTTGCCTGACACTCATAAATGGCAGAAATGAATACTTCATGGCTTCAAGAAAAATTGAAGAAGTAATAGAACACTGCTTTCAATAGTTTAATTTTGGATAGAAAGGCTAAACTTTGCGTCATAAAAATTTGACAAGAGCTTAGGAAAGACTCATTCGTCAAATGGAGTTCCCTGCCATCCAAAGAAAAATGTGTCATCAGTTTTATTGATTAAAAGCCCAGCTATCAATTGAGGCATTTCCTGTTCGAGTGCTCGATAGCTGTCCAAATGAATGTCAACCTCATTCCCGTACACTCAATCCCTGTTGGAACCTAGGATCAACCTGCTGCTCCCATTGCAGTTGGTTTGAAACGCTCCTCATGTCCTTGAGGTTCTTGCAAATGAAGGAATTTGATGACAACAGCCGCACCAATAAAGTTAGAACAGACAGCCCAATTAATAGGATGATAACATGAAGTCTGGGAAGTTTATGAGGAAGTAAAGTGTAAATATTCTGAAAGATCACAGAAACAAGCTGAAAAAGTAATAATCAACGACAAGCAGATTAATAAATAGTTCTTGATGCCACAATAAAGTTCAAAACCAATATTAAGCAGTCAACTGAAGTAGACGATCGTACCTTATGATCTGCGGAAGCCTGACATCTTTTTCTGCGACGCTTCTGAACATGAAGTGGGCGTAGTGTTTCGCCATAAAATGGAGGATAGATCTGAGTGTCCAATTTTGTTAACACCGGCAGAAAGAAGATATTCGCCAATTGATAGAGAGGCCCTTTTCTGTTCTTTGCAGTTTGGAGGTTCCGTCAATTCCTGCTTGGGCAAGAATTCGTACTTAGGACCGACCACAGGCCCCTGGGAAAATATTTGGAACCTTCCTAAAACAGCGAACTCATGCTTGTTACGTTGGACCAGCAATCTCATGGAGTATAACTACAGAATAGAGTACAGTAAGAGGACGAACAATAGACTGGCTGATTTCTTATCGGATTTTCTAAGTGTAACAGAACCTATTAATAAAGAGGATTAAATCTCAAAGGTCAAAGAATTAAGCACAAATGGGCCAAAGTGGCACAAGTGTCCAAAAGGAATGACCACCGGAGTTATAATTGACCGATTGAGGCAATGGTTCTCGAAGTACGGTATACCCAAGTAGATAGTATCTGATAATAGGATTATAGTCTCGTCAATGTTCAAAGAATTTCTGTTCGACAAACAACATCCGCCATGTGATTGGAACTCCTTATCATTCAAAAACCAATGGTCTCGTGGAGAGAATGGCCCAGACATACAAGTCCAGGAACTGCGCCTGCAGGCAGGAGGGATTGCCACCAAGCCTTATCCTGGCACAGGTCCTCCTGTCTTACCGCACCACCCCCCAGAAGACCGCAGACACGACGCCATATCTCATGTTCCTTGGAAGGTGACACCCTACTGCTCTCGATCACCTTAGGACGGACATCAGGGAGGAAATGGAGGTGAGGATATGGAAGCAGAAAAACTATCACGACTAGAGGTCCAATGGGAGAGAGTTTGCCAAGGGGGATGAAGTCTGGGTGAAGTATGAGCTGAGCAAGGGCTGTCTGGTGGGGAGACATACCAAGTGAAAGCACACGTACCAGATCAGGACAAGAGAAGGTGCGGTGGATGAGCACCCATTCCAGATGACAAACGAGGAGGGGTATCCACCAAAGGCAGAAGAAGATCCACAAGTTTAGTGAGGAGAAATGTAGCATATGCTATATGGTTGCTAAGTGATGAAGCCTAATGCAGCAAATGCTATGTGGTTGCTAGGTAATGGAACCTCTTGTTACGGTTACTTTGTTAATAAATTAGTGTGGGTTATGGCTATACTCAATGAAATTTTAGTTATTAATACTACAATGACACAGCAAATGAAATTTTATAAAGGATAATAGTCACAAAACATAAGAGAATAAAATAGCAAATGTAAAGGTGTCGATAATTCAGAAAACATAAACTCTCTTTCGCCAACCATTCTTTAAGAAGTTTTAGATGAAGCAAATACATAACGAAGAGAAAGTTTAAAGGAAATGTTCACATAATTGAAAACAAGGAGAATGCTGTGAACAATAAAACTGAAATAACAAATGTTACATAAAATATTTACGTATTAACGTCCACTTTTTGCTACTATGGTTAACTGGGTCGGGTTATCTACAGGTTACCACCCTTTTCTAGCCAGGGTGGGACTAAGGATTTTATTTAATGAGTTTCTCCCATTGCACAGGCAGGAATCGCCACTCTAGGTTTACCATATGAGATTAAAGCCAACGCTTTAACAGCAAATCAATTTATAAAGAAGTGAATATGCAAAATGTGTAATCAACTTTTCATACTTGGATTACTTTTCTGTAAGCAATTTTACTTTATATAAAATATATTCATAATTTTAATGTGTCAATGTAATCAGTTGATTGGTTTTGTCCATCTCCACTTTGTCTTGATGTGACTGCCTCGGAGGAAAGGACAAATCATTTTAAAATTCATCTATAACTCCTTAATAAGCGTCACACAGAATGTGAAGCATGTAGTGAAAAATAAATAAGTGGAAGATATTTAATGTGGTTTTCATCCATTGATTTTCCACCTTTGTGCCTTCGACGAAGATTGGGTTGTCATATTTCAATGACAACTCTTAATGTTTTAATAAATAAAAATGTTGCAAATGAAAAAAAACAAAAAAAGTTTTATATCATTTTAAACATTTACATAACCATGTATTTTATGTTACAGAGTAGTAAATTATTTGATGCTTTTTGTGAATTACCATGGTATGAAATGACACCGGATATGAGGAGAATATTAAGCTTTATCATTTTGGCTGCAAGCAAGCCAATGGTAATTGACTACAAAGGAAAACTACCTTTAAATTTAAAAACTTTTATGCAGGTATTGTTCCCATAATATAGCTATTTATATTTACAAAAACTTGATTGAGAAAGGAATGGAAATTTACCCATTCTATTCATTAATGGTAGAGTATATTATTCAAAAGTTTCACACAAACAATATAAATAAATCTAAGAGTTTTCATTTAAATGCAATAGAATTCTATGTTAATTTCAATTCACACACACACCAATTATCTTCGGATAGTTTTTCTGACCTCTATTCCTTTGAGGCTAACATTTTTTTGCACTTTTCTTAGCGAAAATTTTATTTTTGTTATTGTATATTTTCAAAATCTGAATACAATACATCATTTTTTAATAATATTTTAATGAATTTTCAGATGATAAATTCAAGCTATTCTTACTTAATGTTGCTGTACTCAATGAACTGACATAAACATGATAATCAAGGAACAAACTGGATGAGATTAATTTAGTTCAAAATGGACAAAACATAATCTCTTGTTTAATTGTATATATGTCAAATCAAAATAATAAATAGATAGAATTGAAACTGAATATTTCTAGCTCAGTTCGTTTTTGGAACATTATTTTACCACCGAGTATGAATAATATAAAGTTTTATATTATTTTGACATTTTATTTTTGAGGGTAATAGCAATGTCTTGCATGTAAAAACTTCATACCTATATCACCTTTCTGTAGGTCCAAGAATCAAAAACAGAGATAGCACTTCTATACGCTTTCAGGGGTTTACTTCTATATAATGAGGAAATTGAGTAGCTACTCGAATAAGGACTTGGCTATCATTAGGCTATAATGCCACTGCAATACAGGTAGATAATTCTTGGAGCAGATGACTTGCTCTTCCAACAAAACTATATGATAATTTCAATTAAAGTGAGTAAAACATTT
Source organism: Riptortus pedestris (assembly GCA_019009955.1). Lineage (NCBI taxonomy): Eukaryota > Metazoa > Arthropoda > Insecta > Hemiptera > Alydidae > Riptortus > Riptortus pedestris. The sequence goes on along the minus strand of CM032230.1, from coordinate 54,422,583 downwards.
TGTTTATTTTATTTAATAGGAAAAAATTCTTGGTGTCCACATTAAATTTTTTGAGTTATTAATCTCAGCCTCCAAATTAAGATGATTTGAAAATGTAATTAGCTTAATATTTAAAATTATTCGACTTAGATAGCGCAACTTAGTGTCATTCTCAACAGGTTTTATAAGTGAGTGTAAACTATAATATTTATCAGAGGTACAAGTAGAGGGATAAAAGTGACGGGGCTCAACATCAGTCAATCGCACGTCTTTGGTGAAGTAGGCATGTTACGGTGTCGTTAAAGATCAAGGATCGCTACTTCTTTCTTCAACTGGCCATTCGATTGCCTAACAAGAGTGAGTGAGCACCACAGGCAGATAGAAGTCCAAACTCAAAGCTGAGCATGTGAAAACCAAAATAAAATTTAGAATGTTTGAAATGGGCAACTCTAGAATAATAACTACTGGACCACTGACCACTAACAATTTTTTAATTATTCACTATTTAAACTCAGATATTTTTATTTTTTTATTGTCACAAACTCGATTGGCTAGACTAGACTATTCCAAATCAGATAGCCATACTTTTATTTATTAATAAAGTACTTTATTCTGCTTTTTCGAGTCATGAAGTAATTTCATCAGAGCACTGAAAATGAAGATCTATCACAAAAGATCTCAATAAAAAATAAATAGAAGAGAAAATATTTAATATTTTATTGGTTAGGATATTTATTGGTAGTATGGGCATAAATATCATCATTTACAAGAAGGAGATTAAAGATATTAAGTAATAGTGAAAAATCAATATAACGAAGGACCAGGGTTTCTGAAAATTTAAAAAAAAAAAAAAAAGTTAAAAGCTTGTGATCACAGATGTAGTTATGTTTTAAAAATAATACAAAATATTTGGAAAAAAAAAAAAAAAATTAAATATAAGTGATAAATTTTCTGAGTGGAATAGAAATAGCTCAATATAAAGCTCTTTACACTATTCCCTTATTTAAAAATATAACGAAAATTCTCCTTAGAAACTATTTTTTTTGTATCTTATTTCAATCTTGCATAGGAGATCTATTTTTTATATAATACTTCACAAAATATCTAATGCAGTTAATATGTTACATGTTTGAATAGCATTACGTTAACATAGGTGGCCCTGAACTTGTCTTTAAGACAAACCTATCATCTTTCTAAATAACATTAATCACAGTTGCATAGGGCCTGCAGCTATAATGTAGTAAGAACCCTCTATTTCTACTTACCTGTGTATTAATGCACAAGGGTATATTTACGAGAAATAAAAAAAAATTTAAAAAATATTTCAATTAATATGATTTTATTTTCTGGTGTTTTTTTATTGCATAATTTTGTAATATTTGAATCTAGAAAATACTTCAAATAGCAGAAAATACTTTTCAAAAACTTAGAATATTTAAAAACACGCTATTTAATTCTGACATTTACTAAAATAGAAACGTGGAATTCAACTTGAAATAGTTGTAACCTGAAATTGTCTGTGAATGAGCTGTGGTTCTGATTGCACTCCATCTTTCGGCGATATTTTGTTTCCTTACAAGGTTTGTTGAGTGCCTTCAATTATTAGAATGTAAAAGTAATATCTAATTGTTAGACTGAAAGAATGGGGATCTGCTTAGTTCATTGAGGCTTGTGATATGGTGTTTTTATGTTGACTGTGAAGAAGTTTCAAGTTACACGTCGTCAATTCAGTAAGTTTACAATTCACTCGTAACATACATCTTTCAGTTTAAATAAATATTATTATTTATCTCCTGAAATGAAATTATATATATTCAGTTAAACAACATCAATATCAAACATTACTTAATAACAGTTATCTATACAAATCATTTATAATTGTTTATATTGGTTTTCGCATGTTTACAGAATAAAGACTAAGGTTTATGATTCCCAAAAACAGTTAAATATCAAAAAGCCTTCTTAGACCGTATTAAAACTTTAACGGTATAAATAAATATGTCTTTCTTCTTCTGGCTTATTCCTTCTAAGCAGTGCCTCGAATGTTGGAATCGACGCACAATAAAGTCCCTAAAACTAGTAAGTACAAGTGGCTAAGATGGCAGTAGGAGGTACTATTGCTACAACTGGGCGTAACTATAGCTCGGGAAGAGGAAAGAAATTCCAATCCAATCTTCAATTATAACATCATCCTTCTAGTCATACTTAAGTACATTGAGTACCTCCTGGCTCAATACTGATATATGTGCGACGCCCATTCCTGCATTAAAGCTTTCAAAAAATCATATTGCTTAGTGGTCAGGTCTAAATTGGCAAGGGAATAGTGATAAAAAAGGATTCCCTGCAAAAAAACTACTCGTTACAAACAAATCTCACCCTGCTCCGAACAGAGAATGTTGAAAACTAAGCATTCATTATGTGCCACGGTGTTCTAAAGATCGATGTTGTGCATTGCTGTGACTCAGACGAGCTGAAGACCCCGAAACACCTGTTGTTATCTTTATTACTCGGCGCAAGCACAGACGACCTGTCTCTTGGAAGTAATCTAAGAAGTGGAAAGTGTTATATGTACAAGAAATCATGCTCTACCGTCACTAAATGGGAGTAAACAATGGTATAACTTACATATCATTAATGAGATTCTTCATTGAGAAACGATTTTTTTCTGTTTTTTGTACAGAAATATCAACTTAGTGAATAAATAAAAATGAATTATTGAAAACAGGAGTGTTACATTAACGCGCCAATATATACAAAAAGTCCGTCACGCAGGGGCAGCGTAAACTAAGCAGATTTCCCACGTGAAGTTTTAAAATAGAGAAATCTGCCTAATAACAACTGTAGTAGTAAGAAACCTCTAAACCTAAAACATTATTTAGGGCGTAATAACCCACTAGTTTCTAGCCTGTTAACAGTTAACCTAACCTCTAAACCTATTCACGAGGGACGAATAGTTCTGGAAACGGCCGCCAGAGCTCTCGGCGGAAAGTCCGAACAGCCTACTGGCGACCACACGCAGAATACAAATGCAAATATCTCGGTTAATATTCAAGATACAGAAAAAATGTATATAAGAATATTTATAGTAAATTTAATTTGCTAATAAGATCGATTCTATACAATTTTTCGATCCGACGCATAATAACGGAGATATTTTGAATTTTCAAAAATCCCCCCTCTAAACCCCCCCTTCAACTGGTCCGATTTCAACCATTAACGAACTTGATCTTCCTTTTTACATAAAACGATTAAATTCCGAGTTTGGTAACGATCAAACAAAAATTGCGATATATATATATATATATATATATATATATATATATATATATATATATATATATATATAATTTTGAACATACCACATTTACGTCATCTCCTAGATAGAATCGACGGACATTTGAAGAAATTTTTTGAAACTCGCATCATGAGTACGACATCAATAGCTGATTTCCCTTAGGGGAAATCTGCTAAAATCACCAAGGCTACGCGTTTTATATTAAAGTTTTGTTTTCCTATTTTAATTATTTACTTATTTTTAAATCATTTATTTCTGTTTTGTTAATATTTTTTTAAGTTAAAATGTATTTATAATTTTCACCATTTTATATCTGACAACTATAGTTTCTACTGATTCTTTGGTTTTCTAATATTTCGTTCAGTATTCATTTTGCTATAGATAATTTTTTATAAACAATTAACAAACTTTAGACGATCGGTCTCTTAGAAGAATTGTTAGTATAGCAGGGTGTTCGTAACCTATAAGGATTTTCCCTTTGCTGAACCCGCAACTAATGTAACCCCATCTATTCTAAATTGTCCAAGTAATAGGAGGTCTCCTATATAAATGAGAAAAGTACGTCACGCAGGGGCTGCGTAAACTAAGCAGATTTCCCACGTGTAGTTTTACAATAGAGAAATTTCACGAGAGCCGAAGAGTTAAGAAAACGCCTGACCTAGCTTTAGGCGGGAAACCCACTCTCATCCGTTATCCGCCCCGATTTCATAAAATTAAATCAAATTAAAATATCTCGGTTAATATGCAAGATAGAGAATAAATGTATATAACAATATATATAGTAAATTTAATTTGCAATAAGATTGATTTTATACAATTTTTCGATCCGACGTATAGTAACGGAAATATTTCAAATTTTAGAAAATCCTCCCCTCCAAACCCCCCCCATCCCACTAGTCAGATTTCAGCCATTAACGAACTTGATCTTTCTTTTTACATAAAACAACTAAATATCAAGTTTGGTAACGATCAAACAAAAATTGCGACCGCTAGAGCGGTAACTGACAAATATATATATATATATATATATATATATATATATATATATATATATATATATATACAGTTTTGAACGGACCTCATTTTCGTCATCTACTAGGTAGGATCGATGGACATTTGAAGAAAAATGTCGAAAATTCCGTCATGAGTACAACCTCAATAGCTGATTTCGCTTAAGGGAAATCTGCTAATATTTAGCGGTTCATGTACTCGAAGTGAGGATCGAATTAATAAGAATGGGGTTTTCAGAAGACTGATAACTAAAAAATACAAATATCTTAGATACTTACTTAAAGTACTCTTTGAGTTCTTTGGGAATTATAGAAAATTAAATTTATAATGAGATTTGATGTGCGAACTGTTTTCGATCCTGATCACAATAATGGAGATATTTCTAAATTTGCATTTTACTTTCTTCTCCTCTCCATCTTGTCCAACGAAAACAATAACTAGTATTTGTCTTGAAATAAGCAGTTTCGCGAGGATATTGGTAGGTTTATTGCTTGTTTCTAATGAGTGTAAGTGAAGGTTATGAATGATGGGTGAAAACTAAAATAATACAGATACCTTGTTTAATATTAGAGTTATAGAAAATGTCTATATAGGTCAACATTAGGGAAATTAATTTTGCAGTAAGATTGAAAGAAGCGAAGAAGGAGATATGAAAAGAAAAGTTATTGCAAGAACTCTGGGAATCAGAATTCGAAATTAAAGGTTTATGTTTCCATTCAAGTGGGGTATCCGGCAGACTTGTACAGTACCTTCTGAGAATAAAATAAAATCTCTTCAAGGAATTATACTCATAGATTCTTTAAGAATAAAAGAAATTAAGAAACGAATTTTATAAATACTTAGGGAGAAAGGATGAACGAAAAAAATGGACGACAATTCCATATTTACATACAATCCATTCTCCACAAAATGAAAATAAAAGTAACAACTTTAATTGCCGATAGACAATATAAGGAGTACTTTTATTAATTAATTCCAAATACATAAATATAACTAGTTTCTTATGCTTTATTTTATTGTTGTTTTTTTTATTATATTCTCTTCAATGTTTCTATAACCAATGATGTAATACAGGTAATATTTAAGCAATAACGTGAAAATTAGATTTAGCATGTGGAAAACGGAAAGTTTTAGATTGGTATTTTGTTTTTAAGAGGTATAAACAACATGAAAGAAGAGAGTTCCTAAATGAAATAATAATGATAAAACATGAAGGAAGACATATTTCATAATGTCAAGATAGATGCAGCATTTTTCTTACTCAAGAAAAAAAAAAAAGTAGGTTTGTCATTACACTGAAGAAACCTTATAACATTAAATTATTCAGGAAACGGGCATTTAAAATGTAAAATATGTAATAGACTTGGCAGATTATCAAGTTTGCTTGCTCCTTATTTTATAAACTACTCACACCTGTCAGTGCCGTGCCAGTTGGAAGGAGAGACTTTGTTTGTTCAATATATCATCTTGTAGCTTAATTTGTCGAAGGCCGCTCAGGTGAGATGCGTTTTCAGGAAGAAGCATTTAGGTAAACAAAAATAAGCGCCAAAAATGAAATGAAATTTCTAGCTCGGAGCAAATCCAAAGCAAGTCTACTCAAAGAAAAAGTGGTGTACTACAAATTGATCTTCAAAACGAATATTATCCAAGATATTAGTTCTTTTTTGATTTTCCCATTCTAGAAAACATCCAATTACATTTTCTGAGCCATACTTTCATTATCATGAATTATTACCTTACAACCCTTACCCTTTTATAAGATTTAATTTAATTTAAATTGTCTATTATAATGCCCTAAGCTTTAGTACTAATTACTCTGGTTCTATTAATTTAACTTAGGATCATGAAATGGAACTTTAATAGAATTCAGAAGCACCAAGATGGTCTGGAGCACCTGAAGAAAGAAAGGAGAGAAAATACTAGTATGACATTAGAGACATTCATCACAAGACAAAGAAGTTAAATTTTGCTGGTTTTCCAAATTTAGATTCGATTATAATTCAGGAGGTAGTGTCGGGTGGAGTTTGATCCTTTGTTAAAGATAGTATATATAGTAAATATATTGCACTTAGGACTACCTTGCGAGCGGTGGCAGTAGAAGTATTCATCTTTTTGTTTGTGGCAATCTACCTTCAACATTTGGGTCATGGTTGACTCAACTGACACGGCTCACAAATTTTTCGATTACTAATACCACTTGGAGACTTGATATCCTTTCGGATATTTCGCATATCTATGAAACAAATAGGTTCAGGCCTCCATCGGATCACCTCCAGTTCGGATTTAGAATGTTATATATTACCAAATAATTTCATTATACTGAATTTGTACAAAAAACGTCTTGTAGATTGGTTTACGATTCAACTGAATGTAGAAATGAGATTTATATCCAACAGCACATCTTTCAATACCTCATCATTATTAGTTTTATGAAAATGTTATACACTTTGACCGTATTAATACTGCTTGCAATCAGGTTTGTGAGGGATCACTTAAAGTACTCTATAGTTGTAGGCGGATTGAATTAGCGTCTGTTTTCATGTTCAAAATAATGTTACTTTCCTGAGTACTTTCATAAGCGCATGCCTTCATGTTCAGAACTACTGGCATGTTGCCAAAGCAGAGTATTTTGGAAAAATTACTCACAAAATAAAAAAAAATATTGTGAAAGGGAAATCTATAGCTCAATCAGCCTACCAAGCATTTTATTCGCAGCGTCAAAGTAAATATACTTAAGTTGTAGTTTGCAAACTCATACAGGCTAATGACTATAATTAATCTGGCTACTGAGAAACGGTTCTCTCATAATTCTAGCCTACATTGAATCTCTTTACCCCCCCCCACTCCTACTCATCCATATAAACCATAAGCTGTTATATCATGGACCACTTTATGTGAAGCTTAATTACCAAATACTGTACTAATTGAACTTTTACTGTGTGAGTTATGAGCAAATCTTTTTGGATTTTATCCTTTAAACGTATTTCAACAACCCCACCTACCTAATAATGACTGATATCGGGCCGGGAATAGTAGTCGGGAGGGGATTTGAAATTTAAAATATCGCTATGAGAAAAATGTTATAGAACCAATGATGTTCTATAAATGTTTTTGTAACTCAAATAAAAAGCTAGTTTTTCGTACTTTCTTGTTTTCAGCCTTCAGTAAACCCCCATTTCTACTCAGTGTTTCGTCTAGTGCCTGAGAAATCGCTTAGTTTATGCAAACCCTGCTTAACGGACTTCGTAGTCCGAGACTACATTTTGTCCATTAGTTTGGCAGATATTTAACTAATTTTATTTCTTTATTGAATATATTTTTTACATTTAGTTTAGTCTTTATATATCTGAGTATTTCTATTTGCCACTTAAATACATGATTTCTGAATTGTAAAGTGCTGCGTTTTAGTCTGGAACTTTAGACATTATCAAGGTTAGGAAAACAAAATTTAATTAAAAGCCAATTAACTTAACAATTTTTTTGTATTCTTCAAGAGTGAAAATTGTTAATTCACCAATTTTAATTTCAGGACGATTTGGTATAATAACTTCTAAAATCAATAGTTGGACTTAGATAGTTTTGCTAAAGTTTGTATGGCAATTAGCATCGTCTTCGCGAACTATTAATTATCCACCACTATAGAATAGTTTTAAAGTTCTTTCATTATAAATGAAATGGTGCATACAGGAATAAGCGCACACAGTTTTCAATTCAATATGGTAGCAGATAGAGACTTAAAGGATTTGATATATTATCTAAAGCTTCAGGGGCTTTGGTACAAGTTTGATGGGAAATACAGTACAATTCTCGCACTTTTACAGCACATTCGCCTCATATATTTTTGCGGTGTTTATCCAATTATAGTAGGATCAATGTATTGTATCGGCCTCAAAGATAGCCTTTCAAAATATGCTTTTCTGGCTTCAGCTGGGTTTTACGTATCAATAAAGGCAATTTCTTATTTCTTCAATCAAAATAAAACTGAATCAATTGTAAATCGGCTTATTAAACTGCACAAAAAACGTACCTCACCATGGGAGCATGAATTATTTTACAAATACTCTGGAGCGATTTGGAAAGTTGTTTACTCTTACAGTTATTTAGCTGTATCCTTCATCGCAATGTACTTCGTTTTCCCTTTGATATACGACACCTTCCTAGCCGCCTTTACAGAATCAAAGGTACCATTCAATGTTCCGTTTCCTCTAGAAGGCCTCACGAAGAAGGAAAGATCTTATCAATATTACTTAACTCTTTTCACCAGCCTTCTTTGGACCATTAATCTCAACACATATGGTCTTGGATCCCTGGCAGTTCTTTTGGTTACTGTTAACTATTGTTTCGTAGATTTGCGAATTATATGTCGTATGGTGGAAGAATTTGGGTCCGATGTAAACAATGTCAGAAAAATGGGACGGCTTATTGATGACTTCTAGGAGATATTGGAGTAAGTGCTCATTGAAATATTTATAAAAATTAAGTATCTAGATGGGCATTAGCACTAAACATTATCATTGTTCAAAAAAACGTCACCGGCTATAAATTATAATAAATGAGATTATTTCAGAAATTCCTCAGTAAGCGATAAGGAAATAAGATCACCTGAGTACATCGAAAAATTATAGCTACAGTAATTGGTCACGGATAAATTAGCTGCCAGAACGTCTACGTTTCTGGATCAAGACAGAGTGATAAAAAAATATATATCAGTGTTTTATCAAAATATACCACTAGATATTTCTTAATCACTTTATGTTGGGTGCATGCTGATACATTACAAGGGCTTAATCTATCAAATAAGTAAACAGGAGGAAGCACTTCGTTTTGTAATTTATTGTCATTTCAAAGCTACATTATTTAAAAGCTGAACAGTCATATAGTGAACTTTAACTTTTCACTGTACATTTCAATGTTTCTGTTACTACTTAAGATTAAAAAGTTGGAAAAGTGCTCCCATGGAGTCTTGAATTTACTCGAATTGTGTGTGTGTGTGTTTGTCCTAGGGGGACGTTTGATGATGTATTAAAGACAATTAATTAAATAGTATTTGCAGATTATAACAAGATACTTCTTAATCACATTATCGTTTGTGCATGCTGATAGATTACAAGAATTTAATCTACCAAAGAAGTAAACAGCAGGAAGCACTTAAGTTTTGTAGTTTAGTTGTCATTTCAAGGTTGATTGGTCCTCGCTGGATAGCTAGGAAAAAAGGGCACTATGCAATGAAGAGGAGGAAAAACGATGGTGAAGAGGATAGGGAAAGATCGGTTGTACATATATCTAAAAACTACTGTTAAATAATGACCAACCCTTATTTATGTTTTATATAAATTGAATTAAATTATTTATTAACGTCCACTTTTTGTAACTAAGGCTAATTGGGACGGGTTATCTGCAGGTTACCGCCCTTTTCTAGGCATGGTGGGACTATGGACTTTATTTAATGAATTCCATCAATAAATAAAACCTTTTGCCCAGGCGAGAATCGAACTCGCCAATCTAGGTTTACCTTGTGAGTGATTAAGGTGAACACTTTAACTCACACGACTAACCTAAGCGCCTTTTTATTTAAAAAAAAAAATTATATTTATTAGCAACAGGAATTTATTTAGTGACGAACGCATTACGTAAAACCCTTAGTCCCGCCATGGCTAGAAAAGAGTGGTAACTTATAGATAACCCGTCCCAATTACTCATAGTAGCAAAGAGTGGACTTTAATAAATATTGATTTTATTTTTAAAAAATGAATCTATATTCAAAACACTCTTACCGATACATGAGTTTCGTGACGTAAAATGAATGATCCGATCGCACAGGCCTGGAAGGGTTAATAGTAATTCCCATCAACAAATTCGTTATTTTTAATTATTGATTGAATAACTTGTATCACATTTAATTTATTATTGTCATTTTTTAACCCTTTCATTGAAATCATCCGTACGATATATAGATCGTAACGATGAGCGTTTTATTGGTCCATGGCTCGTAGAAAGGCTCCATACCAAATCATATACTATGTAAAACACACAAAAAGAATACGAACAAACAGTGTTACAAGCTATAATGAAAGGTACACGACATACGTAAACCGAATTACCCCGTATCTTAGACCAGCAATACGTAGGCTGTTAACCGAAACAAGAGGTACACGAGACCGGAGCAAAACGAGCAATAGCTAGTCAAGGTCGAATGCCGTTGACAAACTATCCCAAAACACTTTCTGTGTGTAGAGGAAGGAAAGACATACAGCTAATGAAGTGGAGAGCCCACCAATATTAGCAGGTCTACCAATACATGAAATATGAAAATCTCTACCGGTCACTCAGGCCTATGTTTCGGTAAAAGTGTTAATAATAATTTTTGTATAAAGGTCAGAAGGATATTAATAAACATTGAAAAATCCTCTTCAAACTGCAAGCCTTATTTTAATTTAAACATATTTGATTAAATCAAATGTTTCATAAGTCGTAGATCTTTACATACATAGATAAATAACCAAATAGTTATAAAGTGAACATTAATTTATTTTCATTGTACATTTCAATGTTTCTGTTACTACGAATAAGATTTAAAAGTTGGAAAAGTTCTCCATGGAATCTGGAATGTGCTCGAAGTGTGTGTGTGAGAGTGTGCGTGTGCGTGTGTGTGTGTCTGAGGGTTGGGTCCTTTGATAATGTTTTACGATCAATTAATTAAATGGTATTTGCAGATTATCCCAAGATATGAAGCAAGTGATTGGAGCTCCGTATGCAGCACAAAATGCAGTTGGCTCTTTACTACTCACTCTAGTTCTTTATTCCGCTACTGTCGTGAGTAATTTCTTTTTTATAGGAAATACGATTAATTTTATACCTAATACCATAAGCTAAAAAATAAATAAAATGGAAACAACCTCAATTAGTAAGGAAATGTTCCATTTTGTTAATATTAAGAGATAATCAGTAGCGACAATTACTGATAATCAGATATTATCAAACTCGACATCTAAGAGTTTCATGTAAAACTAAATATCAAGTTCGTTAATGGCTGAAATCGGACTGGGCAGGGAGAGAAGGGAATTCGAAAATTTAAAATATCTTTTATTATAAGTCTAATCGAAAAATCCTATATAACCTATCTTATTGAAAATTAAATTAACTATAAATAATGCTATGTATACAACAACATGTATAGTAAATTTTGATTTTAATGTGTATATATTTTCTCTATCATGAATATTAACCGAGATATTTGGATTTTTTTTTTAATTTTCAGACTTTAGTAAACCCCCACTCCTACTCAAGTCATATTAACAATAAACTTTTATATCATGAACCACTTTATCGGAAGCTTAAATACCAAATATTGTTTTCAAGAGACCTCCATTATGCGAGTTACGTGGAAATTCGGAGAAATTAAATAAATTACTGTAAGAATCATGCTGCCACTAACATGAATCCCTTTGAAATTACATAACTACCCCCGAGAAAGAGGAAGCTTATATCGAAGTAATTATGATCTTTTGGAAATCATAAAAATAGTCTAATCAAACTATAATGATGTGAATTACTTACGTTTGATAAAAAATATTTGTAATGAATAGTTGAATAAATTTCTTTATTACATTTCCTCCCAAACTTTAAATGACTTTTATATGTGAAAATCGAATTCAAAATCACAAGATTAAATCCATAGATACACATGGGTTTATCTACTATACACCTTGTCCTTTGGACGCCCTTTAATGTGTCTACAGGTCGTGTAAATAAAGAGAGTTCTATGCTACTAGCTTTGCCTATCTATAAAGCTACAAACTTCATAGATGAACATAAGGTCGTGCATAATATACCCTTAATAATCTCAAAAGTCCGTCACGCAGGGGATGCATAAACTATGCAGATTTCCTACGTGCTGTTATAACACGTGTGATCTCCTCTCACCATGTTCTCTATCCGCCTCCCTCCTCCCCGATTTCAGTCTATAGTGATGACTGAAACCGTTAAATGTCGAGTATACAAAGATAAACATTTTCCAGTAAAGAAAGATAACGATAATCCATGACGTCACCACAACATATTTGCATGTATCTCACAAAGTAAAATTTCAATGAAAACCATATTCGGTATTTAACCTTGGAATGAAGAGGTTCATGATATAACGGCTTATTGTTAATATGACATGAGTAGGAGAGGCAGGTTTACTGAAAGCCGAAAAATAAAAATTCCAAATATCTCGGTTACTATTCATGATGCAGAAAATACCTATAGGTCAACATTTATAGAACATTAAATTTGAAATAAGATTATGTATATACATTTTTTCTATCCGACGAATAATAACGGAGATATTTCGAATGTTCGAAATTCTCCCCCTTCTCATTGGTCGGATATCAGCCGTTAACGAACTTGATCTTTCTTTTTACATAAAGCGAATATATATCGACTTTGCTAAAGATAAGACAAAAATTGCGACCTCACAGACAAATATAAAGATTATATATATATATATATATATATATATATATATATATATATATATATATATATATATAGTTTTGTTATCTCGTTGTTGGATTGGTGGACATTTGAGGAAATTTTTCGAAAATAACGTCAGGAGGACGACCCTCAAGGGAAATCTGCTAAAAATCACAAACGGATGGCAGAATACTCAAAGAATACATTTAAAACTCAACCCATAATTGACAAAAAAGAAATAACCACAATTGTTTTCTCCAGAATAATGCACAGTTGACTTCAAATTTATAAAAAGTTCAAAAATGATTTCTAAACTTATTATTAGAAAACCCAAGGCTTGTTTAGTTTCAAGTTTAATTAAAACTTGTTTTCGTTTTGGGTACGTTTCAGAAATAAAGATTTAGTTCGAAATAATAATTTTTAAATAAACCTGGTAAGCACAAAAATGAACCAGAGCGTTATTTAGCGCTCTATCCCGCTGTTAAATGGGTTGTTAATCAGTTAAATTACAGGTTTTAAAAAAGTATGTCAACCTCAGCTAAGAATCCACTTTAAAAAATATTTTATCATCCACCAATTTCGATTTAGACTGACATATCCCCAGCCGCACAAGCTACAGAGTATTAGCGTATTATAAAAAGTGAGTAGTAGAAAAATAAACATTTCTACCTTATCCTTAGATATTGACAGCAATTTATTGCCTGAAATCAGGGGTTACTCTACGAACTAAGAACCACTGGCATAACCTTGACATCTATTTGAATTTGTAGTCATTTTTGGATTAAAATTCTCCAAATAAAGACTGACAAGTAGATTTATAAAATTTATGACAATGGAACTGAAACATAAATGTACCCAAGGCGAATTTTAGTTCACCTGAAATGAAATACTCTTATTTAATTTTGTCCACTTTATGTAATTAGGGCTAATGGGAATGGGTTCTCTACGGGTTGCTATACTTTTCTAGCGGCCCTCTACTCTGGTTTATCAAGTTCGTTAAGAACTTCATCTTAGCTTACGAGGCTAATATGAACCCATGTAAAATAAATAATAAAGGATATAAACAGTGACAACATAAATGGGCTTACTATAAAGACAAACCACTAATATATCTTGGATTCATTCATTTTATTCTAAATTACAATGACAGCACCAACAGAAAACACTATAGTTTAAGAAAGATTAGCAAAAACAAAAATTTCTCTGTTATTTTGAATTGGATAGGGAAATGTTATAGAGTTTATTGAACATTTGCTAACTCAAATATTAAATGTATTATTTATATTTTTTTCCTTCCTGGCTTCAGTTAACTTCACCTCCTACTCATGCAATAGTATGTCTACAGATCACTAAGAAACTCAAGTCTAACTTAAATTTCTATTCATCTTTATATAGGCCCCTTATGAGAAAGTAGAATGTGAGAAACAATGTTAGTGTGACATTCCAGTTTGTTGGAAATATGTTTATTCTCATGATTTGATACCAGCTGGTAAATTTTAATTTAATTTTAAAATATTCAACTTTTTGTTAAACAGATGTAAAAAAAGAAAGCAGTGTTAGGAGTCTTTTTAATTTCGTAATACAGCCTCTGCATGATGGAATTTTAGTTATTTCCCACGCACCTTCTAGTAGATAAATAGAAATACAATGAAGTTCTATTTGTCTAATGAATGTCGGATGTTGATACACACATATTGTCACGCAGGAGGTCCGTTTACTGAATAAATTTCCCACGTACAGGGATGTCTCACAGATGAAGCTCTCTGACATTGTATTCTGTATTTCTCCAATGGTATTAATGAGATGTTTGAATTGTAAAAACAGGAGTGGGGCTCTTCTCAAGGCTGAAGTCATAAAAATACAACTCACTCTATTAATGTTCGAACTAGAATGAAATGTATAAAACGATTATTGAAGAAAACATTACTTTATCAATATCATTAGATTTTCGATCCTACTATTAATAAGAATAAGATATTTTCCATTTCATTTCTTTGTAAAAATCCACTCTTCGTGGTTACATTTTACATAAAACGTTTACATTTTGAGAATGTTCAAATCAAACTAAAATTTTGATCACTGCCTATGAATAAATATAAGAATTGTGTTATGAATACAACTTAAATAGATGGAATTCTGATAAAATGTCATTGAAATTCTTAGGGCATAAAATAAAAATTGATTGTAGCCGATTTTTAGCAGAACAAGAAAGAAGAAAGAAAATTTTATTTTGGTCCAATACAACAAAGGTATTAAACACATATTGTTACATTTGTTACAAAATTAAGATATTTTGGTACAACCTTGGATGCAGTCCTCCACCATTATAATGAGTGGCTCCACTTGACGTAGGAACACAGGCATGATATTTCCTTACAAATTGATGAAGGTGAACTGAAATAGGACAACCTCCAATTCCCTATGCTTTGGGATGTTCCAAACAAACCAGGGTGCATTTGCTACTATCCGAAGTACTTTGCTCTGGAAGGACTGGAGTCTCTTTTTGTGAGTTGCTGATGCCCAGCCAGACTGGGCATGTCTATGATAATTACTAGAATAAGAAAACTTAGATTTGCATTAATGTAAATAACTGGTTTTATTTTACTCAAATGGGGGGGTTAATTTTAATGCTATGTGGTTTAAATGTCACGTGATTATTGATTTAGCTGTGTAGTCAGCAACTCACCATCGGTGAGCAGCCACGATTAATTCTTTTATCAAGTGTTTTTCTGCTTCTTTTTTATTAATCTATTTTTATGTTTCAGGAAGATGATGTGGTATTAATAATTGTGAGTCTTTACTGTCTAAGTTGTATGTCGGTGTTAATGTTTTTCTCTTGCTTCATTGGCGAAACTCTACAAACAGAGGTTTGGATACTTTACTACAATTATACTAGTTATTTATGTATGTAATAGTATATTACTTCTGCTCAGAGTAGCTGAGAGTGTCAAGGCATTATGCATGAGGCACTTTGGTCAACTCCTGGTATAGTCACCACTATGAACTAGAAGTTATCAGAGAACTCCTCAAACAGTGCCTGTGTAATAGAAACCCAATTGGTACAAGATAACAACCTTGTGTATCATTATGTCATCAGCTCACAGAAATATCTATTTTTCCCTTTCTAATTATCCTATATAAACAAAATTTGAAACTTAAGCAGGGCACAAGAGGTATAGAGATACAATAGTTTAAAGTAAAAATTGTATAGAAGAAACGAGGGATTACTCAAGGTCGTAAATCCAAAGATATAATAAACTCCAGTTGTATTCGACTGAAGAGAAGTGCAATTGTACAACAAGAGAGAAAAATTGTAGTATATTACATTATTACCAAGATTAGTCATATGTTTGACCTGACTAATAATAATTGAGTTATTTGGGGTTGTAGATTTTAGTCTTTCCAAAAACCCTTACTCCTCGTCCGATTTCGTTCATTATTAATGAACTTGATTTTTAGTTTTATAGGAAATGTTTAAATAAAGGTTTTGCTAACATCCAAAGAATGTGGTAGGTAGAGTTTTAACAAAGTGTAGAGTATATATATATATATATATATATATATATGAAAGAAGAACTCCACGACAACGGCTACAAAAAAATGGAAGTAACAAGAGTATTAAGAAATATTAAGAAGAAACTAGATACCAAGATTCAACAAGACATTGAAAATACTCAATTTAAACCATTAATCAGCGTAACACTTCCTTATATAGCGGGAACCTCAGAAAGACTGGCAAGAATACTTTGAAAATATAATTTACGAGCAGTATTCAAGCCACATAAAATATTCAACGAATATTTAAAGAACCCAAAAGACACCCAATTATTACAGGATAGTGGAGTATATATGATATTGTGTGATTATGGTAAGGTTTATGTGGGGCAGACAGGCAAGAAGACTGCTACAAGAGTCAACCAACACATGGCTGATCTAAAACATAACAGAACAAAGACATCCGCCATTGCCAAACACGCAAGTATTTATCCTCACCAAATTAAATTTGACGAGACAAAGGTTTTACAGAGAGGACCACCTCGGTAAAAGATTAGTCCTGGAAGCCCTAGGAATAAATAAGTGGACAAATACTATAAACGGCGTGGACGGTGTCATACTTTCAGAAACGTGGAAAGCCATACTAAAATAAAATAAAACTCCAAAACATATGATTAATTGAAGTAGCCATTCAAATCAAATTTATGCCTGACGAAGATGGACACATTTCCATCGAAAATTTGCAGAAAAAAATTCCAACCGCTGTAGCAGACAGCCGAAGTTTTCACAATGATAATACTCCCCAGCGATGCAGCCTCAAAAATAGAATATATATAATGACATTATTGCAAAGGATAAAGAATCTTCTGAACATGGGTCTTGCAGTACATTGCCTTCACAAAATTGGTTTGGAAATAAACAATAGCAAGAGTAAAGCTATCAAGACTGAAAAGGGCATTCTGATGAAAAACATTATTTCAACAATTGATGGTATTAAAATTGATTCCATAGATCAAAATGAAAAATAAAACATCAAGGAAATTAATTTTGATGAATAAATAAGATTTAATGAATCAAATGTAATCGAGAGACTCATTAACATATTAAACCTACTTTGTTCAATCCCATTAATGAAGGTTGATCACAAGCTGAACATTATAAACCAGTATATGAGGCCCATGATAATTTATCCACTTCAATATGCACTCTTAAAGACCTAAAGCCCTCGTTTCAGTGAAAATAGACAGCCATCAGAAGTTGTACCTGGACATTCTCTCTCTTCGTTCTGACACAATGATCTATGCACCAAGAAAAACTTTTGAGGCTTAGGTTTGTTCAGGGCTGAATGGGAAGCCTTTCTTAAGCATCTCAGTATTTACCTGAGATTCATAAACAACAGAAATGAATACTTCATGGAGTTAAGAAACACTGAAGAAGAAATAGCACAAAGCTTCATTAGTTTAATTTTGTACAGGAAGGCTAAAATTGATGTCATACAAATTTACCAAGAGCTTCGGGAAACCTCGTTTGTCAAATGGAGTTTCCTGCTATCCAAAGAAAATTGTGTCATAAGTTTTAGTCATTAAAAGCCCAGCAATCAATGGGTTCTTGCAAATGGAGAAAGTTGATGCACAACAACCACCACCATAAAGTTATAATGTTAGAACAGACAGCCCAATGAATATACCATGAAGAATGTGATGTCTATGAGGAAGTAATGTGTAAATCTTCTGATAGATCACCAAAACAAACTGAAAAAGTAATAATTCTACGACAAGCAGATTAAGAACTCATTCTTAATGCCACAGTAAAGTTCGAAACCAATATCAAGCAGTCAACTGAAGAGGATGAGGAAAAGATGATTCTTGAACCTTGTTCTGGATACTTCAAGGAAAAACAATGAAAATTGGAACGTTAAGGGTCTAAAAGTAGGTGCAAGAGGTGTGATATCCAAGATAACAACCATTCTTTTGTTTTACACATGTGTATTTTTATCATATGTTAAATACAATGTATTGAATACCACAGCTCTCCCCCTTAAAAGAAACTGGGAAAACTACTTCATAGCATCTTCCTTGGTTAGTCGGTGCTGGAATCCAACAACATCAGGGATTGTTCAGCACACTGAATGTCATCACTGTTTTCCCTCCTCTCATTTAACACTCCCAAATGTAATATTAAACAATCTTACACTACTCTTATAATGAGGAGGTATTACGACAGGCATTGTGGGTATTTCAGAATGTTTCTACAATGAGAGAGTTGACGAGGGACTTTTTGCAATCACAATTGGAGGTTTGTCCATTCGAGAAGGTGCTTTAATGATGCTTGCTGTTATTGGGGGTACTCTGGTTTCGACAATTGGTTTAGAGCTATTTTCATTAATAGATAAAGGTGATTTAAAATCAATTCTTTCTTGAGAAGGCGATAGAGGAATACTTAGATATTTTCTTTTCTGGTTCACTTTTGGATTTATCATCTATAACATTTGCAGAATTCTGGTGTGAATGCTTTCCAAAGCATGAGGATGATACAACAAGACTTCTTGCTAATGACCCTGTATACTCTTCTCCTTCCTCATCATGATGGCTTCCTTCTTTATTCAGTAAACTTGACATAGACTTACTTGGATCCCAAATGTCAAACGGCCTTAAGAAAGGTGTTCTATCTCTTTCAAAATACCTAGTTTCAATAATGGTGGGAGTAGCATCATCTCCCTTCACAGTAGATTTTTTCCTCCTGTAGTTACTCTGTTCTTGTTGGATGGAACTACCACTTAGCCCGCCTTCCTTGAAAAATTTAGGTGTCGATCCTGGCTTGATTTTGAATGATATAGGTCCTTTATTAAAAAGTCCAATTTATCTGTAATAACCTTGGGGAAATTTTCTTTGAAGCCTTCCACCTTATTGATATGTTTAGTAAAACAATATTTATCTGGTATAACCATTTTGATACCCAATAAATTCATTAAATCTATACCTAATAATGGTGGACCATTTATAATCACCACGAGGAAAATAGCGTCTTTATAATTTTTACAACTATATTGAACACCAAGTTTTAGCAGACCTAATACAGGAATCTTATTGGTGCTATAACTCAACAACGATTTGTCATATTGAGGCAATTGTTTATCTCTAAATAATTGTAAAAAGATTTGCTTGAGGCAATATACTAAATGCGAAACCACTATCACTGGGCAGATGTTGGCGAAAACCCTTTTAAGAAAAGGCAAACTTTTTTCCAGATTTAGAATTAACTTGTGTGGAGGGATCATTGGCAACACTGTGACTGGAGCACACATTCTCCAGTACAATTTAAATGGAGATAATTATTTAGAATTTTGAGATGTCTTGCCAGAACGTTAGAAATTAGAAAATATTCCTTGTGTCGTTGACGTAAGGCAAATATTAATTTTCCAAAATGTTGGTTGCCCAGCACATAACAGACTCACTGGCAGGGAATTTCTGGATAATCTCTGCCTGGAAGGTGGAATGAAAGAAGTAGGCCAATCCATTTGCCTGCTGGATTGCCGGACAGATTATTATGTTTTGGGTAAGAATGGAAGAATTAGTTTATTAAGTTGAGGTAGCAGATCGAGAACATTTATTAACTTGGAATAATGAATTGTTAAAGAAGAGTTTAGGGTATACTTCGCGACTACAGGAATAAGAAAGAGAAAAGGAGGATCAATTATTGCCTGTTTCTTCAAATTAGGTTGTTTTTTGGATAAGAAAATTTTTTAGACATGAATTTGAAGCAAAAATAATTAGAAATATGAATTCATGTTTTTAGCAAGAATTTATTTTGAGAATAACTATGAGAAAGAAAAACTGAACTGTAGAATGATGGTTGTTATTAAAATAAATTTGCTGCTTTCCAGCACTTGTTAAAGTCTTGAAGGAATAAGATTGTATGGTTTGACCAAAGAAGTTTCCCTTAAAATCTAAAAAGTCTAAGTTGATTCATAGGACGGTTTTTGAGTTTTCAAAGTTAAGGTTTTTTTTAATTAATTTTAATTTTTTTATTTTCAGATTCTGTTAAAACTATTTGTAAAACCGAAATTGCAAATAAAAATAAACAATTATTGAAGCGAATTTAATGCCCTTCAAAATGACAAAGCCAGGAAATATCCACAAGCAATAATTTATCTACTGCAGCTGAATTTATGAAATAAATGATAGGTACATTGGAAAATCACAAAAATTGATTTTTCTCTGATTCTATTAGGAATAGGAACATATGAACAATTTTGTTCCTTTTGAAGAGTAGAAACGCCTGTAGAAGTTTGTTTACCTACTTACCAAACACCACACCACTCTGTATTTATAAACAGCAAGTCAATATGATAAAGTGTCTGATTTTTCTGTAATCAATTTTTCATGCTTTTTCTACATATTTCCCTGTAATCAATTTTACCTTATATAATATATATTCTGTTCATTATTTTAATGTGTCGATGTAATCAGTTGATTGGTTTTGTTCATCTCCACTTTGTCAATCTTGATGTGACTGCCTCAGAGGAAAGGACAAATCATTTTATAATTCATCTTCAACTCTTGATTAGGTGTCACAGAGAATGGGAAGCATGTAGTGAAAAATAAATAAGTGGAAGATATTTAACGTGGTTTTATCCATTGATTTTCCACCTTTGTGCCTTCAACAAAGATTGGGTTGTCACATTTCAATGACAACTCTTAATGTTTTAATAAATAAAAACATGTCCAATGGCAAAACACAATAACCAAAAAAAGTTTTATATCATTTTAAATATTTACATAACCATGTTTTTTATGTTACAGAATAGTAAATTATTTGATGCTTTTTGTGAATTACCATGGTATGAAATGACACCGGATAATAGGAGAATATGTTTTATCATTTTGGCTACAAGCAGGCCAATGGTAATTGACTACAAAGGAAAACTACCTTTAAATTTAAACACTTTTATGCAGGTATTGTTCCCACAATATAGCTATTTGTATTTGCTAAAACTAAAAAAAAAATGAATAGAGAAAGGAATGGAAATTTACCCACTCTATTTACTTATCTCAGAATGTATCATTCAAAAATTTCACACAAACAATATAAATAAATTTTTATTTTGGTTTAGATAACATAACAGGTATTTTGGCAGGCTTTTTATTTATTTAATTTTTTTTTTATTTTTTGTGTTCAAACCCAAAAATTTGAGGATCCATTGACAAAGGAACATAACAAAGTATAATAGCAAACTGTTTTGTTTCAATGAGGATGAGGTGTTCATATTGTTGGCAAAATATACATCCATTGGTCTACTTGAGGGATTTTGTATTTCTTAAACATGTGATTAAATATATATATGTAATTTTCAAGTAGACCAATGGATGCATATTTCGCAACAATATTAAAAAAAAAAAAAAAAATGTTATTTATAACGTCTATTTTGTGCTACTAAGGGTAACTAGGGTGTATTATATATAGGTTGCCACCCTTTTCTCCTCAGGGTGGAACTAAGGATTTCATTTAATGAGTTCATTACTAAATGAATTCCTATTACCCAGGTGAGAATCGAACTCACAACTCCTTACCAAGTGAGATTAAGACTGTTTTGATCAATAAATTTTAAAAACTAAAATGAAATGGCTACAGATTTTTCATTACAAATGCAATAGAACTCCGTGTTAATTTCAATTCCTTTAAAAACAAACTCATTTTGTAATAGATTATTACTTATTCACCTAAAAACTACTACTGAAACAAAATGAAATCTTAAATATGGCTAAAAGATATATGGCTGTTCAAGATTTAATTTGAAAACCGAACCAAAATAGTCAGCTATCTACTTGGTAAAGATCATTAATATTTTTCTACTAATTACAATAAAGATATTCGGGTTATTGACTCTGTCTTTATGTTTTTGACCAGTGTTTCGCTACATACCTTTAGCTTCCTCAGAGCATTCTCTGACACTGAAGAGTTCTGTTCTTAGTCAGGTTTATATACAGACTCACACACACACACACACCCCATACCTGGCTTGTCTGGTGACATGAGAAGAGTTTTCCCTTCCAATTACACAGGTCTACAACATTTTTTTTAAAAAAAATTGTTTGAAATTTGATAACTGACTTTTATGTACTTTTCAGCGCTGATTTCAAAAATGCAATCCGTTTTTTTCTATCACGTCAGGTTTTCTTACAAAAAAGGGAATATTTTTGGGTATAATAACAAAATTTGTCATTTTTCCAAATTTATAACATTTTATTTTATTTTTTTATTATAAATCAGGTTCTAAACTACGTTTCCAGCACTTTTCTATTTCTCTTTAAGTTTATAAGTCATTATAATAATGTTTTCTCTTGCTGTCGAAGCTTCTTTTGTTGCTTTTCCGGCTCTGGACTCGTTGAGGATCATCTCTTTTTTAACATCCAGCAGTAGTCCGCTATCATGTTGACGTTCCATCTTCCTTGGTATCTTCTTTCCATTTCCTTTATGTCTTGGTGGAATCTTTAGCCTTGCTCTTCACTTACATCACCAAGTTTTGCAGGGAAATAGTCAAGATGTGAGTGGAGAAAATGAACTTTAATGCTCTCATTACAACCAACATTCTTAAAGTGTCGAGCATATCTGCGACGATTCTCTTATAGTTTGGATCTTTTTTGTTTCCTAGAAAACCGGTAACAACCAATTTAAAAGATTTCCACGCTGCTTTTTCTTTTGTTTCAATTTTATCCTCAAAGTTGGGATCTCTCATTAGTTTTCTAATGTCTGGTCCGACAAAGATTCTTTCCTTCAGCTTTGCCTCGGATAAACCAGGAAACTGTCCACAAAGATATCTGAAACACTCTCCTTCTTTTGGCAATGCCTTGATAAACTGTTTCATCAGGCCCAACTTAATGTGAAGTGGTGGAAGTAAGACCTTTTTGGAATCCACAAGGCTTTCCCTCTCAACATTTTTAACCCCAACCTGTAAGGTTTTTCTCAAGGGCCAATCTTTTTTTATGTAATGATGCTTTCTGTCTCTGCTGTCTTTTCCACAGAGAAAGCAAGGAAACTTTGTATAGCCACTTTGTTGACCAAGCAGCATTGAAACCACTTTTAAATCACCACATAATGTCCATTTGTGGAGGAGAGGGTACTGGTACTTCAGGGCCATGAGGAACAGGGTGAATGGCTGATTCAATGTTAGGCTAAGAAATATCCTTTTTGTTTTTCAAATTGAACCCTTGTAAGTTGCAAGAACAAAAATAGCAGTCATCACTATGGTTTTTGGGCTCCCTTCAAACCATTGGTATTCCAAAACGAAAGGACTGTTTTTTACCTTGAAACCATTGTCTGAGTTCTTCAACAAACATTGAACAAACTTTGTGTAGGGCCCAAGGCTTATCTTGATCGCATAACTTTATACCAAAATAGGCAAAATATACCTTTTCAACAAAGTTGGAAATGTTTCATTGTTGCTTTTTAATAGTGTCATTACCACAAATGTAGCAGAAGAAAAACTGCTATGCAACTGAAAATGCATTATATGTATGAAAATATCGAAAAAAGCTAAAAATATACAAGCAATTTGTGAAATAACTGTACGTGATGGAATTTTTTAAATATTTTTTCTGAAATCAGCGTTGAAAACTCCATAAAAATCAGTTATTAAATTTGAAACAATTTTTAAGTCGCAGACCTGTGTTATCGTTGAATAGTTCTTCTGGCCTCTGTTTCTTTGAGGCTAACCTTTTTTTGGCACTTTTCTTAGCAAAAATTTTGTTCATGTATATTTTCAAAAACTGAATACAATAAATAATTTTTTTAATAATATTTTAATGAATTTTCAGATGACAAATTCAAGCTATTCATACCTAATGCTGCTGTATTCAATGAATTAACATAAAAATGAAAATCAAGGAATAAACTAGATGAGTTTAATTTATTTCAAAACGGAAAAAAAATCTCTTGTTAAATTTAAGTTTAGTTTATTAGACGTGAATAAAAATAATAAATAGATAGAATTAGAACTGCATATTTCCAACTTTATTTTACCACCGAGTATGAATAATATAAAGTTTAGATTTTATTTACATGTAAAAGCTCTATACCTATATCACCTTTCTTTAGGTCTAAAAATCAATAACAGAGTTAGCATACTAAATTTTATTCAGTTATGTAGTCACTGGGCTTTGTGAATGAACTTCTATCCACTCTCCGGAGCCTACTCAATTTTGTGAGGAGATTGAGTAGCTACTTAAATAAAGACTTGCCAATCTTTAGGCTATAATGCCACTGTTGATCACTTGGTCTTCCATCAAAACTATATGATAATTTTAAATAAATTGTAGTAAAGCATTTTGTTTATTTTATTTAATAATTTAAAAAGGAGTAAAAGGAATTCTTAGTGTCTACATCAAATTTTTAAGTAGGTATTAATCTCAGCCTCCAAATCATGATTTGAGAATGTTATTAGCTCAATCTTTAAAATTATTTGACTTAGATAGCGCAACTTTGTGTCATTTTCATCAGATTTTCTAAGTTTTAGTATAAACTTTAATATTTATCAGAGGTACATAGAAGAGGGGTGAAAAGTTACGGGGCTCAAAAAGATCTGTTAACCACACGGCTTTAGTGAAGTAGGCAGTTTAAAGATCAAGGATCGCTACTTCTTTCTACAACTGGCTGTTCAATTGCCTAACAAGAGTGAGAGAGCACCAGGAAGTCCAAACTCAAAGCTCAGTGCCTGTAACACTAAATAAAATTTAGAATGTTTGATCTGAGCAGCTCTAAAATAATAACTACTGGACCACTGGCCATGCACAATTTTTTAATTATTCATTACTAAAACTCACATATACTCTTTTTTTTTTTTTTTTATTGCCACAAGATTGATTGGATAGATTATGCCAAACTTTCGTCAAATTGGTGAGCAGCAAAGACATTCATTCCTTAATAAAGTATTTTGTTCAGCTTTCTTACAAAAGCTCTGACTAAAAAATAAATAGTAGTGAATATATTTAATTTGTTATTGGTTGTAAGGGCCTAAACATCAACATTTGCAAGAAGGAGATTAAAGATATTAAGTAATCGTGAAAAAGCTATATGACGAAGGACCAGGGTTTCTGAAAATTTAAAAAAAAAAAATGTTAAAAGCTTGTGATCACAGATGTGGTTATATTTTGAGAACATAATACAAAATATTTGAAAAAAAAAAAAATAAATAAAAGATTAAATATAAGCGATACATTTTCTGAGTGGAATAGAAATAGTTCAATATAAAGCTCTTTACACTATTCCCTTATTTAAAAAAATAAATAAAAATATAACAAAACTTTTACTTAGAAACTATTTTTTTGTATCTTATTTCAATCTTGCATAATCGAAAGAGATATATTTTTAATGATACTTCACATAACATCAAATGCAGTTAATATGTTACATTTGCAAATAGCATTACATTAACATAGGTGGCCCTGAACTTGTCTTTAAGACAAACCTATCATCTTTCTAAATAACATTAATCACAGATGCCTAGGGCCGTGCAGCTATAATACAGTAAGAACCCTCTATTAAATAAAGTCAGTCATTTAAATATTAACAAATTTAACACTGCTCTTAATGTGATACAGCAATGGATACATATAACACCCCCGACAAAAATATATGATGGAGGGAAGCACAAACAGATTTTCTTCTATCACATTAGAAGAGAACAACAAGTATTAAAAGTTTTACAAGTACAGACTTTTGATAGAAGATACATAGAAAATTTGATCATTCCTTTTCATTTGTTGAAGGATATAAAAATGATTTCAAGCTCTTAGTATAATTTTAAATACTGATGACATTAACAGGTAAATAAATTTGTAATACTTAACAAAATTAATAAAATATTTCATAAAAACTCAAAATGATAATTTTATATTTTTAAAAGATGAAATATTGCTGAAAGAGTCATGTAATTCAATGTAATATATTTTAAACCTAAGGAATCACATATGAATTATTATGTAAAAATAAATGACACACATTCACAAACATTAAACTTTTGGTGAGGAACTTTTGCAACTGTATGGTTGTCAAACTACTTTGTCATTTATCGTTATTCCTCTTATTTTAATTAGGATTTTCTTAATTATTTAGATTCACAACAAAACATAATTCTGAAACATTCTAACACCTAGAGGTGGACTAAATGTGAATGTGAATTCACCTAAAAATTAGTTACTGACACAATCAGGGTCACCTTGCAAGGTGGCATTTGTCACATAATTGTAATTGTTTACACCAATGAAAAGTGAATGTCACTACTTCACTTTTTCCTCATTTGTTCGTCATTGTTATTAACTATTTATCTCGAAGAGATGTTTCTGACCACAGCACTTGTCGCTAAGCATAGAAGGAACAAATTAAATCAAAGAAGAAAAAGGTTCTGGAATCAAAATACTCAGAGAAATGGTATATTAGATTTTTTTTCTTTAAAATAGAGATTTAATGGGTTCCTGAGAAGCATGAACTTTTTATGGCTTCATGAAGATTTTCCTTAAGTCATTTCAAATAATTTAGATGTTTGATTAAAAATGTTAAAAAGCACTGATTTCATATGCATTCAATGAAATAAAATGCCTGGTTGACTAATCTACAGCCAGCAACTCCTGACTTCTAACGAAATACAGTTGGGAAGAGGGATACAAGAGTAATCAATATATGCTTGCAATCCAAGAATAAATGCTACAGTAATAGGAGAGCATTCAAAGTACAGCTTCAATGTACCTTTAGTCTTGCCCCACTGATATGGCGGCATCGATAAATTGCAACAAGTAGTAGCATAAAAAGGCATTCTAGATTTTATTAAATTCTATGAACTTTCTTAAATTAAGAACTGGTCTATTTGCGCTTCTTAACCCTTCATATAACAGAAAATTATAACGACAACTTATAGTGACAGCAGTGAAAAATCTCTTCGAATGTCAACTGGAGAATTTCATACTAATAAGAAGCTACGGATTTCTGAAAATGGAGTACAACAATAAGTTATATAGTTTTACTCTACATAATTGAGAAAAAAATAATTGACACATTTCCAATTACTTAACTGAATCATAAATAAACTCATAGATTTATTTTATTTTTCTGGTCTTTGCATTCAAGCTCATTGCAATTATATTTGAAATAAATAATGTATTATATTGCACTTCATGTTTGTTGTCTATTTTATTTACCTCTTCATTTTGTAATTATGTTTAAAACGACACTAATGAACAAAATATTTTTCATAAACTTAAATTGATCAAAAATGCCTGATTAGTCATAGATGATAAGTATATACCATTAATCAGAAAATTAATATTCATAGTCACAAGAGAAATAAAAACATGTACAATACATATCAACTTCAGATTTAATATAAGAAAAAAGAAAAGAACTTATTAATGTAGGTCTATTTTATGATGCTTAATTTAAGTCATCTTCATTACATTTCATTCTAACAAATAAAATTATACCTCACCTTCAATTGTATCAAATTTAACTCAACAATATTTCCCTTTTATCCACATGAAAACATGTGGTTCATAGGTGCTTGTGATGCTAATGGCGATTTCTAATTCCAATTATGTCTGCCCACCACCCACCTTTATATTCTAAACCAGTGGCAATGGGGATAAAAATCCTTTAATAAAGGATTTGGCAAGATCTGCCACTGACTTGAACTGGTAGCCACAACAACTCACAAACTAGAATTTAAATGTCAGGTGTCAATCTAACCTCATAGATAGTGCATCTAATGCCTAAAGAAGCTTGTTGTAAAACTATAAATTTATTAAGTTAAATCCAACACTACTGAAGTTGAGCAGTAATGTCATTTGTTGGGATGTCTATTTTAATGGAAGATTGACATTAATATTAAGTGTATTGTTCATCTTCTTTACTTAGTGAAGCAAAATTCCATCAATATTTAAAAATGCATGTAGCAAACCCCTCCCTCCTCCCCATATAACAGAAAAAGAAATATTTATAGGCCATATCTATTTTGCTCACCTATAGAAAAAAATACCATATACAAAAGTAGGGCAATTCATTAAACATTTATCTTTTCCCCGAACAATTTAATTATATAAAAAATAAAATAAAATAACTAGATTATTTCCCATTTCAAGGTAAACCTATATAGTGCTACCAAAACAGTGTCCACCACTGATATTGTGCTAACTCATTTAGAAAACAGAGAGGACCCAACTAGTACTTCTACCACAACTAAATATCTATTTTTAACTTCCTCTAGAAGTCTCTTATGCTTTAAAAATAACTAAAATAAAAATTTTTTAGAATTAATAAAAACTAAAATTTTGAGGAAAGTAAAACAACAGAACAGAATAAACTGAGGTAATTTATAAAAATATATCTGTATACTCTAATTTAAATTTGTGCTTACTGGGCTTTTACATACGTCTCCATTTAAAATTAAGTTTAGTATTCACAAAGGAGTACGTTTCATTTACAATTGAATAAACTAGATAAAAATATCATTGGCAAGTCTTTGAAGACTCTAAATATATATGTAAAAAAAAAAAAAAAGTAGACAATTTCCACAAGAATACTTAAGAATGCCCTACAAAAAATAATAAATAAATAACATTAATAAAAAAGTAAAATATATGAAATTCATAATAATCCATGCTAATATCACAAATAGGATACAAAGCTTGTTTGGTACATTATAATGCTTCAAGATTTATATTTACAAACTAAGACTCGGATAATAAATTCAATCACTCTGGTTTAATGAACACAAATGAATATATACACAAATTTTTAATTCATCTTCAGTCATTTCATTAATTCACAAATGCCATCATTAATAGAGAGTAGGATGATGGTTAGAATAAATGCAATAATACATTATTATAATAAACATGAATGTTCCCAAATCAACAAATAAATTAAATGATAGAATATAACTGAAAATTTATGTAAATAAATAACAAATTATTACTGTTAAGATGAGGAAGAGAATAGCAATAACAGTCTAAAAAGTGTAAGTACAGAGAAAAAGGATGTTAGAAAATTATATTAGCTTCTGAAAATTCGGATTATGAGAAAATCATTACCACTGTAAATTTCATAATTGAACAATTATCGATAAAAACATTTATTTATAATGATTCAATAAATGCATATAGAGACAGCATTAAAAGATTATTTGGTAGGATTTTTTAAAAGATGGAAGATTTAGGAAAAGCAAGGGATCCGATTATAGAATTGCAACACTGTCACACCTACTGGAAAACAAAAGTTATCAGCTAGGCACAAAAGAAAAAATATATATACATAGCTGGCCATGGATTGTGAATGCTATTATAATACAAGAAAATCAAGTTTAGCAGTGAGCCATTTCATTTTTATATATTTTAAGGAAAAAATTTACTACAGTATATTTTGTATATACGATTATGGGAACAGCCAATTAAGGGACAGTCAAACAACATTTAGTGAGAGGACAAGTAGCCTAATGAACCCCCCCCTCCCCTGAGCTTGCAAATTGGTTGCATTGTAGCTAAAGGTGCTAATTCTTTATTCAATTAACTCCTCAAATTCCTGATAATGCTGAGAAGGCTCTACAGAAAGAAAAATCCAAGCTCGAACCCATACCGAGCAACCATATAATACTTAGTTTGCTCCAGGCTTTGAGCTTCAATTTCCAAGCTGCAAGTTTAACACTGTCTGTGCTAAGCCCACTTCACAAAATTTAGAGCTTTCAAATCAGTTATTTGATATTTTATCTGATAGCTATATTTGCTATTTCACTTCTCTTCAACTGAAACTAATGAAATGAGTTATTTACAGAACCATAATATTTTCTGTAGGTTGAGACTACAGTTCATTTGTTAAGAGGCCAATAAACGGAAGTCTTCTTATACAGAATCATTAATTCTTAGCTAATTTAGATTGAATCAGCTGAATGTTTACAAATAGAATTACCATTGTAATCAATTATTTTTTATCTCTACATGATGGGAAATATATATATATATATATATATATATATACATACACACACACACGTCATATTAATTTTAGAGAAACAGGAGATTCAGAAAAGGATTAGAACCACATTATATCCGAATTCATAACATGATAAAACTGGTTATAACAAGGCTCCTCTAAATTGGGTACAACCATTAACAGTGAGTTGTGGGTGATTCCACTTCATAGGGACTGCAAATTGAAAAGCTGTTTTGTGCAATGATCAAGGAATACATTCAGAGAGCGAATATGATAAATAAATTTCAGGAAGTACCTAATTAATAGTTAATTTAAATGGAATGTAATCCCAGCACTTGATCTCAACATAAATTAGATTATTTATTTTATAAAATAGTGTGAAAGTTTTAGTGACATTTGTATTCAATTTAACACAATAAGATAAATCACACAGAATATCGAAGGCTATCCCCATCCAAATTTTTGACTTATTATAATAACTCATCAATCAATATATTTCTTCTCTCGGCATGGTTACAGAATCTTGATCAACAGAAGTATCAATAAAATGTGATTCTCTTCCTGCATATTAAGTACATTTATTATTACCATATTTGGTAATCAATGAATTATGAAGTCCACCAAACCATCTAGAAGGACTTGATGTAATGGTCTGAAGATGGTGATGAAGTAATTACCGAAAGCATTAAAATACAGAAGTATAAAATTTCTGTAGCTATAAATACACTTAAAATGCAGGACCACAAATACATTTTTCAAATAACCTTGAATACGCCTTATTTTATTTATTTATCAAAATATAAGTCTACTCGTGGGGCCTAGAACTCAAATTTCAGGCCACATTTGATGCTGATTTAGACAAAATATTTGAGATCCCTTCCTTGATAAATCTAATCTAAGGATGCCCAAGCCATTTCTGTCAGATTGTGACTACATCAGGTCACGGGGAACTTTTTAATAATATCTCCTGAAATTTGGGCGACGGAGGAACCAATTGACGAGGATCTATAAAAAGAATTTATCCTTTCCAAATATTTATTCTGCAAAATCATCAGTGTGGGCCGTTTTGTGCCAATGGCATGTTTGAGCTTGCACTATGAAAACACTTTGCAGAAACAGGAGACAGAACAATAAATACTCAGAAGAAGAGAAATCAGTTCACTCTTGGAGATTGAACTTGGGCCATTTTGGCTTAAAAGCCCTGACAGGACTGAGCTAAATCTATTCCATTAACAGTTAGGAGCGTATGTTGAAAAAAAAAAAGCAGAAATGGTGACGATGTAATAATATTTTTAACACTGCATATTTCAATGACACACCCCCACCCTCCCCCCGTCTTAAGTTCTTGGACTACTAAAATTTGATTGATTGAGATAAAAATTATTCTGATTCATTATTAATTACAGCACTAGATATAGTAAATAGTTTTCAACAAAATTAATATGTTATATTCTGATATATTTCAGTAATTGTTTTTCTTTCCGGTGAGACGTTGGTAGGACTGTTTGTTTACATTTAGATGCTTCCCCTTTGTATTTATTCACTTAATATTGGAGGTGGTGTTGTGTTACCAGTATGAAGATTTATCTATTGTTAAACTTCACGAGGGAAATCTGCTTAGTTTACGCAGCCTCTGCGTGACGGACTTTTTTTCCATCACATCAATATTGGTATGATAATAAATTACAGCAATGCAAGAATTAATACTGTAGTTACGATTTTAAAAAATACTTTCAATTTTTTTAAACATACAAAAAAAAAATAACACCACACAGAAACCTTAATTACTACTACTTCAATAAAAATCACCAAAACAAAATAAATCCATCATCAAAACAAAAAGAATAAAAACTTAAAACAGTCAAATCACACGAAACACACAATATAAAATAACCATCAATATTTTCAATTGCTAAAAAGGAAAAATAAAATTATAATATAAAAAATGATAAACTGAAGATGAATTAAAAATAACTCTATAATAAATATTAGTCAACATTTTTACATTATATACCAATAAAAAAGAACAAAAATACCTTATCTCCATCAGATAATAAAAGTAACCTAAATGGAAGAATTCATTTATCAAGTCAAAATATTTGTACAATATGAAACTAAAGATATTCTAAATTACAAAAAAATTACATTTTGTTTACAATTATATAACAAAGGAAAGCTATAAAGATTTCCATAAACATGAAATAAATAGTAAAATCACTTGCTCGGTCTAGGAGGTGGAGCAGGGCCACATGCTTTTCTTTCCTTTACTGGAATGTTTTCATAAATCTGCTTGGGAATTTCTTCAGGCGGCCTAAAAAAAGGAAACAGAAATAATTAATTTTTTTATAGAAAAGAATTTATTTTTAATTTGCTACTTATTTATGTCCTATATGTGGTAATTTAGATGACATGAAAGAACACAATTTAAGATGGTAGCCAGGCTAAAGGTCTCTGTAGTCACTACTAAATACCAAATTTGAGGAAATATTTAAAATTACAGTCATAGTAGAAGATGGGTATAATAGCTGGGTAATCCAGAGATTAGACTCAATTTTATGGTCTACCTTACATTTCTTTATGATTTTCTTTTAACTATTTGGATTTAGGAATGGTTATTTACATCATTCAAGTCTCAAAAAGTACAAAGATAAAATAAAAATTGGGCATCCAGTAATATGTTTGTTTTCAAGAGATAATTATGCCTGAGACAATTAGATTTATCTGTTATAGGGAACAATGTAGTCTACCAAAATATATTATACAGCTAAATTAGAAAAAACTTATCCTAATTAAGATAGCTAAATCTCAAGAGTTCTTTCCGAAGATTTTTTTATCTTGAAATCAGTTGGCTCAAACAAAAGCCAATATTTGTTTATTTTTTTGTTTTTATTATTTTTCCCCTGCATAAAAAAGATTATATCAGAATTTTTTAACACACTTATGAATTATTACTACCACTAGACATTTACTTTCATGGATTAAAATTTAAAAAGTTTATAACATACCTTGGCAACTGTGTTTCTGTTGCCGGCCATTTTGCAAGAGTTCCCTGAGGAGTAGAAGGTGAATCATTGCAGTACCTAATATTACTGTACTCCCTTCCAGCAAGCAAAGATTTCTGAACATAACAAATTTCAAATCAACAAAGTAATACTAATTCAGGAGGGATGTTAATGAATACAAAATGTATGAATAGGTAGAATAAATGACTTTCTTTTTCAGAATATAACATAGGGGATATAGGCTCCCCCCCCCTTTCAAGCTGAAGGCATACATGTTTAGGATGCTCTTAAATACTATTGGTTATAAAATAATATAATGGTTCTCGCAATTTGGGCTGGGGGTGGTGAGTATAATGTTTGTTAAAATTGTGCCAATAATTTAATTTAGGTTCTGAAAAAAGTAAATTCTGAGGAGGACCAATGAGTCTCTCTTTTGACCAGAGTTAACCTTCAAACCCACTATAAGTTTTTTATGATTATCTATATAAATATCCCCGTAAGTCACTGTCCTAAGCTACACGGTAGTTGACATTACCAGAGCCACTGAGGGGTTTTGGAGCTGTCAGTTGTGAATCAGCTATGAAGATGGAGAAGATAGATAGATTTTAAAGCAGAAAGTACAAAACAAAAGATAACTGGGATTTAAAATGAAATCCATTAGCCAGGAGTGATGGCTTCAATTCCCAAGAGGCAATAGGAATTTTATTTACTGCAAAACTCACTAAATAAAATCCTTAGTACCATCCTGGTACCTTAATACTTGAGTTACAAAATAAAGCATAAAACAACAATTGTAGAACATCAATAGCTTAACAAAATTGTACTATAACATTTTAGTATCCAACTCATAATAACGGAGATATTTTGAATATTCAAATCCCCCTCTAAACCCCCACTATTCCAGGTCGATTTTGACCAATTACACTTATGATCTATAGTCTTGACCGAAACAGTAAAATATTGAGTATGGAATAGATCAAATATACTTTTTTGAGTAAAGAATGAAAAGTTAATTGATGACATCACATGTATCTCGCAAAGTAAAGGTTCAATGAAAACCATAATTGGTATTTAACCTTGGAATGAAGTGGGTTATGATATAACAGCTTATAGTTAACATATGACATAAATAGGAATAGGGGTTTACTGATAGCAGAAATCTAAAATATGGAAATATCTTGGTCAACATTCAATATAGAGAAAACATGTACGTAACAACATTTATAGAACATTAAATTTGAAATAAAATGGATTCTATACAATTCTTCAATCCGAAACATAATAACAGAGATATGAGAATTTTTGAATTCCCCCCCCCCCTAAACCCCCTCCCCAAGGTCCAATTTAAGCCGTTACAGAACTTGGCCTTTATTTTTACATAAAACATTTAAATATTGAGTTTCATAACGATTAAAAATAAATTGTGACTGCTAGAGCGTTGACAGACACATATATCTATAAAATTGTAATGTCTGTTCATTCATCAAAATTTCATGATAATCTTTCGTTTCACATGCCATTGACACAAAATCTGAAATTTGTTTCTTTCTTTGGTGTTTGATTGGTACCTTTTCATGGCTAAACTACTGATCCAAATTTTTTGAAACTTGGTGCATATATCACTTACTCACACAACTTAGAATACAGGCTATACTAATATTCTCAGAGATGAACAGGAGTAAGGTTATAAGGGAAGCCTTAAATTAAAAATCGCGATATTTTGTTTCCAATTTGTTTTTCACCAAATATGCACGCAATAAAAGTTGTTTATTTTTTATTTAGAATAACATATTTTTCGCAAAAGAAAGTATAAACAAAATATATACTAAAAACTATAGCAGGGGTCAACAATTTAATATATATATATATATATATATATATATATAAATGAAAGTTTGTTTGTATGTCCTTTATAGAATCGTAAACGGCTGAACCGAATTTTATGTAACTTGGTTTGTATATTACTACTAAAACAGGTTAGGTTTCTGGCTATATTAACCCTCCAGCCGCAGGCCGATTTTCATTTTTTCTGTCAAATTTCATGGTAAACCTTTTTTCAAATTCCCATGGTAAACGTCTTGATGGTAAATAAACGTTTCCCGCTGACTACATTCAAACAAATTACGTGCGATGCGGATATAGCGTGGCCCGCAAAAATAAACCAAATAAGCAAAACGCTATTTCCACGTCTCCTGCGGTTGGAGGGATAATATTCTCCGAGATGAACAGGACTGGGGGGTTATGGGAGAGGCATGAAATTAAAAATAGCGATATTTCATCTATTGGTTTTTCGGCAAATATGCACATAACATAAGTTGTTTATTTTATTATTTAGAGTAGCTTTTGTAATGTACCCTTTTGTCGTATACCGAAGTATAAATGAGTTATATGCTAAAAATAATAGTGGGAGTCAACAATTTTATATGGCACAAAAGACTCAACCGAATTAAACGAAACTCCGTACGTGATTTGGTATTAACACCTCCCTGATTATAAGCTATGAATTGGTGCAAAAAGTTTTCCCAAACATTTCACAGAACTACAAAAATCATCAGTGGCTCAGTACGCGTGCTATATTAGCAACCAAAAACTTTGATGTGAATACCATCAACTTCACCATTCAGAATGGAATACCTGGTAAAACGACAATATATAAGTCCATCGATACTGTCGTGAATCAAGACAAAGTTGTCAATTATCCAACTGAATTCTTGAATTCGCTACATTTGCGAGGCATGCCACCACACGCTCTTACATTGAAAATTGGCGTACCCATCATTCTTCTTCGAAACATAAATCAACCACGACTTTGTAACAGAACCAGACTCTCAGTCAAGAAAATGATGAACAATGTTATCGAGAACACAATTTTGACCAGAAAATTCAAAGGTGAAGACGTACTGTTACCATGTATCCCAACATGCCATATGCCATTCGAATTCAAGTGTTTCCAGTTTCCGGTGCAACTTGCTTTCGCAATGACTACCAACAAAGCACAAGGAAAATCGTTGCAAGTGTGTGGATTAAATTTGGAGAATCCATGCTTCTCACATGGGCAGCTCTATGTGGCCTGCTCACGCGTCGGAAAACCTTCTATTTTATTCGTTTCTGCACCAGATGGAAAAACAAGAAATATTGTGTATCCCACAGCACTTTAATAAAAATCTAATTGAAACAAAACACTGCAATGTCACAATTTTTTCAAAATGAACAAAATCAATAAAATGATTCATAATGAATTAAATATTTGGGTTTGTGTAATGTCTTTCCTTCAAATTTATTTTAGTTGGTAGCATAGCAATGCGTGCCGGGTACAGCTAATTGTGTATATAAGACAGAGCAGAACTTACAATATTTGGTATATGAATTAGCAACAACTACATGATTATAAGCTGTATTAACATTTGTAGGGACGAACATGAGTAGGGGTTATAAGGGAGACCAGAAATGAAAAATTATATTTCCTTTCGCATTGGTTTACCGGCAAAGATGCACAATAATGAATACCAGGAAAGAATACCTGTACTTTTAAACAATCACTGTTGACATGGTTCACCAATAGATCATAGTCACAAATAGAATCAGTTATTTAATAATTTAGTAGTAGTACTTATTTAGTAATAGTGGAAAGGGCATTAACTATTTACCTGTTCAGCTAGTATCCTCTGAGATAAGGTCTGCATATAATGCTGCACGGCAAGATAGACAAATTTGTATTGTGCTTCTGTCTGTACCATTCCTGATCTTTGTGCTCTTACCATTTGTATTGTCCTCTGAATGTCAATCTCACAATCAACACCTATAGGAGAAAAAAAAAAAAGGTAACAAGTTTCTAATG
The DNA here is from genome assembly GCA_019009955.1 of Riptortus pedestris. Classification (NCBI taxonomy): domain Eukaryota; kingdom Metazoa; phylum Arthropoda; class Insecta; order Hemiptera; family Alydidae; genus Riptortus; species Riptortus pedestris. The sequence continues at coordinate 54,385,535 of CM032230.1, read as the reverse complement.
GCAAATTAATATTAAAAGACATGACTATAAAACTGAGCATGATTAAATTTAGTCTCCAAAAGCTTTAAATATTGTCAGTTACAGTGTGTATCTGAGAGAATCTATTCTCTAAATAAGTCAAGGACTTGCGTAACAATCATTTATGTAGAACAAGTGACTGTGGAATTCATACGCAAAGGATGAAAGAATAACAACCACCATAAAATATCTATTAGATAGTTGACATTAGTCTCCTTAACGAGACCTCATCAGTCCGAGAGAGGAGCCGTAGACAGACTGCCCAAATACAACTCATAAGTATACAGTATATAAGGATTAGTTGAATTTAAACTAAGGAAACTTCAAGCGAATTTTGAATACTCATATGCTTCTATAGGTCTTCCAAAAATTGTTGATACCAACTAGGTATTCCACATAAAGAAGGATGAAAAATGAGCATCAGCTATCAGCTTTGCAGTATGAGTTATCTATTTAGCAATATGTTCATTCATATGTTCATTGTTCAGGAATTTTTCTTGAACCCATGTAATTTCTCTCTTAGAGCTGTATTTTTTTAGGCTTAGAAATGTATTTCAGTAAAGAATCCTTTAATTTCCTGTATAAAGGGGGTGCCGTAATTCTGAACTATTTATTTTCATATTTCAATGGAATTGTCAGTTTTCACCCTCCCTGAACCCATTTTGCTTAGTTTCTGCCTAATATTTGTATTGGAGAGAGGTTTTAGAGTAGGACAAAAATTAAATAAAATTGCAAATGCGTCATACCTGTTAGAGATACAGAAGATTAGTAGGGGATCTTTTTTTTAACATAAAAAGCTCTATAAATTATATTCATCGACTTCTTTTGATCTAATGCAATGAAACAGAGATATTGCATATCAGTTTCAAATTAAAACATTTTGTATATTTAATTTAACAGGAGTGCAAGGAAGTAATGCAAGGTCAATATCAAATTTTTTAATGTGGTGAAAGTAACACCATATCTTGATCATTGACTAACTGATCGAATCTTTAAGTGAACTTTGGGAGTCACTCTAGACCCCAACAACAATTTGCCATTTTACAGTAATTAGGAAACCGTTTAATTCATTGCTATAAAAATAAGTAATTGCTATCATAACTACAGTCCTTGGAAGACCAGGGACTCTGCCACTAGGATCTAGGATCCTCCAGAAACCTAGCCTCCCCAAGTTCTTCTTTATTATATAATTAATATTATTTTGGGAAATTTGTTAGCAGTCATACTTTCTACATGGCCCAACCACAACATCTGACTTTCTAAATTGATATCTTTAAAAAATCGTTATAAATCATCAATCGTTATAATTTGATGCTGATTTAGTCATACAAATTAGCAAAAATATGTATTACTACCTCAATTACCTTGAAATCTTACAACAAAAAGTTGAACAACAGAAAAATGATATGTCAGTAAAAGGTTAATTAAATCAAGTTGACAGTAAAGAGCCTGTCATCAGCTGGTCCTTCAATCTCACTAATCCTAATCCACTGAACTTAATTTTCTATAAAATATTCAATATTTATAAGAATAATGTGTTCATATGAAACAAACCTCGAACACTAATGTAGTTGAGGAGGATGTGAATGACAATGAATGTCCCTGTCCTCCCAATTCCAGCACTGCAATGAACAACAACTGGGCCTGCAAAGCCAGTACTTTCATTGCAGTGGTTTACATCATGCACAAAGTTAAGCACAGAACCAGGATCATTTGGTACTCCATGATCGGGCCAACCCTGAGAAGAAAAATGTGATTAATATAAGGGAAAATGCAAAATTAACTTAAAACTACAGACACTCTCCTAAACTTGCCAAACTATTACTCTCAATGAATTCATTGGTCATTTACCAGACCATTTTTGTTAAAAGGTATGGTAGCAACTTCGACAAAATTTTAAGCCATAAATTATTACTCTTCAAGCAATCAATGTGAAGATAGAAATTTTACATGCTAGTCAGTACCCATACCCACATCTCAGTTGGTGAATACTTGACTAGATATCCAGAATGCTAGGGTTCAACTCCCAAAAAGTGCAAATAATATTTCTGTCAAATATCAACATATCATAAAAGAAATTTCTTTAGAAAAATAATTTCAAATAAAACTAAAAAGTATGGAAAATAATAAACTAAATGAATGCAAACAGTATGGCATTATAAAAAATATAAATTGCATGAAATAGTAATGTAAAAAGAAGTACCAGATAGTGATAGTGGTAAATAGTTCGCTCCTCCTTCCCATCAGTAGCAAGGAGCTCACGAAGAGTATAATCTGTTCTAGCAATCTCTGAAACATTTTTAACGGTTACATCTCCATACTGATTTGACTCTCCTTCCTCAGGCCAGTAACGAGCACATTTATTCTGAAAATCAAAAATATCATTATTTTTTTCTATCTGAATCAATTATTAGAGATAAGATAAGAAATTATAAATAAGATTATAAAAATTCAAAGCTTATAACTAGAACAAGACAATGTTCTCCGTAAATAGAAAAGTTCAAATGATGTTATAAATACATGTTTATTATGTACCTAATGCTTACACAATGCTTTGTTTTTTAATAAAGCTAGCTAATTGCTTTCTAATTTATATAAAACATGTAACTAAATTATAATTATGGAATTCTTCTGGGATAGTGTACTGTGTCAAGATAGTTTCAACATGGTAATAGTCATTCTGCTAGCTTCCTCAGGATATCCTGAAAAGTAACTCATACTGAGATTGACTGAGGAAGCAGAACGCCTAGTAAAATATTGTGAGGAACACAACCAATATCAGAAGTCAACCCCACAATTCCGAATTTTTAAAATAACTTTTCGAAAACAACTTTCAGCAAGTTGTGAGAAAATCTTAGAAAACAAATCATAATTGTCAGAAAGACTTGAATAATATAAAGTGATAATGTCCAACTAATATTTACCCTAGGGCAAATTATTCTTAAAAATGTTTCCATTCGACTATTTACTTTAAATGAGCTTTTTATTGCTCCAATAAAATTGCAGAAATTGCAACTTTGTTGTTGTTGATGAGTGATATAGTGTTTTGATTTAGCTTTTTATACAGTATTTTTCATAGAAGTATTGAACTTTATTTCCTCATTTATATTACTATTAATGTTTTGGTTTTCCTCTATTATTGAACTAAATGCCTTATATGTTCTTTAATTAAAAAAAATAAATAGACAAACTCACTTTGCCTCGTTCAGTTTCTTTGGTTGTCATCACAATAACCCTTGTATTGTGCTGCCATACCATTTTCCAAAAATCATTGACGGTATTTGGCAAACAACCTTGAGTAGCAATGTAAACTCTGCCATTTGGATCATCATCACACTGAAAAATAATGGTAAGCGTAGTTAATATGGACCCATCACTATACAGAATTAGCAAGTTGTTTAATATCATGTTTAGTTTGTTTATAATTAAACAATAAGATTTTTTAGATGAAATGTTAAAATACTATGCACAAAATAACAACCAATCAAGGGCGAACAATCATTAATTGAGGGAACAGTAGACAAAAGAAAAAAAGAAAGAATTATTTACCTTTATGTAGTTAGCATTTATGTAATCAGATCCTGGTTCATTGGGATCTGTGTTGGCTAACTTCACCCTTGTATGATCAACTGAAAATTAAAAATGAAAGAATATCATATGGAGGACAGCCAGAAGAAGGTAATACATTGATAATTTCTAAAAATAATTTTTGTAAAGAAAAATATGAATACTTACATGGGAGTATATTTTTATATCTATTTTTATTCCTATTTTCAGGTCGCTGTCCCTCTTTTCGAGAAAACAAATACTTGCATTCTTGTTGTTGCAAAGATTCAAATTCTTCCCAAAATCCAGCTTTACCAGACCACTGACTATTTTCTTTCTAAAAAAAAAGACCAATAAGGAATAAGCAATTTATGCTTAAAGAAGATCTATACCCTTTAAACAAAGGAAATGCCAAGAAATTAAAAATTGTAAATTTAACTATTAAATTTGTTTATAATAAAGGATAAATGTTAGTATATTCCACCTCTCTTTCTAAAAAAAGACCAATTTCAATGGAGCTCCTTATTCCCCATATCTACTATAATAAGCTTAGGAGGGTTTCCAATCAGAAAACTGCCAATGTCAAGTACAGTAAAAATCTTTGACGGAATAGTAGTGGGAAGACATGTGAAATACTCTACTAAGTTTATGACACTACAAAATCTGCAAATTTTTTTTTTGCGAGTAAGAACACATTTTCCGAACAATGCTCAGAAGGCACTGGGCATTGGATAAATGTAAGAACATGAAGTTCACTCACACACAGATATAAACAAATTTCAGTTTTCCCAGGAGGTGAAACTGTTTATCCAAGTACTGAATTCCTAACATACTACCACAGTAATACTCCCTTTTCATCAACAGCAATAATCTTCTAATCATGAGTACACACCAAAAAATAATTTTACAATTTATTCTACTCTATTTAACATATTCTGTTCCCCTTTTCATTAGGATAGATTCACAGGTACTAATGATATGATACCCAGAAAGATAGGTCCGAAATATATGTTATTAAGGATAAGATGCTACTGTCTCATATATAATGATAAAGTCATTCACTCCAGTGCACTTTTAATAGTAGACATTTTTTTTAGTTTAAGGAAAACTTTGAAAATTAACATACCTGCAATTCTTTTACACGTGAATCGATTCCACTGGCATTAATGCGAGTTGCATTGAACGGTTGCCGGAGGTGGACAACTGTTCCACTTGTCTCCACCATTGGATTCTTTTTATAGTGTTCAATTAGTTCACTCAAGCTGTTGAATTTTTCTCCTCCACCTACATCATATTTATTGTCCTAAAATGAATAAATGAAATAAATAAGCAGTCTCATTAGTATTAAAATACTCAAGTATTTTTATCAATGCAATGTATATAATAAGATAATTATTTATTTAACATTTGTAATAAATAATAAAAATTATTAATAGCTATTTACCTGACATCGAATCATGACATGAGTAACTTTATCATCAGTTCTCACTGACAAAACATAATCCCCAGGTTTGCTCTGAGATTCTCGAACCAAGAAACTGCCGTTTTTACCTTTTTCTAAAATGAGTTTCTCAGCTTCTTTCCCAGACAAATGTCCATGGAACCATCTATTAAAACAAAAAAATAAATAATAATAATAACCTTGTATAAACGTTTAAAGGACTATAAGATAAAATTTATGAAAATTAATATCCAATGCTTTGAAGGCAAGTATTATGACAGGTTTTAATAAGTTGATAAATGGCGGTGGGCCATCTTAGCCAAACATAACATTTAGTACAATTTTCTAATAAATGTGAATTGTCTTTGAAAAATTGAGATACGTGGTTTTCTTATAAAAGGACTTGGTATCAGATTTTTCTTTAAATTGGGTAAGGGGTGGTGACAACATTAATTTCCTGATATTTACAAGTACAGATTTAAGGGCTTGTATTTTCACTGGTGTGCCAGAATTCTTTTAATTAAGTAACTATTTTAAATTAAATGAATTAATTTTTCTCTGCCTTAGTAGTACAGTGGTTCGAAAAGATAGTTATAATCAATAGGAGTAGATTTTCAGAAGCTCCTGAAGAAAAATGATAGGGAATTTCTATTAGGAAGTGGACAATAAACAGAATTTAAGGGCATTGTACATGGAAAAAGAACTAAAAAGAAAAAACTGCCCATATTACATAATTACATAAATGAATTCATTGCGCACAATGCTAGGCCTGCCTGTAAGGTTGTTGAGAGGAATTGTGCACTTACATAATAGTCCAAAATGAAAGCTACAGGGGGAAAAGAACTAGAAGAGACATGATTTCTTCTTTCCCATTTCAAAGTTCATAAATTTCAATGAACCATTTGAAGAATCACCCAAATACAAATCCCCAAAAAATTTCTGCATTCGAGACCAATAAATTTCACACAATAAACCAAGCACTATTACTTGTATAGATATTTTGTTGGAATAATATGGGTGAGAAAGGTGGAGGCAATTAATGGATAGTTTTATGATATATCTGTGAAAATGGTGCAATGTAAAGCCAGTTAGTGTTAGTCATATATTATTCAGTAATATATAAATCTGGAAGGTTATTCAAAATAAATACAAAGACAGTTGGAGAGTGGGCAGGTAGAGAAAAAGAAGTAGAATTCACTAGCAATCATTTTAATTTGTGTTAATAAGTTTTGGGGTTTCCATTATATTTATTTTTTTTGGAAGTTGAAAAAGAACAGAATACTTTTCTTGGTTAATAATCACAGCAGGTGAGAAAGGAGATTTTGGAGAAAATTGTTAAGGAATATATTTCTACCATGAAACCGGTGAATTGAAATCAGGGTATGGATCATGGCATTTGGAACGGTTGCACTATGAAATCGGCATATTAAAGACAGTTTTGAAGATTTTGATAAACGGATGAAATGAACGGATTATGCTTGTGGGATGTTAATATCGGCATACTTTGCAGAGAGTAAGAATATATACCATGCAAAAAATAAGGAAGTTGAAAAGGAATTTGGTTATTTAAACCTTTGAAAAAAATGAGTATATATACCACAAGTTTGTGTATTAATATTAAGAGTATTTATTTAATTTTTTTTAAAATATATAATTTTTAAAAATACAATATAAATAAAACCAATTTTTCAAAATGATGATTGGATAATTCATTTATATTGAGAAACAGCATTCAAAAGAACACGTAATTATTAAAATATATAATTATCCAAATATTGTTGCAATTGGTAAATAATTAAGACTTTAGTGACTGAGAGTTAAAGTCATTAATACTCATTATAAGGCTCAATCAAAATAAATAAATAATTCAACTTTTAAATAATCTTAAAATAATTAAAAAATATATATACATATAATTTGAAGCTTTCTTTTATTATATAAAATATTAATCACACGATTGTAAAACAATTTAGAGAAAAGCGACAAATAAAAAAAAAATGAATTCCATTTTTGGTTCAAGACATTACCAAAGAAAGAAAATTGTTCGTAATCTGTTCTGTGTAACTGAAAAGCGACTACAGGAAAAGAATCATTACAGTTATGTAATCATATTTTTTTGATGTTAAACATTTGGCATGCAGCCTTAAAATCAAATTAAGAAAATATATATCCAGCAATGAATCAGAATTAAATTTAAAATCACATTAAATAAAGATTAACCACGGGTATTTAAAAAAAAATATTTTCCATTCTGTGCCCACAGCAATACCCTCACTGTTAATAGTTGTAATCTTAGAAATAACTAATGCCTTTAGATATAACTTTAATTATGTTTTTAAATAAAAGTCAGAAAACATAATTGAAACATTAAAATTTAAAAGCAGGATCTAGTATTAAATTTAATATTCATATTCTGTTTTAAGGACAAGCTCTGGAATGGACTGTTAATTAAATTAAAATGACCAAACATACATTATTAATAGCAGAGAAAGTACATAAATAAACCATTTCATTAAAAAGGGAAATTAAAATATACATACATACTTGATCGTTTTATAAGACTTTTCAAGCATAAGTTACATGAATTATTTAGACAAAAAAATTAACAATCATAGTATGTTAACTAACCATAGCCTAACAGACAGAAATCTGATAACAGTTTTATAAAGTCTCTCCTACCTTCTAGTAGGTTTATTTTATTTTTTCACATACAAATGTTTTGATGTACTTTTATAGCATTAATTGGAAAATAATATTAGGTCCCAAAACTATTTTTGCCAAAAACTTAAAATGTTAATAAAGGCATGGAATTTGGCCATGCTAACCAGGAGAGGAGTGCCAACTGACTAACACCCTGATAGCAACTGATCACACTTGAGTGGTTAAAGTGATTAAAATACCTTTGAAGTAAGTAAATGGCTTGAGAAAAGTGGGTAGGGGCAACAACGTTATCTCTAAGTGATAACAAATCCTAAAATTGTTAGGTAATACAAAGGAAATTGGAGTGAAATAAATGTACACACTTACTAGGATTTAAGATGATGCAGAGATTTCATAATTCTATTTCAAACAAATTTTTAATTTATTAAAATGTCAATGTAGATGATTGCATAATGTTTTATTTTTATGATTCAATTTTCATTAACACAAATGGGAAAAGATGGATAAAAAAAAGAGTTGAAGGTCACAGAAAAAAAGATGCACTGTTTCCATCCACATAGGAAATAAAAAAAAATTTCCAATTCTCAGGCATACCAGCTTTCTAATCACATAATTTATTTTCATGTGTTGAAGGAAAACAAAGTATGAATACAAATGATCTGTCATGTTCAAGGTTTTGCTTTTAAAATTGGAGTCCATACTACACGCATGATAAATAGTAATTAACATTTTTAAAATAAGGAATCCTCATCTTAGCAACAAGATTTACGAAACAGTCCGACATGTTTTTGGGCATTTCAAACAGAAAAATAAGTAATATATGTTAAATTATTTATTAACATCCACTTTTTGCAACTAAGGCTAATTAGAGCCGGTTATCTACAGGTTACCACCCTTTTTTAACCAGGGTGGGACTAAGGATTTTATTCAATAAATTCCATCACTAAATAAATTCCTTTATCCAGTCTAGGTTTACAATGTGAGATTAAGGTCAACGCTTAAAGTAATAAATAAGAGTAAGAGTAAATAAGGAAAGAGCAAATAAAAAGAGAAAATCTAAGAGGTGAATTGGAAGCAGAAGTAAGGAACTATAATATTTCCAAGAGAGTACTTAAGTAGCCGCTTCTAGAAGAAGGCTCATTTTTATGGAAATTCTGCTCAACCAATGTCTAAACACTTGAAATACACAATAACATATAAATTTACACTTCAAATTTAATTGCTCAATATTTAAAAAAAAAAAAAAAGGAAGATGAATATGTCACCAATACCCTATATGCTGTGGTAGAAAGCCAGACCATTCACCAACAGTGTATTCGTACTACACACTAGGCAAGTTTTTTGAGGTTATTAAATAAAAAATTAAGTTTGTTTTCTGCATGTACATACTTCCCTAATACTAACTAAAAGAAAATGAAAGACGTCTTGTGAATTAGATCTCTAATGAAACAAGTCATCACAAAAAGAGCTTAAGTATTGAAAGTCAAAACGAAAAATCGCTTAATTCTTCCAAGGGGAATCCTCGAACAAGACACATTTCATATGCTAGCGATACCAGTTCTTATCAGGGAGAAAATTTCTAGTAAAGAACATCTCCTGAGTACTAGAAAAAAAAAATCGGGTAAATTTGAAAAATTGTACACTGTTGCACTATTATTTTTTAATTAACAAAAGAACTTAAGGATAAATAACAATCAGGTAGAGGGTTTGTCCTGCCAGAATATAATATAAATTACATACTGTTGTCAAATCTATTGGCATAGGCCGTAGGTTCTGACAGATCGTTAAGCACAGCTTTTTTAGCAGATTATAAAAACTTATTATGAAAAGTTTCAGAGTTTTGGTCAGTGTTGGTGAAAAAATCTTAGTTCATTCCAATATTTCAAGAATATTTATTTTCTCTTCTTCAGGGCAATACTAAAGATACTGAAAAACTATTGTACATGACTGTTGTACCTCTGTTTACTTTAGGAGTTACATATGTATATGTATATGAGTATGTATGTATATGTATATGTATATATATATATATATATATATATATATATATATATATATATATATATATATCTGTTAACACTCTAGCAGTCTCAATTTTTGTCTGAAACGTTTTTTGTAAAAATAAAGATCAAGTTCGTTAATGGCTAAAATCGGACCAATGGGAGGGGGGATGTAGAGGGGGAATTTCGAAAATTCGAAATATCTCCGTTATTATGCGTCGGATCGAAAAATTGTATAGAACCAATCTTATTGCAAATGCAATGTTCTATAAATGTTGTTATGTATGTTTTTTCACTATCTTGATTATTAACCGAGATATTAGCATTTTTTTTTAGTTTTCGCCCTTTAATAAACCCCCACTACTACTCATGTCTTATTAGCAATAAACTGTTGTATCATGAACTACTGCATTCCAAGGTTAAATACCAAATATGGTTTTCATTGAACTTTTATTTTGTGAGGTACATGCAAACACGTAGCGAACTTTTTCCAAACCCCGTTTGCCTGACGAAAAAACAGGACAGATACGAAAAATATTGAACAATATGTGAGAAATAGCATTCAACAACCGATCAACTATCAAGCGTATAAATAATACTAATAAAAACAAGGCAAACAATGAAAGAGAAACAATCACGAAATAAAGGAATTCACTGAGCATCTAAACCAAACGAGAATATGTATGAAATGAACGGTGTATACAATTAAAAACCGGATATATAGGATAAAATAGAAGAAAGAATGAGGTGTTGCCATTTAAACGATAACTGCTGCCGCGATCCTACGAACAGCGGAGAGACCATGAAACTTACAGAAACACTGAAGAGACGCAGTCTGGATATTCTTGAAATCATGAAATATATAAACTGAGAACTTTCAATAGGGATATCACCAACGAGAAACTAACTCACCTCAAGTCCCGATACAGTAATTAGGTCAATGAAAAAAATATTATAAAAGACCAGCAAAAGTAGACTCGAATGGATGGACAATCCTATTACAATAACATGCAGACGAAACTACGTCTAGCAAAGTCTACGTAACATATATATTCATTAAAAGAAAAGAAAAATCCCATAAATACATTAAAAAAAAATGGAAACACATAACAATTAACATATATCCAAATAAAATAAAACAACATAATAATAATAACAAATACCCATATAAAATATAAATAAATAAACCAACTGGGAAACCGCCACGCAGGGCTAAATAAAATAAGCACATTTCCAACGTAGTGGTGTGTATTCTCTATTTCTAAGTAAAAAAAAAAACCGACACAAAGAAGGGACGCACCGGTGGCGGAGGGGGTTAGTGAGGGCTGATGATAAGGAAGTTCTAATAGCTCGATTAGTATTTAAGTTCCGTAAAAATGCAAAGAATAACAATTGTAGATAATCAATAGTTTCACAAGATTGATTCTATAGCATCTTACGATCTGACACATAATAACGGATATGTTTTGAATTTTCGACCCCCGGCCCCTCTAAACCCCACTATTCCTGGTCCAATTTCAGCCACTAACAAAAGTGATCTTTAGTGTAGACGGAAAAGGTTAAATATCGAGTATAGTATAGATCAAATGAACATTTTCGAGTTAAAACATAAAATCTTAATCACAACGAATTAGCATGCATCTCCCATAATAAAGGTATCTTGAAAACAACATTTGGTATATGAGCTTTGAATAAAGTGCTTCGTGATATAACAACTTATTATTAATATGACATGAGTATGAGTGGGAGTTTACTTAAGAATGAAAACTAAAAAATCCAAATATTTCCGATAATATTCATGAAAGAACAAATGTTGAACGGACCTCATTTTCGTCACCTCCTGGATAGGATCGATGGACATTTGATGAAATTTTTCGAAAATTGCGCCATGGGTACATCAATAGCTGATTTCCCTTGAGGGAAATCTACAAAAACCCAACAAGATATAGAAAGGAAGACTTCATTACCTACATCGAAAAAGTGAGAAAACAACTACAGTGTAAAAAAAAATGACTACTCCAGACTGAACGTAAACAACCAATGGAATTCACAATGCTGAATCTTGTGTGCACTACGGAGCACATCTTTCGACAGACTTGAAAATGGTGACTTCGCATCGAATGCGCTTGACAAGTGTGACACCCAGCCAGTAACGACAGCCCCTAAGGATAAAGTAGGAATAAGTAAAATAAAACAGATGTGCAATCTGTATGTCATTTCCGCGATGGAGAAATTTGCTTAATTATCACAGCCAGAATATTTAAATTTGCCTCCGCTATGTAGGGCATTCTCTCATGAATTAATATAACTAAGAAATTAGAGAGTACCATAAAACTAACATGAGTTGTGCTACAGACTAACACGAAGACCCCGCCTACGCAACCATTAGATCAGCTGTAAAATTGATGACTGGATGAAAAAAAGTTATCTAGAACAGGATTGATAATGGGTTGATGGTTTGGTCAATGAGCCTACGCACTCGGCATATTTTTTTTATAATAGTAGTGTGGGCTTGAAACTTGTTCTCAGCTTTCATTTGAGTCACCACCACCTCTTGCCGATGACCTTTTTTTTATCAACACTCACTTTTTTCTTTAAATAAATAATCATTTAAGAACCGACTATCAACATTTTAAACACATTTTTGCTGCACTTATTCATTGTCGACAATAAATAAAATTCTAATTAGGAGAACCAAGGTTTTGTACTATATGATCTACACTATCACAGAGTCAACATCCGAATTCGAGCACCAAACACTACTAGAAATTAATAGAGTAGTGGAATAAAAAGCATCGACTCCCAGATGCAGTTATGGAGCTGATATATTTAAATAAATTAATTGAAATTGTCAATTTTCAATGGCCGATGTGGTATTGTCAACAACTAATACCCGTCAAATCACACTAAAATATTCTAAACAGAATTATTATTTGATTTCAGAAATTAGAGCCATTAACCCTTAAATGTATACACATTAATGCCGTATCGGGAAGAAAACTATAGGACAAATAATTGCCTAACGCAATAAAAATTGTTCTACCTAAATTTATATGGAAAAGGATTCAGAAACCTTAAAAGAAATTGGCTCTTTGTTTATAATAAAGTGAAATGATTTCATTGCAAGATTTTTATTACACTCTAATAGTTCAAAAAACGATGGAGAATGGCAATACCGAATTGGATATAAACGCAAGGGTAACTTAAATAAAAAGGTCTCGGATTAAAACCCTATTAAGAAAAACAAAATTAATGATATTCAAAATGGTAAAAGAGCTTGGCAGCGAAACATGACAATTTTTGAGCCCTCAAGTAACCGAAAAAAACTTTATTTTATACACATACATACATACATACATATATATATATATATATATATATATATATATATATTTTTTATTTTATTTATTTCCTTCCTGAAGTAACCCTATAGGAAGGGAGTTTATTAGCCACACGTTCCGTACAATAATTAGTACATAACGTGTGCTTGATACATAACATTTTTGTTTTTTAAACTATGAATAACGTAAAATTATTTATAACAAAGAAAAGAATAAAAAAGAAATGAAAAACAAAAACAAATTTTGGATTCAATGCTGAATAATCAATTAATTAATTTTACTGTATTTCAGTTTTAAATAATTCAGGAAGTCATACATTTCTTCAGCAAACTGTTTTAATTGTTTATTACGTTTATAAAATAATAGTTTTTCCCCAACAGGCCAATTTTCTTGTCGGCATTTTAATTGGGTTTTAAAGTCTTCTCTTTGGTCCGTTAGTAGTCATAGAGCAAGTGTCTGTATGTCTGTTCAGTAGTAAAGTCGCAGTAACAGTTTGGTTGATCTGTTAGGCCAAAACGATTAAAATAAGAATTTGTTGTTCCGTGTCCAGTTAATAATTGTGTCAAATAAAAGTCTGTTGATATTAATTTTTGTCCTAAGTACTCTTTAATGTCTGGAATAAATATCTTTAAATGCTATCCTTTCATAGTCGTATACCATTTGTGTTGCAATGTGTTAATTGTGTATATGTATTATATATATATATATATATATATACCTAAGATAGTTAAAGTAAATACTAAAAACAAGCCGTTTACATCCTAATTTTCATTACGCTAGTCTACAAAAATTTTAATATTCACCTTTCCAAATCATAGTTACCATAGAACGTAAATTGTGTGAATCAATAGAATAATATTTCTAACTCTTCTCTTGGTGATATAGTTCGGTAAAGATAATTTAAATGCAAAAGATCTAGTATACATAAGTTTCAGTTCTATTCAGAGAAGAATGAATGGAGTTAAGAAATACCCATTACTTCAATTACAGACTTTAGACACTACCTTGGGAGTTCGAAGTCTGCATATTAAGTAAGAGACGACCCATCAAATGAGTCACGGACAAATATTTGAGGATCGGAGGAAGCAAAGACGTGACTTACCTGCCGTTTCCCGTCGCTACCTACCAAGAATACGGCCTTAGTCAGAGGGCGGAAACTGAGTAAGGGTTACCCGCCACATCCTCCAACCAGTTCGTCCTACGGTTAGGGCTATTAAATAGATATAAGTATTGACTACAAAGCTCATACTGACGTGAAAACTTAAGATAAGAACTTCCAATTTAATTTTTTCTAATGACAGCTCATCCTCTTAAAACACATTGACATATGTATAAAAGTCCGTCACGCAGGGGCTGCGTAAACTAAATAGATTTCCCACGTGAAGTTATACAATAGAGAAATCTCCATACGAGAGCCGAACAGTTTCGGCAAAGGGCCGAACTAGCTTTTGGCGGGAAATTCCGTCGTACGTTATCGGCCCAAATTTAATAAAAATGCCAATATTTCGGTTAATATTCAAGATAGAGAATAAATGTATAGACCAGTATTTATAGTAAATTTAATTTAAAATAAGATTGGTTCTATACACTTTTGTGATCCAACGTATGGTAACGGAGATATTTCGAATTTTCGAAAATCCCCCCTCCCTCCCACTGGTCCGATTTCAGCCATTGACGAACTTGATCTGTCTTTTTGAATAAAACGTTCGTTTAAATATCGAGTTTGGTAACGATCAAACAAAAATTGCGACCGCTAGAGCGTTAACAGCCATATATATATATAATTTTCGTCATCTCCTGGGTAGGATCGATGGACATTTGAAGAAAATTTTCGAAAATCGCGTCATGATTACGACCTCAATAGCTGATTTCCCTTAAGGGAAATCTGCTAATACTGAGCCTAGAAAAAGATATTTTTACAATGTAATATTTTTTTGCTATTGAATAAAACTTAAAGAAATTATTTGGTTTAATATTAGTAACATTGTTATAGCAAACCAAAAGTATACTTTTTTATTAAACATTTAAGAGTAACGAATAAAATTTTGATTTCAACATTTAAATGGTACGCCGATAAATAGTATTTTCGTTCGTCAACTCCGCTAAAGAAAAAAACAATTAGTAACGTACACTTTGTGCTAGTACGGCTAAATGGAACAGGTTATTTACAGGTCACCACCCTTTTCTACCCAGGATGAGAGTAAAGATTTTATTTGAGTGAGTCACTAAATAAATTTCTATTGCCCAGGCGAGAATCGAACTCGCCACTCTAGGTTTACCATGTGAGATTAAATTAAATTATTAATTAACGTTCACTTTTTGCAACTAAGGCTAATTGGGACGAGTTATCTACAGGTTACCACCCTTTTCTACCCAGGGTGGGATTATGGATTTTTTTTAGTGGATTTCGTCACTAAAAACGGAACATAATTGGGGGAAATTCCTTTGCCCAGGCGGGAATCTAACAGAGATTACAACCAACGCTAAGCTAAGCCTCAGTCTCCGCTAACCCAAAACAATATGAGAGCTAATATTGAGGTAAAGTGCGCCAATTAAGATTGTAATAGAAAGGAAGGAGACCTTGAGAGTGGACATTGAAAGGAGCAAGTAGTGGGAGTAGTGTAGCAGATGGTAGTCATTCAATTATTCGCCCACTCCCTTAGGTAACTCCGCAGTTATTCTCAGCTGATCCTCTAAACAACTACCGCCTCTCCCTATTGTCTATCAACATCCTTCGTGACTAACAAAGACAAGTGGAAATGAACCCCTCTTCAAAGGCTACAATTAGACGTCGCTTGCATTTCCCTTTTCTAATAAATTATTGCAATTTTTTAGGAGATTTACCTTGAGAGAAAATAGCTATTGAGGCTGTACTCATGAAAACTTTCTGAAAAAAAATGTCTTCAAATGCCCATCCATCCTACTCAGGGGATGCCGTAAACTAGGTCGGTTCAAAACCTGTGTGTGCGTGCGACTGTAATATAGGAGAACGTTAACTGAAAAGTATGTATGTATATGTATACGAGTATGTGTACACACACGCATATATATATATATATATATATATATATATATATATATATATATATATATGAACGAATTTATACTTTATTATAAACAGTAAAGTGGAAATAATAGTTTCCAAAGTTAATGATTTTAAGGTACAAATATACTAATAAAAAATATTGCTTACATATTTTGAATTTAGAAAACAACTGGTGGTTCACTCTTTATCTGCCTTCCCCGAAGGGAGTACGGTCTAACTCCCCGAAGTGACCAACTCTATTGGGAAGTGGAGATGGGCATTAGAGAGTGCCATTTTTAGCAGATTTCCCTTATGGGAAATCAGCTATTCCTGGTCTTCAGCTAACCTTGCCCAGGTGGGGCCAACGGTATATATATATATATATATATATATATATATATATATATATATATATATATATATATATTAACATTCCACAATTGTTCTTTGATCGTTACCAAACTCGATATTTCAACGTTTTATGTAAATCTAAAGATCAAGTTCGTTAACGGCTGAGATCGGACCAGAAGGAGGAGGTGGAATCAAAATATCTCCGTTACTAAAAGTCGGACCAAAACAGGTTAAATAACCAATCTTGTTAAAGAATTGATCCTCTACTATTGTTGTACTTTAAAAGTCTTGAAACGAAAATATTAAGCGCGCTATTCGTGCATCTTGTTTTCAGCTTTCTGTAAACCCCACATATATTAATCGGAGTTTTTTCCGAAGAAATAGAGAATATTTGATAATAGAGGTCACGAGTGTACCATCCAGGGCGTGGAAAACCTTAGTATACGCAAACCCTGCGTGACGGATTTTTGGAAGTTCCAATCACTTATGATTTCACGCTGTGACCAATTAGAACATTTGTTACACGTGGCAATCACTAACCAAGAGATAACAAAATAAAAACTGATGAATTTTAAGATGATTATTTTTAGGGAAGTCTAACAAAGTGAAGAATCACAAAATCTAAAAGAGTCTTCCCCTCCTCACTGCTGTTGCGGAATCTACTTAACTATTTCATGATTTAAATAGATGAATAAATGGTGTTCAACAATACCTTATTCTCAATCCTTTAGCACTACTTACCTCTCCCCATTGTTCATCAACATCCTTCGTCGAAAACAAAGAGACAACTATAAGTGAACATCTATTCAACGACAGTAATTAGTCATCTCTTGTATTTCTCTTTACTGATAAATCATCAAATAACTAAGTTTGCAAGAATACATTGCAATTAACTGCTGCTATCCAAGTTTGCTTAATTACCAATTTATTTTAAATTTGGTAGGTAGGTCGCAAGATAAGACATAAAATTATCGCTTTCAATACTTCAATATTTGTTAGAACATTTGCAAGTAGCAATGCACTGTTTACAATTTTAGACTAAATAATGAAAATGAAGTTAGGTATTTAATTGCGTGTGCGTGTAAGACAAATTTGAATGAAAGATTTGAAGAAAAAATAAAAACGTATCTGGTCTCGGTCCACGATATGCACCAAGGGAGATGAAGGGTCCGGGAAGGACTTTTAGGTAAGGAAATACTAGAAATTTTAAATTGCAATTTCCTGAAAGTGAATACTGCTGAATATATTTGACATCAAATAATGTTGATGATGAACGAGACCCTAGTTCTGAAAGTATTATACAATGTTGTAGAGAGATGCACGCATTTCTGTGAAGTAAAATTAAGATGGAATGTTTTTATTCCCCAACAAGGGATCTGATCAGTTAAGACCACATTGTCAGTCATTATGATGATTAAACTGTACTCAGTAATGTGTGGTTTTAGTTAAAGCACTTCTTGAGTACATAACGATGAGGTAAATATGAAATGTGTTTCACAAGTGACTTAGTCAGCGGCAAACCCTTTTCTAGATAGCACTGCCATGACACACAGATGATGGGATTACGAACCAGAGATCACACTATTAAACATTTTATGCAACGCTCAGCTTAAATACAGAAAGAATTTTTCTGATAATTATCAACAAATGCCCTCATTTTAATCAGCAAGCAACAGTGAACGCAATACTGCATATATGATTTCAACCGAGTAGGTGGAAGTAAATACAGAATTTAAAATTTAATGTAAAAATATCCGTAGGAAATTGTATTTTGAAATGTTTCTAACGAAACCAACAATATCTGAAGTATTGAAAATTAGCTTCGAGCACGGCTACCTATTTCAAAGTCTGCCTATTTTTAACTTGTGATAGCCCATAATGATTTCTGCCCTAATAATACTTCTCATTTGGTGTGCCACCATGTGGAGGGATTTGGAAAATCTTCAATTCATTTTGGACAACATCACTGGAATGTCTACGTTAAAGCACTCTTTAAGAATGAAAACATTTTACTTCCCATTTCAATTTTTTCGTCTTTCAAAGAATTTTAATTAGTTTACCTCACCCGAAATCCACTTCATAAGAACGAATTACTTAACGTAAACACAAAAGTTATTTGATCGTTAGTTTAAATATTTCATAATAGGAGTCTCAAGAAAATCCGTTTCAATATAATAAGAAATCTAATTTATTCGTTCAATCGTCCATTAGTGAAATATCTTTAGTCACACGATAAATAAATAAATAATTGGAATAATAATTAAGAAATAATATCAGAATACTAGAAGAAAGGCTTTAGAAATCAATTGATCTCTATCTCTAAGGGAGGGATTAGCAGAATATGTGATGGAATAGAAGTGACAACTAAGGACTAACGAACAAAATTTACACTGAAACTTGTTTTTCTATGAATTACCTTTAAAGTTGCTTAATAAATATTCATTACACTTTTTAAATCCAATAATCGTGGGTCTATTTACATATAAGAAATTAGCAACCTAAGCAGCGCCCCCAGTCCTTTCCACAGACACAACAGATGAAAAACCGGACTAATGATGTTTGTCTCACAACATTAATAGGCAAGACGTGCATGAATACATAACAGTTTAAATAACACAAAAACCAATGGACACACAATTTGCATTGATGGAGAGCACAAAGAAGCTTCTTAAAATTCTTTAACCATAGTCTCCTCAACCACTGCTATGCAGTAAGACGTGTAGGTACTACAGAAAAACCTCAGAGATTTTACCATGGAAAAGGAGGTTTTTGGGATTACTAAAAAAACTCTAAACAAAACTTATTTTTTTCATTAACCTCTGAAATATGAACAATTTGTTGTTTCTAAAAAACGTGGTAGTGCGTCATTAAATACAGAAATGTTTCTCTAATACAATAACAACTATTTTATTTCAAACTAAAATGATTATATTCCTTAAAAGACCAGAGGGAAGAAATAAAATGCCAAGTAGAAAGACCTAATGTTGCAAGAAAAGTACTGTACAGAAAATCCGTCACCCATGGGCTGCGTTAACTAAGCAGATTTCCCACGTGCATTTACCTCAAAATATAAAAGTTCAATGAGAACAATATTTGGCATTTAGGCTTCACATAAAGTGCTTCATAATATAACAGCTTTTTGTTCATATGACAAGAGTAGGAGTGGGGGTTTACTGATGGCCGAAAACTAAAAAATATCTCCGTTAATAATCAAGATAGTAAAAAAAAAAAACAAAGTACGCAACATAATTTATAGAACATTACATTTGCAAAAAGATTGGATCTATACCATTTTCGACGAATAAAAACGGAGATATTAAGAGTTTTCAAAATTTCCCCCTAAAAATTCAAAAAATTCCCTCCCCTCCTATTGGTCGGATTTTAGCCGTTACCGAACTTGATCTTCATTTCGACATAAAACGTTTAAATATAGAGTTTGGCAACAATCAGACCAAAATTGCGACCGCTAGAGCTTTAACTGGCATATATATATACAATTTTGAACGGACCACATTTTCGTCATCTCCTAGATAGGATCGATGGAGATTTGAAGAAATTTTTCAAAAATCCCATCATGAGACACACCTTAATAGCGGATTTTCCTTAAGGGAAATCAGATAAAAATGTACGATAATTTCAAAATTATAATTTGGGTTGTTCTAACTTTGATATTTTTAAAACTGGGTGATGGTAGATATTTCTACCAATACATTATTGGTTTCCGAAATCACGAGTGACTGGACTTGGGGTTACGTAATGATTTCATAGCTACTTGTAATGTTCATAATTGTTAGGGGAATTATAATCTCCTAAAATTGGCCTAATCCCAAAAACATTACGTTGCAAGGGTAGCCTACGTGCACGGTGCCAGGTAGTCGACAAGGAATAAATAAATACCAAACAAGATGGTAGATGAGGAACATCACGCTGTCCCTCTTGCTCCTGCGGTAGTTACCTTGATTTGAAAACCACAAAGAGAATAGTAAATCATTCATAGACTGTCCTCGATATAAACGTTGAATGCTAAATAATGCTTTACACAGTCATAGACTGGTAAAAAAAAATGCTATTATAGATTACAAGAAACAAAACTAGAAATAAACAAACTCCAGTCAACTTTCGTTTGTGCTTTTATTTTTAGTTCTCTCCAAAAAACTGAACGATGAAAATGATTAAAGCTTCCGAAGCAATAATTTATGTATGGAAGCATTATTTTGCTTCTAAACAAAATTTTAAGACTTTCATAGTTCACAATCAGCGATTCTATGGGAGTTCTGCCTTGATGTTTTAACAAAGATTATTTTTAGGAATTTCCCCTAGCGGTCGCATTTTTGTCTGATTGTTACCAAACTCGATATATATACGTTTTAGGTAAAAAGGAGGATCAAGTTCGTCAACGGCTAAAATCGGAACAGTGGGAGGGGGGGTATAGAGGGTGAGAATGTCGAAAATTCGATATATCTCCGTTGTTATGCGTCTGAACAAAAAATTGTATAGAATGAATCTTATTGCGAATGTAATGTTCTATAAATGTTTTTATATACGTTGTTTCAACATCTTGATTATAAACCAAGATATTTGCATTTTGTAGTTTTCGGTCTTCAGTAAACCCCCACTCCTAATCATTTCATAACAGCAATATATAGAATAAATATGTAGTAAAGACCTGTAAGGACTTAGCATTTACCACAAATGACACCATGGAGGTTTCATGCCACATGAAAAGGTGGTAACAAGGACCGCTAGTAATTCTTATGTTAATTATGAGGGGCTAACGTACCTCAGTGCTAAGATAGCAAGAACGGGCCTAAGCAAAAAGGCAGATTTATAAAAGTTGTTAAATTTTCTGTACCAGTAAAATTAAAGAATTTTTTTAATGCTTTTAAGTGTTCAATGATGTCAACTCAACAACATTACACAATTTAGGGTTAACGCAAATAAAAGTAACAACTTCTGTTCCTTAATATCAATAAAGTATACAAAAATGCAACAACGGGGGCACAAGTTTTACTTTTCGAATTATTTTTATACCTACTCTGCGGATGGTATGTTCCATTGAGATTTAGAATATATATAGATTCTCATAAGAACAGCTAAGCATGATTGTTCAAAAGTCATACATTAAGTATTACAATTCTCATTTCATAAAACTAGATACACTCAAATAGACGAAAACTACCTCAGTTTGCTACGTACCATACTAAGAATACAAATTCAAAAACGATATAGTTTGAAAAAATTACATTATTCGTCATTAAAGAAAGAAATAATTAACATTTAAAAATCTACACTAATAAAATAAAACTCTTTAAGAATTGTGTGAACTGCAATTTAAATTATACTTCCGGTATGAATTTGTTTTTTTTTTGCAAGAACTGTGGTTTTACTTGGAAGTCAAATCATATTATACGTGATTCACCAAAAATGTAAATAATAAATCTTGTTTAGAATATATTTCATGGTCTTTAAAATTTGTTTAGATTAGTAAATTTCAAATGTTTACGTTGATATACACGCATACGTTGTTTTGGCGTTCGAATAGTCAACGTTTAGATTCGTCACCACATCAAACATCATACATCTCTAAAGAAGCAAACTTCAACATAATTGAATCATATTAATTCAAGGTATAAAAAATATTATGCAATCTTTATTTTTCAACGAGAAACTTTTATTTATGTCAACGATGAGAAGCACACCTGTTTTAAACACAAATTCCTCAATATTTGTCCAGTAGTAACTTAATGAGAATGACAATAAAATGATCGAATAAAAAGGAAATGATAGTTGATTATTTATTCTTCGTAAATAGCCTAATATTTTAAAATCGATTTTCCAATTTCGAAGGAAAAAATCTTTTATTTTTACCCAACAAGGACGAATTAGACACCTAATTAACAGAGCCTAAAATGTTTAATATAATTGTTGATATAAATTTTTTGAGTTTACTCAGGGTAGCTGGCAGTTCTACTAGCAGATTTCCCCTAATGGAACTTTTACTCGCAGAACGTCCACCGACGTTCTTCAAACTGTGAAAGAGAGGTAACATTGCCTATTAAGGCAGTAGCCACTTGAATTTACCAAACATTATATTTAATAAGTGTCACATAAAAATTGCAAAATGAATTCTGTTGACAAAGTTGTAGTTATTCTGTACCTTTTGCTATAACAAATATTTCCCACTTTTCTAAATTATGTGAACCCTCCGGTCCTACAAGATTTTAAGTTGGAGTTATATATCTAGAGTCTAGGTTAAGCATGTAGTCTTGCTAACTTAGAATTCTAACAAAAGGGAGAAATTGAGAATAAAATACGAGATTACGCCAACAGAGTGTCATACCGGCGTACGGGAAAAATAGTTTACACAGCTCTTAAACGACGGAAATTTTTCGAAAAAGAGAAATAGTTACCAACGAGTCAATGGATTATAAAGATGGGGTAATAAGTACTTAACTGAGATTGTTTAAGTATTGTTTTAATGTATTTAGAGTTTGACAGGTGCTTAGGTTAGCCATGTGAGTTGAAGCGTAGTCTTTAATCTCACAAGATAAACCTAGAGTGGCGAGTTCGATTCCTGCCCGGGCAATAAGAATTTATTTAGTGACGAACTCATTAAATAAAATCCTTAGTCCCACCCTGGTTAAAAAAGGTTGGCAATCTGTAGATAACCAGTTCCAATTAGCCAACGTAGTAAAAAGTGGACAATAATAAATAATAATAACAGAGTTTAACATCAATTCAAAGTTTAAGTTGCCACGACCAAAATTTCAGTATAATATAATTCACCGATGGATTCAAAGTTTAACTCTTCTAAGATGATGGGCTAAATGTTTTTCAAGTTCAAAGCGAAGGCCAGCTGTCACTTGTGAATACATGCGGACGAGATAAAATTACTTTCCGCTCTACTGGACGTAACAAAGACCTTAATGATTTGCATTTGTAATGAGGTAATTATCGAATAAGGAAAATATTTCAAAGATGTGCTTCACAGAACGTAATGTTTGGAGCATCCATTGTTAGTAATGAAATGGTTGTACGCGATAATAAACCATCGTGAATATTCTGCACAATATACAGGATCTAAAATGAAAATTACTCACTTCAATAATCTGATAAGTAATCCATTTAATTCCGTTGGGTTTCCTGTATGTGGTTCCTTTTCTAGCGGTTTACTAAACAACAGTTAAATTGAGAAAGAAAAAATAAAATAAAAAGCACTTCTGATTCCATCTGCATTTCTTATACGTATACATTGTAACTAAATATTATTTAAGTATGGCTTAGTGTGAAATTTATACATATATTTCAGTGTTAGCCATAGTATTAGCAAACATTTAGCCAGCAAGCAGGGCGTGAATGAAATAAGCATATTTCCCACGTCCTGGCATAACACACTACTGTTCTCATCTCACCAAACACTTCTATATTCACATAAAAATCCGACGAGAAGTGGGTGGTCAATAAAGTCTAAATTGACGACGTCATTACACAAGGCATTCGTATTTATCTCATCTGGTATTGATCTATTGAAAAAAATATAGGATCTTTAAGATTGGAATAAGACGTTTCACGATCTATTCGCTTATTGTTAAAGCGGGATGACTAAAGGGGGGGGGGGTATTCAGAAGGCTAAAAATTAAAAAAAAATATATAAATCTCAGCTAATATTCAAAATAGAGAAACAGCGCACAACTGCATTTAAAGAAAACTAAATTTACAACAAGATTGCTTATACATGATGTTTCGATCAGATTCATATTACAATAACTGAGACATTTTGCATTTTAGATTTTCTCCCCATCTCCTTCTGGCCCCATTTCAGTCGTTAACGAACTTGATCTTTAGTTCTACAAGAAACACTTACACATTGGCATGGTCAAACAAAAATGAGATAAACCAAGTGAGTATATATATAGATTTGTACATACATTATTATTTATTAACGTCCACTTTTTTGCCAAAATGACATACATATTATATATATATATATATATATATATATATATATATATATATAATTTTGGACAGGCCACTTTTTCTTCATTTACAACAGCCATACTCAAAGTGTTCCACGAAGCCCCTTTGGGGGCTCCGCAAGAATTTAGAAAAAAATTCAAAATACGCCTCTTACTGATTGGCTGTTCCACGATACGTGCACTCGGGCGACTCTTTGAAGCGACGTATCCAAAATGAATTCACGGATTCAAAATCCCTTTTTACCCAACATGCAAAAGCCCGAAAGTATGTCGATCAAGATATATGAATCATTTTTAGAAATGGCATTAGACACAAGTAAAGAGTCACTGTTCAAAACTACGCCTCTCAACTATTTTTGGTGCAGAATCCATGATGAATATCCAGTGCTTGCCATAATGGCACTGAAAGTTCTTCTCCCATTCCCAATAACATACTTGTGCGAAAGAGAATTGTGATTCTCAACCTATGCAGACTAGAAAAACAATGCTGCAATAGACTGGACGCTGCACATGTTATGAGACTTCCAAGTCTCTTCTACCAAACCTGATATCAACCAATTGATGAAAAATAAAAAACAGTTTCATACCTCATATTAGACTTTTTTTATTACTTCTATTATTTATTTGTTATGTAATAATTAACTGTTACATTGTAATAGTATTATGATTATTAATCAAGAAAAGCTGATTTCCCATAAGAGAAATCTGCTAAAAAAAAAATAAAAAATAATAATATTAGGTACCTAGAAAGGACAAAGGCTGCCCTGAGCTCCCTGATGACAGTCCCTATGATGATAGATGCGGCAGGGATGACGAAACGCGCCGGGTCCAATGAGACCCGCTCGAGCCTGAGTCTATCGCCTAAACCCATCGCCAGCCGGTGAAGCACTGAACCCACGCCTCCTACACCCAGCTCCTGGGAACCTCCTCCTACCTTATTCCCCTCCCCGCCTAATAAGGTCGCCCCATCCCCTCTACCTACAGATATGAATATGGAAACGGCTGTCTCTCGGAACAAAATGTGTTCACTCAAGTTGACCGGCTTTGACATTGAAAAGGCAAAATAGAGCGAGGGGGCATCAACTTGTCAAGCACCGAGGGGGAAATGCGCTCCAAATGAAATACTGGGGCACGAAGGGCCCCAATCATTTTCCGACGGGTTGACATTTAAATTTATAAACAATGACTTCAGGAAATACTGCTTCATCTGTAGTTACAGAGGATTAACATTATGCCAAACAAAACTATCACGAAAAACACTATTCGGACCAAGAATAAAATAAAATAAACGCATTAAACAACGAAGGTCAAGTTGAGGATCATATATATAAATATATATATATATATATATATATATATATATATATATAAAGATCTTATATATGAATATATAAAGATCTTATAATGAACCCTTATTCCAACCCTTGCTAGTAAGGAGCAATTTCCAGAAAACCATATATATATATATATATATATATATATATATATATATATATATATATATATATATATATATGGTTTTTTGCAGATTGCTCCTTTTATGCAAGTGTTGGAATAAGGATTTTATTAGTGAGTTTATCACAAAATAGATAACCCATTCGGGAATCGAAATAATAAGCAAATTGAAGACAGCGATGAGGGTACTTTTGTGCATTATACACAATTGCATGC
Organism: Riptortus pedestris; assembly: GCA_019009955.1. Classification (NCBI taxonomy): domain Eukaryota; kingdom Metazoa; phylum Arthropoda; class Insecta; order Hemiptera; family Alydidae; genus Riptortus; species Riptortus pedestris. The sequence goes on along the minus strand of CM032230.1, from coordinate 54,359,505 downwards.
ACATTGTGTATTTTAATAGTTCAATCAAGCAGTCTAGTAATGCCAGGCTACTCGCTGTCTGCTGTCAGAAGATATTTAATGGTCATTATTGTGTTACAGCATGTAGGTCGATCATTTTGGCTTATTAGCTATGCGTGTGTAAGTAGTAAATGTCCTATTCTAAGCCTAAACAACATAACTTGATCTCGTCGGGTAAGATCTTTCCTGAAATTTTCTTTTGTTTTAATTTTAAATCAGCATTGATATACAAGCCACTGTCCATTCCTAAATTGATTTTCAACCTTTAGTGAGACGATGACAGTGGGAATACTGTATTTCGTAATATATATATATATATATAATTTTATTTTCCTATATATTATTTTATGTTTTGTGGACATTTTTCTTTATTTCAACATTTAAAATTTCTGAACAAAAATAAATGATCCTGGAGCAACCTTGCGGAGCTCATCAAATAAATAATAATTTTAAATTAAAATTATTTTTTGAATGGCATTAATAAATTCCCGTACAATGCAAAAAATCACCCTTATCGCTGTCTTAAACTTATTATTTCGAGATAAAATCAATAACAAAACCATTATTCCAATCCTTGCTAGAAAGGAGCAACCTCTAGAAAGCCCGTCCACATAAGCATAAAGTGGACGTTTATAAATACCACAAACATAAAAGACAAATAATTCATAAAATGATGAGGTTCCTTCTTTGATCCAATCATTAAAAGAGAGATTAAGGTAAGAAAAAGAAAAAATGAAAACATTTTTTCAAATTCAATCAGCACACTGGATGAAGAATGTTGAGTATTACCTAATAGTAAGAGCAATGAATGGAATGGTTGGTAAAAGAAGCTTCGACTAGAACTTAACTTCATAATTAAAACTGACCACAATAATGTAATCCTGAATAATAATTTGTGTTAAGCGTCACATCAACGATTAATAATAACTAAAGTAAGATTATCTATATATATATATAAAATTGTAACCTCTGTCTGTACATTGATTTTTTTCGCGAAATTTCACGATAACTTTTCGTTTCACATGTCATAGACACCATAACTGCATTTTGTTTCTTTGGTGTCTGTTTGTTTGTTTGTTACCTTTTCACGCATAAACGGCTGAACCGAATTTTATGAAACTTGGTATGTATATTACTACTAGCCCAACTTAGACTTTAGGCTATATTAATATTCTCTAAGACAATCAGGAGTGGGGGTTATAAGGGAGGCCTGAAATTAAAAATAGCGATATTTCGTTTCCTATTGCTTATTCAGCAAATATGCCTATAACAAAAGTTGTTTATTTAGTTATTTACAGTAACTTTTGTTATATACACTTTTGCCGTATACGGAAGTATAAAGGCGTTATACGCTAAAAATTATAGCGGGAGTCAACAATTTTATTTGGCACAAAAGACTCAACCGAACTAAATAAAACACTCAGTATGTGTATTAGCACGAACGCCTTCCTTATAGTATAAGCCATACTAACATTTCTAGGGACGGTCAGGAGTGGGGGTTATAAGGAAGGCCTGAAATTAATAATAGTGATTTCTATTCTATTAGAATAGTAGATATAGAATACTATTGGGCCTTCGTCAAATATGCACATAACAAAAGTTGTTTATTTTGTTATTTATAGAAATTTGCTAACAATTAATTCAAATGTATGTCAATATTTTCTCCTTAATAATTCAAATCTATGCATAATGCACAGGAAACGGGAAATATAACAATATGCAGGAGAGTGAAGTCTTACATAACAAATTAATTTTATTATTAACAAATCCCCAGAAACGACGGGTGTTACCCCTAAACACTGGGACGGGTAAATGTCAAAATATTGTGCAAAGTAAAGCCTTGCCAAAAATATACCATCACCATTCAGCCTCAAATGAATTCCCGATCGAAGCCGGGTATTTGAGCTAGTATAATAATAAGTTGTTTGTACTTCCCCACTCTTTCGGCCTACCAAATGTAGTCGAAAAATCCTCAAATAAAGTATATCAGCAAAAACATTAGTTTTAAGCTTAAATGATACTCTATAATATTGTACTACTGAAACCAAATCATATATTAAAACCAATACAACCCTATGTTAGTCTGATACTATCATAATTGTAATTATAATAGTAAGGAATTACAGTACGTAGGATGTAACGAAGCTCACTGTATATAATACATTTTGTTAATATTTTTCAATATTTGTGTATAGCGTCTTTGCGAACTATAATCTATAAGGCGAGATCAATTGAAGAATTCGGCCATATAACAGTCTACATTAACGTTTTGCGTTTCACGAAATAGTGATTAATCAATTCCAATTTCATTCCTCGTTCAAAAACCAACAGTTGTTGAAACACCCCATGCAAGAATCATTCACGCTTAAAAAAAATGTATTGGAAGCAACATAGAACATGATTCAAAACCCCAATTTCTCAAAAATGTTGTCACTAAACAGGATGGAAGAATTTCATTTAGAGGGTCGATCACTAAATGAATTCAATGCCAACACTGTAATCGAACACTTGCCTCACAATTATGCAAGGGCTGTAAAGGCAACGCCAGAACGTACAAGGCTGGCCGTCTCAGCACCAGATACAAAATTTATTCAACCTGAAAGTTAAACACGACCCACGACAATATAATGTACGACTACTATTTAATTGATTTTGAATGCAAAAATTTGTATATAAAGCAGAGGTAATTTGATTGCAATTATATTTAAAAAAAAAAAAAAATGTTATAACGTCCTATTTTGGCTAATTGGGAAGGAGTACCGACCTTTCTAGGCATAGTGAAGCAAAGCTAAGGATTTCATTTAGCTAGTTCGTTACCAAACAAATTTCTATTGTTTACTTGGGAACGCCTTAACTTAATCCTTTTTGTTATAATAGTAAAGTAAAAAAGAGAAGGATCCAAACTGCCAATCTGTTTTACTTAGCTGCTGACATAACATATTTACGTGGATTATAAGAACGGAGTAATTTATGATGAATCACTTTTGAAGTACACACTTCTAATGTATTTACATAATTGAATGAATCACTTCTTAATTATTAACTCCTAGTAACCTATAAATAATGAATCCTTTTAGGAGGAAACTCCGTTAATAAGAATTAATTTTATTATTTAATTAAGAACAAAGGAATTGCTTAATTTTACTTTAAACTGACAGCAGTTGAAGCCCCCATTTGTAACATTCAAAATAACTATTCAGAATTAGTATTTTATCTAAATTTATAATATTCTTTTTAGAAAAAAGTTCATTATTGAATTGCAACGTTACCTAGAATCTTTTCATCTACCATTCATAAGTATTTTACATTTATCAGGATTAATAAAAGTCCGATACGCAGGGGCTCCGTTAACTAAGCAATTTCCCTTGTGCGCCACACATTTACATTTATCTCTAAAATTAATGGTTAAATGAGAACAATATTTGGTATATAAGCTTAAAATAAAGTGCTTCATGATATAACAGCTTATTGATAATATGACATGAGTAGGAGTGGGGGCTGAAGGCTGAAAACTATAAAATGCAAATATCTTGGTTAATAATCGAGATGGTGAAAAAAAGTACATAACAACATTTATAGAATACTACATTTTCAATAAGATTGGTTCAATATAGTTTTTCGATCCAACGCACAATATCGGAGATATTAAGAATTCTCCAAATTCGTCTCTTCTAAAACCCGCTCTCCTTGATGGATTTCAGCCAATAACGAACTTTATCTTTATTTTTACATAAAACTACTAAATATCGAGTTTGGTAACGCGATTAAACCAAAATTGCGACCGCTAGCACCAAAAGCGCTTGCCAGCTATACTCGATCATCAGCCAGTGACGACGGTCTCCACCGACAGGTATGCCAACAGTATCATTATTATATATATATATTAAAAAATCCCAATAGACATACAAATCGTAATCATCGTCGAAACGTGATCTTTAGAGTATAATTATCTAGGTTCATGAAGCACTTCCTATCTGAACGTTAGATTCTGAAGTATGTGCCTAGAATATAAAAAAGGTTTTCATTCATAATATTTCTCATTGTCTTTCATTTTTAATAGCCTTTGTTTTAATATGATTCAATGTTTAAGAAGTCAGTGAACTTGACGATATTCTCAGATTATCATTCATAACCAGATACTTCTTTGCCTTCTAATAAGTAACTCATCTGCATTCTATAGTCAAGTTATTTTCATAATCCATTCATTCTTTCCAAACATGTTAAAAGTTCCGGCGGACGCAATTGCTATTTTTATTTCATTTTTTTGGAGGTAAAATTAAATTTACAGAGAGACGTTTTACAAGTCAGTCTCACCGATTTGATTGATGCATGAAACCGTTCTATAATAATACCGATTAGAGTTTTATAATAATACTGGATAACAATTACAAACCTGTAAATCTGTAGATACAGTGTGGTCATCACTAACTGAACGTAGAGTACACGTTCGTGGCAATTAATAGAAATAAGAAAATAAAGAATAATACTAACTAAAAAATGAGAAAACATGAATTACTGCTAACAAAACATAAAATTAAAATAAATGCCAAAAATAGAATAGAAAATCTAATAAGACGCCCAAAGCGGGCTTTATTACCTGATAGGGCCCGAGACTACTTAAGCAGGGATAGCAGATACATACAGAACCATGAAACAAAGCCATGAGAAAAACGACAAAAGAAACAGGAGCTTTCAAGACAACGACAAGCCCTCACTACGAGCACCGCATATACTTTTTGCGTGACTAGTGACAGCACCTACCAACAGATTTGATTATTGAATCACAATTAGCATTGTAGATAAATAGAAAGGAAAAAAATCTTGAAATTCAGATTTCGTAGAATATTCATGAAGTGAGGATAAAATAGCAGTTCGAGTTGGATATACCTGAAGTACCCTTCCTGTATATACGTCGAAAGTGTGGATAATATATGTATCTAGTCTTTTGAATCGACAAAACCAAAAATACTTTCAATTATATTTACGAAATTCTAATTGGTGCTTTTAAACAGAGAAAAACATGGAATGATTAGGACACTAAAAATCGAACATTTCGCGGGGCCACAAAAAGAAGAAAACAAGATTCTGAAAACATGCCGTGGAGGGGGGAGTCGAAGAAGAAAGTACCCGAAAGATGAAATCACAAATTAGCCGTCAGTTAAAAGGCGCGGAGAAGAAGTCAAAAACTTGGAACCCAAAAAAACGTTAGAAGACATTTCACACACCCTGTGATAAACAAACCTTCGCGATTTGAGGGGAAAAGCCCAATAGAGGGAATTTATAAAGGAAACTAATTTTCGTTCTTTACAGTAAGTCTGTCATGCAGGTGCTGCATAAGCTATGCTAGATTTCTCAATTACTAGAATTGCACGTTTGTGATCAAAAATCGCCATTTATTCTCTATTTCTCCCGAAGTAAGAAATCTATGTAAGAAACAAGAATATATGCTCCTCATGAGTTTTTAGTGACTTAGTTAAAGTGACAATCGTATAAATAGAAGTGGAGATTTATAAGTAGAAGGCTGAAATAAAAGATAAATACAAGTAAGTCGGTTAATATTTGAGTTTAAGAAAGCATGAATCAACAACAGTTGTAGGAAATTAAATTTGAAACACCACTGTTACATACCATTATTCGACCCAACTCATTAATAGCGGAGGTACTTCGAACGTTTGAATTTCCCTGACTTTTCTTGGCCCAATCTGGGCCATTAACGAATTTGAACTTAACTGCTGCATAGTGTGTGCGTACATAAATAAACATTCATGTTACTCAACTAATAGCAATTTTCTCAACACCGCTCTCCTAAAGGTGAGGTAACCTATTAAGCGCCCCATATCATTCTGTAGGGTTATTATAAGCCATCCGTGGCTTCCTGATTATAGATACTATAGAAATGCATAATGGGATGCAACTGAGAGACTGTTTCCGGGCAGAAAGAGGAGCAACTTGTAGCAAGCTTTGAATGATGCCTGTAAATGAGGTGGGTGGGACGTCCGATTCAAGGTTTAATCCCATCTACGGATATTAGCAGTTGAAATGTGTATGAGGCATTGCCTTATCGAATTAAGAGCTCTGGAGGATCTTAGGGACATTTTCTCGCCATGAGTCACCAGTGAAAACCTGGAGGATTTGAGCTGAAAATGAATTTAAAGATGTTGAAGGTTTCGACGATATGAATTTTATTAATAGTAATACTATAGGGTCACTTTAAAATTTTAAGGATGTTATGCACTAAACTTGTAACTAAATACAAAGTTTGTCTAAATGTCGTAAATATCAGGCAAGCGGGTTCTATTTGGTGAAGATTTAAATAAATGTTATGAAAAAAGTTATTATTCTGAAGTTATGTTAATAATTATAATAATGCGACAACACGTTGCACTGGGACAAAACAGTACCAGTTTTTTATTGTTATCCGTTAACTTAAAGTAAATAAGTTATTGATGTCTTATTAATGATTTTTTTTTTTTTTTAAATGTGTTCAATTGTCCACCAAGCATGCTAAACAATTTATTTATAAGGAGTATCTGGCCAGACCGTGTAACCGAATGTAATATCTAAACTTTAATGTTTTACAAAGTATTTCAAAATCATTCACTCAAACCGAGCTTTTTTTCCACGGGGCATTTCTGACTACTTTAATATTGCAAACACAACAATCCATTGAGTCAATCATACGCCGTTCTTAATCATTGCAATATCCTTATAATGCAATGGATAATATACTCATGTCATCTGAAACGAGGAAAAGAATTATATATATATAATTTTTATTTATTATTTGTATCCTTCCTACAGTAACCCAATACGAAGGCCGTTTATTTATCTGCATGTCCCATACAACGTAGCATATCACATGCGTTTCGAGTACATTAGGAATAAATTATTACGGGAGGACAAGTTATATAAAAGATTAACAGCAATAACGTTAAATAAATAAATATATATATATATATATATATATATATATATATATATATATACATATATATATATATATATATATAAAGTTTTCGTCATCTCCAAGGTAGGCTAGAAGGACATTTGAGGAATTTTTTCAAAAATCGCGTCGAGTAAACCTCGATAGCTGATTTCCCTGAAGGGAAATCCGCTAAATGGTGATAGAAAAAGTCATCCATTTTCAAAAAAAAAAAAAAAAATGTAGCACTTGAACGTGTTGAAGGAATAAACTCAGTGCTCATTCGACTTCCTGATTATAAACTGTTGCTATCAAGACATCAATATGCTATATTTCGAACTCCATGATACTTATGCGGTTTCATTCCATAAGAAGAAAGAAATTACGCTTATCTGAAACCAGAAGACATATGCGACATTATAGGAAGAGAAAAAATATCTTGATTGCAATAAATTCAACGTCGTGAGTCAGATTAACAACCTCATCCCATACTCAAGCCAGAATCTCTTAATAGCCTTGAGGTGCCCTATATGGTGCAGTTATTTTTTCACTAGTGTCAATGTTATTTTCACACTGATATGTATCACAACAAAATTACATTCGGGATACTTTATGCTGGGCAATGTTGTTACAAGCGAAAAGAATTAAAAGGTCTAGGAAGCAAATGCGCATATAATGCATTCCCTTCCTGAACGACCTTATTCGCTCCAGAAGGTCATGACACCTAAGATATATAGTTTTGCATATCGCAAAAATACTTTCTAATCTGATTTCCATAAGCGATTTCTTTATTAAACATAATTGTCTTAGAATTTTCCAAAGATAAATCCAAATAATTTTGGGAGTACAAGAAAATAAAAATAACCCCATCCAAAAAAATAATTGTTGCGTATAGGAATAACTCACGGATGACCTTTGTGGAATATTATATATATATATATATATATATATATATTAGTTCCACTGAAGACCAAGTAGAATTGAACTGTATATACTGAATATCTGGCAGTGTGTTTCGATAGACGGAGTAATAAATATTACAAGTCATTAGTACAATGTTATACATGCATCAGATAAAAAAATGTTAATAACAGCTTATCTAGGTATTAAACAAACCACGAAGATTGTAATTATTCAGCATAATAAGTCGAACTTCCAAGAAAACCCAACATATACATTCTGGTACATTCCTTATGATATAAATAACACCAAGTATCATCTGCACCTAGGTTACATATTCATTGACCTTGAAAAGTCCATTCTGCAGCCAACTTCTCACAGACAGATTTTCAATTTAAGCGCAGTACTCATACGAATGAGATAAATATGAACAAATAATTAATAATGTCTGTATATCATATAAAGAGTTATTTCCGCTGGTATATATGATACTGTGGACATGCCAGTCGTTTGGACTCACACTTTAGCCACCATATCATCTTACAACACCATAATGCAAATAACATACCCAGGCTATAATGTAAACAACTTAATAATAGGGTTAAGAGACACACGTGTAAAACGACCTATTACATGAAGTACATTATACCAGCATTCGTTTGACTATACCTAAAATGTAAAAAAACCGACTTGGACTAAAACATAAACAACCTAATACAGATAACAGACGTATAAAACCCACTTGATTCATGAATAACTTAGCTTTGCGGGTTTGAAGAGGGTGCCTTGGATGAAAAGCTGTACTCGGTCATCAGCCAGTTACGATGTTCTTCACCGATAGGTAAGAAAACAGCAAATAAAAATGTAATTTAGAAATTACTTTGTGTTAAAACAACAAAATGTCTCATTTCAAACCCCTTATTTTCCCCTCAATCAGTTAACAAACTTTTTTCTATAATTAAAACAGAAAGTTACTAATAATAACTTCACTATACTGGTCCAGGACAGCGTAGTGCCAGAATTACGTCACGCAGGATCGGCGCAAACTAAGCATACTTCACTTGTGCTGGGGTGACACATTGATAACCTCATCACATGTCATATTTTCTCTTTCTCCTTAAATAAGAACCCTATGCAAATAATGTGTAGACATTAATGCGAGGCATAAGACATTTATTAGCATGTTAGGTTAATGTGAAAATCGCAAGAACAGAAAGATACTGAAAGGTGGAGGGCTAGTGCCTGACAACACAAACAAAACGAACTCGGTTCAAATTCGAGTTGAGGAAATAAATAATAACTGACAGATATAACTTTATACATAAAAAGGGTAGGTAGATAACATTTTTCTGAGGCATAATAAGAGACATATTTATAACGCCTGACAAATAATTGTCAACTTTGTTCAAAACTTTTTTATTTTGTTTGGTAATTTTGGAAGCTCAGTCCCCGCCATCAGAGTTGCAAGACAGTGGTGCCAAGGAGACACATGTATTTATGTAGAAACAAAAATGTATTTGTGTTGATGAAATGTTAAAACATTGAGTTTAGCAAATATTGGGCTCACTCACACACGTACGCCAAAAAGAAGCGCGCGAATGAATATCCACACATTTTATATAGAACTAGCCGCAATTTCTCAAGAAGAAAACTCTTCCGATACAGATGGAAGACAGACAGACAGTATCGTATTACGGCCATTGTCGAAAACAACAACTTTAATGTTACAAAAGAAAACTTCTTACAACACGAAAGTCCTGGTGGGATTATTAATCTCGTGCTTAATTCTAGAAATGAGCAGAGGAATAAGGGAAGAGAAATCTAAGGACAAAACGAGGGTGGTACGTGAGTTCTAGAAGTCCGTTCACGTCCTGGCGAGTAGGAAGGAAGAGATGGTGATCCTTCAGGGCTAAGGACGAATCCACACAAATTATTCACAGCGATACCGCCCATCCACCACACTTCCAACTTATCCTTACATATATTCAAGCCGTGTTCAGGCATGACCTCCACTTAGAATATATTACTTTCACATCCCAATCCAAATGCAAGTGTTAATTACACCAAAGACCTTTTCAATAAAGCAAAATAGGCTTCACTATATTTTTAAATTAAAAATAATCTAATTGAGAGCAATAAATGCACTTTAATTAACGAAAGTTATTATTTGTTTTATATAATATCTATCTTATGCCTTTATAAATATCGCTTACCGTTGAAATATTAAGATCCCGTTAGCATAACAAGCCAGCTATCAGCTGATAGCCAACTATGCCCTTGGATTTTATTTCTTAAAGCCTATTTTCTTCTCGGAGATATTCACGTTACCCACATATGTACAGTGCGACTTCATAAATAATTCTCCTCAATACCCACATGTCAATGTGTGTTAAATGGGTAGTTAAGAAGATTCATCATACAGTGATTATAAATCACTTCTAGACAATCAATTAATGGAATTTTATCTTTCTGAAAGATTAAAAAAAATGTTATTTATTAACATGGCTCAGGTTAGCTATGTAAGTTAAAGCGTTGGCGTTAATTTCACATTAAAAGAGTGGTGGTAATCTGTAGATAGCCCGTCCCAACTAGCCACAGTAGCAAAAAGTGGACGTTAATAAATAACAATAATAATAATTATTATTTATTAACGTCCACTTTGTAGTAATAAGGCTAATTTGGACGGATTTTCTACAGGTTACCGGTCTTTGTTATCCAGGGACGGGACTAAGGAATTTATTTAACGAGTTCGTCACTAAATAAATTCCTATTGCTACAAGAGATTTCCGCGGAATCATCATATTTCATGCCAGGAACAATTCATACATCAGTTCCCTTCAGGGATTCATAAATATCCAGGATCTATACGAATTAACAGGAAACAAATTATTCAAAAGAGCTTATGCGGACACCAAGAATTTCAATCGGACACCACCGGTTACCATCCTAATATAGCGAGGGTAGGACTAAGGAGTTTATTTAATGAGTTCGCAACTAAATAAATTCCTATTGCCCAGGTGGGAATCGAATTCACGATTCTACGTTTACCAAGCTTAACAAAAATCAATATGATAATTAAAAAAAAAACCCTGTTGCAATAGTTACTACTTACGATTTTACTGAGACTACTTGATACACTTTTATATATCCTGAGTGCTAAGCATCATCATTGGGGACAACAAACAGGTATAGAACCAGTGGAACGACACAGTTGGGTTCTGAAGACGCCATTAAGGATTGCAATAGAACTATGTTGACACACACACACTAATTTATTGTTATAATCGGTTTAGGACGAGTGAGGGTTTCATTACCGTTGACAACTAAGAAAATACAAGTAAATCAATCAATATGCAAAGAACGCTCAAAAATGTTATAGCACAACAGTTCTTAAAATATCTAGATATTTGCCTCACCGGTATCAATTTGAGCTAGCGTAACAAACGCAGATAAGTCCAATTTATATAAAGGCACCGATCTGCAAATGTAATAGCATTTGTTAATTAAGGTCCTAATACTTCAAAAGAGGGTAATTTTTCTATTTGTATGAACATGTTGAACATATGGTTGCATGGCCGAGCGTGGTCATCTTCAAAACAAACCTTGAGCTCCTCGGCTGCCTACAAATGGATTCACTGGTCACACATTTATCGACATTTGGATAATAGGTCAATGAAGGAAATTTTGTTGCACAAATACTAGAAAAAAAGAAACATATTCAAAACAGTCTAATTGTCGTCTGAAGAAACGAAAAGTGAAAATCTAAAACTTCTCAAGCTTCACTAGGGACGGCCGTAGTAGCAATTACAACAATATTTACTATTTAATACATCAACAATTTACTGAACTATTTCTCGTATCTAATCAATCCAATCTAGCTTTTTTCCTCTTAATCTATATCACAGTATTATTTATTATTGGTTTTGAAGAGTTTCTTCAATATAACAGAGTAAAAACAAACAATTTTTATCTGAATTTAAATAAAACTATTGCCCAATCAAATTCTACAGTAACATGAAAATATAAAATACCAACATAATATGGGATGAAACATCTTGGAAAACAATTTCTTGTATAAATAAAATTAAAACTTTTTAATCATAGAAAACAAGGTAATAAATAACTTAATTTTTGTGCGGAAAATTAACGTGGCAGAAATATCCAATTTATTATAAGGCGCAATATTAGCGTAACAATATGATCCTGATTTTTCCAAACGTCTTTATAATTAATATATGCAGTATTTACAGGCTAATTGAGTTCGGGAACAGGTAAACCTGATTTTTTCGGGACAGAACAAAGGAATAAGAGTCATTAGGACATGCAGTGGTTTCCTATTGCTTTCTGCATCAGACCATCCAGCAAAAAAGGCATCATTAGAAAAATTCTATCCACACCAGTAAAGAAATGGGTGGAGAAAATTCTATTCAAGGTCCAGATTAATATGATAAAACTTAATATTTACTCATTAAAAAGTTATTTATTTTAGTATTCTAACATATAGGATCGGAGCACACTTAAGACATTTTTCAAAAATTGCATCGAGTAAAATCTCTAAAGCTGATTTCCCTTGAAGTCAATCGTGCAAGGGACGCCTAATTAAACAAGTAAATTTCCCTTAAGTAGAATCAAATATAAATTTCGACATATCACATTCTCTTCACCATTAGTAAGAGATATACAAACGCATGATTTAAAATTTAAGCTGGACATGTAACACAATAATCCGAAAATCACTTGGGTAGCTGTGGAGGTTATTTTACGATAAATACGAAAAATTCAAATATTTCTATCAATTTTCAAGCTGGAGCCAAAAGAAAATTCATTGCTATTGTCCAAAAATAACTATTATAAAACAAACTTGACCAACAAGATCGAAAATATAAAATTGTTCGATGTAATACATAATAAACGAGAAGAGTTTTACTATTGCACTTCCCACCTCGTTTCTAATTTTCTTTTGGCCCGATAGTGGCAACTAAGGAACTTGAAAATCAGAGTTACAAACAAAGTTTACATGTTGAATTTGATCAAGGTTAAATTAAAATGATGACACCAGAGAGTTAAAATACAAATATAAATATATTATACATACACGTACTCTAACAACCGCGCTCAACCGAAGACGCCAGCGCACACCCACTTATTCCGTCTGGTTTTCGTATGAACCGAAGGGATTCAAGATATATATTTCTTTAAATCATGTAATAATGGCCTCACAAGCTGGCTTCCATTAAGGGTAATCCTCTAAAGCAAAACTTCATCCAGTATTACTCTTCAAGGTAAACTCAGACAAGAATATCCAAGATGTCAAAAGATAAACAATGGATCAGGCAATCAGCCGCAATAAAACACCTAGTTAGAAGTGATATACGTCAACAAGTTGGGGCTATTAGCACTCAATGTATTGTTATTTACTATTGGAAATTACCTATCCTCATTGAGCACTTATCATCTAAAAATATACACGGACAGTTCTCAGATACACGTGAGTCCCACTTCTGCATTTATAGAGAAGGAAATCTATCCAGAAATCAAGCAGTTTTGATGAGATCTAAATGAGTAGTAAATCAACCCAGCGAGGAAAGTACGATTTTAGTGCAACAAGTCTTAACTTAAGAAGTCCAGTGTCTATTAAGCAACTTTTCATGTTAATTCTACATTAGAAATACTTGAAATATTAAAAAAGGCAAATGGATTTGGGAAGTTACGGTAAAATAAAAGAACTAAACTTTATAAAGACCTTGTATGAAGCAACAAAGCTTCGAATGTTTTGAAGTATGTTTGTCTCCACTCCCAAAATGACATCAAAGAAGAAACTTAAAACAGCAAAAATGGAATTTATATACTTTTTGCCATGCAGATTTATATGTCTGTTCAGAAAGATAAATAAATAAAAGGGGGATTATTTCCAACTTACCAAGAGAAATTAGTCATCTCTATAGGAAAATAAGATAAAGAGGATGTTGTAGAAGTGAAGAAAGCAAAGACCCGACGCAGAGGCTTATCTAGAGCTTAAAGGCGAAAGACCAGAAATATCAATCAACGACTTGCATCGCAAACCTAACTACTTATAAGAGCCCAGACAGGTGATTCAAACACTTAGAAAGAAAGGTGTCCAGGGAAGTCAGGAAGACGGCACAGTTACACGTGCTCAGACAGCTAATACTAGCAGAACAATGTAGAGATGGTTTGATGGCCTGGGGGACTAACAGAAGTTGGTCAGAGCAGTTGGGGAGCGGAATTGAACAGTTCTGAAGAGCCAGAAACTAGAAACACATGTTTCAACAATATACCTTCGAATGCTTTTAAAAGATGGAGTGACAACAGGCATAAAACTGAGGTGGATAACAAAATAAAGAATCCAGCAAGGCGCGAGGAAAGAAAATTTGAAAAATAAAAAGAGAAAAAATAATTTCAGAAAAAGATAAAAACTGCGACGAGTTTGACAAGATCAAATTCAATGGAAAATCTTCAGAAACTCAGATTACTAAACAAAGTAAATTAACAATTGCGGCTAATCTTGAAATAAACACCAATAAGAGTTACTAAAATAAATTTAACTAGGAAAATAAAATCAAACACATAAGTCTGAACAGAATTATAAACTATTATTTATAACCAAACCTGAATTTAATCCTGATCTTGAAATTTTCCCATGTTAGTTACAAGTCCAGCATTCTGTACCAACCACTATGAACAATAGACACGTTTGTTTCATGAATATTACCAAAAAACGTCCTCCTTTTTCTAGAGACCAGACCTATAAATATATCAATGCCAACGGCATTATATGTGCCGACGCGAAAAGCATTTTAACTACGATAATGTAAACGTATTTTATCCCAGTACTAAACTTCCATCACATCATCAACGCACATGATATGGCTATTCATGAATTCTTACTTTACTAAGTAGACAAAAAGGTTAGAATTACTCATTACAAAAGTTTTTCGATCTCCAACAGAATCTAAAAGAAAGGGATGCAATAATACTAACCAACGGTAAGATGCCTTTAAAACACTAAGTGCATTAACGGATTAGGCTTCATTAGAACAGGTTTTAGCAGCATAATTTTACCATTTGTGTTCTTTTCGTTTAGAATACCTTGAATTTCTAGCATCAAATAACCAGACTAAACATTTCCAAAAACACGTACTACACGTGTGTTCTACATTTCTATCATGGAATATGTTGCATAGAAAACCAGTGTAGGTGGTTGGGGTTTTAGGTCATTCCTTGTAAGGACAATGCATATTCATATACAACAGAATCTATAGATATAAAAACCTACGCACTTCATCCTCCCCAGTAAAATTATACCACTAGTGGAGACACTGCTATGTGCTAGAAAGTTTTTTAATGGTATATCTAACCTCCATCTAGAAAAATAAATTGATTTGATGTCACAGCACTAGTGACGTGGATCAAAGCAACTGAATCGGATTAAAAGCAAATTTTTGTTTTTCCCGGATATTGGGAAAAAAAGACTTTTCCTTCACAATTATTTATATTATTATTATTTATTTATTTTAATTATATATTAAAGAGCTAATTCTTTCAAATAGCACCAGTATACGTAATCTTACGTGCTGACGGTAGAATACGAGCTCGTATGCACGCTCTTTAATCCTCAGCAATAAAGTAAACTGAGAGGGAATAATTAGGTGTTTTAAAACAACGCCTATTATTTTAATTTATCATTGTTGAAAACAGAAAAATGCAAATATCTCGGTTAATATTCAAGATACAGAATAAATGTATATAACATTATTTATAGTAAATTTAATTTCTAATAAGATTGATTCTATATAATTTTTCGATCCGACGTATAGTAACGGAGATATTTCGAATTTTCAGAAATCCTCCCCTCCAAACCCCCCCTCCCACTGGTCCGATTTCCGCCATTAACGAACTCGATATTTATTTTTGCATAAATATCGAGTTTGTAACGATCAAACGAAAATTGCGACCGTTAGAGCGTTAACAGACAAATATGGAACTATATATTCAGACTGCTTCAGACCGTATCATGGGCTAATGAAGCTGCCTGGAATGTATTACAAGCATTACACAGTAGACTACTCTAAAAACTTTGTTGACCTAAAAACAGGAGCGCATACTCAAAGGATAGAGTCTGTTTGGTCTAGTGTCAAACGAAGAAACAAGGTGGAGTGTGGTACTAGAAGATCTATGTTGGATTCATATCTCTGCGAGTGGATGTGGAGGAGGAGATATGAAAAGGATTTATTTATGAAAATCCTGGAGGGTATTGCTCGTTATTGGTCTCGTAAATGTTAGTTGTTTTATTATCTTTTTATGTCGTTTAATTGTTTCTCTAGAAATAAACACATGTTCTAACCGTATTATATTATTTATAAATCACAGTTGAATCACTGTTATTCACATTCAGAAAATGAGTGGGTAAAGTAGAAAAGACCCGCTCATTTCAACTAAGAGAAATCTGCTAAAGGGCTATCTGCTCCCCAGGACTTCCAGAATCTATGCAAGGAGCACTTGCCGTAACGGAGGAGCAATAATTGCACAAGCTCAGCCTGATAGCTGATAGAATCGTGGAGATAAATCAGACAGTTTCAACTTCAGATAAGCAGCCTTATAGACCCCAATACAACCTATACACTGCTGTAGATCGGATGACACAAAAGGTTCAAACATTAAAATCTCAACTTGCTGACCTGGATAGAGTTAAATCACCTCGAAGTCAAGGTAATCTTAATCTTAAGAAGAGTAGCGACGGGAGATATTTCTATCTCGATTATTATCTTGAAAAGGCCACTAAATGTCAGGAACTCTGTTCTGCGAAAAGTACGTTAAATTTGAGACATTGTCGGCCGAGGCAAACGGACGACGTTACTGAAGTAAAAATCAGCCGCCTATTTAACCGTAAGCCGTGTATCGAGTACTTCATCGATACAAGTGCTGCAATTTTTCTATGTACTTCGAAGCCAACTTATCGATCTGAACCTTCCGAATTCACAATCGCAGCAAATGCTAGCTCACTAAACCTCTACACATGGTGAAACGCAAATTTAATTGGGCATAGAACTTCAATGAATGTTATCATGGTACCTCATTTAAGAGGAAGTGAACCAACTAATCATCAGTCCTAATCTTTTCTACTGCTACAATTGAAAAGCAGATTTAGTGTGGTGATAATGATCAACAAAGCACGGCAGATTTGCGAATCTTTTACGTCCAGCTGTTTGTGCCGTTGAAACTGGCGAACAGAACAATAATTTACTACAGAAGTTCAAAACAATTCATTAACGCCCCTGTCCATCCCCTAACGCCTTGGCATATTCCTCCACACT
This sequence comes from Riptortus pedestris, assembly GCA_019009955.1. Taxonomy (NCBI): domain Eukaryota; kingdom Metazoa; phylum Arthropoda; class Insecta; order Hemiptera; family Alydidae; genus Riptortus; species Riptortus pedestris. Next base: position 54,342,333 of record CM032230.1, on the reverse strand, counting down.
AAAATTAAAATAAGTTAATTTTAACTCTGAAATTTTTCGTTGCAAAAATGTTCATAAATTTGTGACCAACTTTAACTTGCTTTAAATTCACATGGCTCAAGGGGACTTTCCTAAACAGCGGTTATCACACCTTTTTATTAATTTCAGTTCAGTCCAGCGTATGTAGTTTAAAAGAACGTCGTATCACTTTCACTCTCATCGTAGACACAGTGCCGAGAGCCTCTTCAGCAGTGCCTACAGATTGCAGATGGTACATCGGATTCGGAAGCGAAAATGAACACAATATACATTCCACCCGCGGATTTGCCGTGTTATTTGTGTTACCATCGATTATAACGAGAAAAGTGAATAATAAGTCTTTCTAATATGGTTCAATAATGGTCAAACCAGGATTTATGTTGACATCAAATAAGTCTATCAATAACAAATAGAGCTATTGGCATTACAGTAATAAAGCGATTATTCTGAACTTTCATTATTTTTCGAAAACCGCAACATGAGTGCAAGCTCAATAGTCTTAAGGAAAATCCGGTAACTATGAGGACTATACCGTTCACAGGAACACATTTCTACTATATTTGTAAATCTGTATGTCTTTGCGTATGCAGCACATGAGCGTTCTTGTGCATGAAAATACAAGATCGCGTCACGCGAAGAAGGGATGTTGGGGATTAGAGAACGTGTGTAGCATGACAACGTGAAGTGCAAAATCATGAATACTTTTGTTATTATTCAATACCCTACAACGATACTTGATTAAACTTGTTTAACAAATTGTTTGCTAAATTGTTACATTTTGTTGCACCTCTAAACCAAAACATTTTATAGGTTTATGCTTTTTTGCTCTCTAATTATTGAATTTTCATTAACTAAAGCGTTAATAATTCGAGTAAAAATATAACTACCTATTTTTGGGATCCTTACAGTATAGACAATGCGATATGCAATGCGGGAACGTAGGTACATTGGTGTTTGTGTGTAAGAGACTAACTGAATGAGGAGGGCATGTCTCCGCAACTGAAGAGTTGTTTATTAATTTTTATAGCCTTTACTAAAAATGGGAAGATCATTGTTAGAAAATTATTACATAATATTTCGTTGAAAATTACTACTGGCACATGCCAGCACAATGTTAAAGAGTCAAATGTATTTTTAGGATTTTAATGATAATTTGATACTTTAAACATGGTTTAACCTTCTAACGGGTGCGCCATTGGGGCTGACGTGACCGGGAGCACACTTCAAACAAATATTTAGGTCGAAATCATTGAAACAAAATACACGTAAATTGGTTAATTTGGAATAAGACGTATAGCACTACGTTTTTTTTCGTAAATATACATAATTAAAAATACTATTAATTCGGAAAATAAAGGACGTTTAATTCTAATTTAGAATTTGAGAAAGTAATATTTGTTTCAACATATGAATCAATAACTATTTCATGAAAAGTAGGTAATATGTATTTTTTAAGGAAATTAATCAATTGGCTTAAAGAATAAATAATATTGTTTATACAGGAAATAGGATCATGTTAAGTAAAATATGCGATAGCATGAAAACTTCGATATAAAAAAGGCCATTTTGACGATAGGCTCTTTCAATCCTAAAAAATAAAAGAAACACAACACACACACACATATATACATATACTTATATATACTAACTAACTCAGCTTCCCGTTAATTCTAAGTGTTTTTAACGAATAATGTAGCCTCCAAAGTTCGTATATGTTTATATTTGGGCATCGAATGTTGTATCTGTAATTCGAAACCTTATCTCTAAAATTCGCATTTTGTTAACGTAAGACTCTGAAATACAAAATAAGTACAAATTCAAGCCTGTAGAAACATGAACAGGTGTGTATTCGCCATTTTAGCAGATTTCCCTTAAGGGAAATCAGCTATTGAGGTTGTACTCATGACGGAATTTTCGACATTTTTCTTCAAATGTCCATCGATCCTACCTAGTAGATGACGAAAATGAGGTCCGTTCAAAACTGTATATATATATATATCTATATATCTATCTATCTATCTATATATTTGTCTGTTACCGCTCTAGCGGTCGCAATTTTTGTTTGATCCTAACCAAACTTCATATTTAAGCGTTTTATGTAAAAAGAAAGATCAAGTTCGTTAACGGCTGAAATCGGACCAGTGGGAGGGGGGGTTTAGAGGGGAGGATTTTCGAAAATTCGAAATACCTCCGTTACTATACGTCGGATCAAAAGATTGTATAGAACCAATCTTATTGCAAATAAAATTTACTATAAATAATGTTCTATACATTAATTCTCTATCTTGAATATTAACCGAGATATTTGCATTTGTATTCTGCGTGTCAACAATAGGCTGTTCCGAGTTTCCGACGAGAGCTCTGGCGGCCGTTTCCATAACTATCGTCCCTCGTGAATAGGTTTAGAGGTTAGGTTAACTGTTAGAAACTACTGGGTTATTACGCCCTAAATAATGTTTTTTAGGTTTAGAGGTTTCTTACTACTACAGTTGTTATTAGGCAGATTTCTCTATTGTAAAACTTCACGTGGGAAATCTGCTTAGTTCACGCAGCCCCTGCGTGACGGACTTTTATTCTAAGTAAAGGTGTGCCTCAGTAATTAGAATTTCATTCTCACTAAACTCTATTATTCATACTTCGTATAATTCTAAATAAATTTGCCGACCCAAAATTTCGAATTCTGTTCGTGGTGCAATATTTATTGCTTCATAAGTACATCAATAGCTCTGATGTCTCTTGAGTGGAGCACGGCTGACGAGGAGGAGTTTCAAATTAGATACCTCCCTCCCAAACAGTGCCATCCGACTAACAAGGGGAGTGCACGGCCTCCCCCCCCCCCACCGAATTTTTTTGTGTTTAGTACCTGATTAAAAACCAATTCTGTTAAAGCGAGAGAACGCACTTTTCAAGCGTTCGTATAAAAAAAATTGTTAGTTTGCCAGAATGTCTTGAGTTGTTCCCAAGGTGTGTACTTCAAGGCGTCCTCCGTGGCTAAGGGGATAGCACTTTCTTTTTGCAATCGGAAATCTCGAGTTCGAAACTCGCCGGGAGCGACTTTTTTTTTTTTTTTTTTGCTTCTAGGTCGTTTATATAATATTAATAACTAAATAAAAAAATGTTTTATTATTTTATAGCGTGTTCCATAAATTGAACTGGTATAAGTAAATAGTATAAAATAAATATATTATTAATTGAAAATATGATATTCCTATCATTGGGATAACAATTTTATTGCAGATGACAATGGTGTTTAAGAGTAGAATGTATTTTAATACTACATTATATTTTGTGATTCTGTTCAATCAAATACGAGCAGTTTTGGACTTGATAAAATGTTTAACTTGATGATAGAAATATACGTCAGTGATCCAAGGTCAAGCATAATTAAAATATAGCTCTATCGTAGAAAACTGTTAACCTTCCTAGGACTGGGTGGATTGTAAAACGTTAAGGACTGAGTGGGGTCCGCACGGACCCCAACTTTAAATTTCAATTTTACACACTAAACCACATTTAATTCTTTTTTCTTTAAGGTATTTAATATTTAGGTATATTATAGGTTAAAATAAAATAAATACAAATATAAAAATAATTTTTGTTTATTTATTAATAAAACGTTTAAAAAATTTGTACCTTTTGATCATTAAAATTATTAATTTACAAAAAAAAGTTTTATAGTAATTAAATAAGTTATTTTACTGTTATATTTATAAACATCATGAAAGCAAAAAAACATTAAAAAAACAAAAAATAAAAAAGAAATACTAGTTTTCAACATTGACACAATTTATACATGCAGGATTATGATTTGTATGTTTTGGACATATAAATTGTCCACAGCTGTTACAGAAATTTTTAACTTTGATATCGACTTTTCGAGGAGACAAATAGCATCTTCCCCTACTTTTGGGCCTTGTTGCTGTAGCAATCGACGTCGAAGGCTTCGATTCTTGATTTTCTTCGATGTCGATGCACTTTTCCATCATTCTCATAGTATCTCTCTTCAGCCTTCTGCATAAATGTGGATTATTCAATCTTTCTCGAATAAGCGGTTCTGCTAATTTCTTTCCCAACTCCAAGAGAAAAATCCGCCTTCTGTCAAGTGAAGATTTCATATACACCCGAAAAGGACATCGTCCTCTGAAAGGAACAAGTTGTTCATCAATTGTCAAATGGCTTCCAGGGTGGTAATGTTTTGGTAATTTTTTGTAAATATATCTATTACGTCTCTTATAGGAGCTAACTTGTCTGTGGATTTCCGTTCCAACCTTGTGTACATATTGTCAAATCTACAATTAGAAGAAATTTCTTTGAACCGATCTCTCGACATCGTAGATGAAAAAATAGGAATTTTGAAAGGGTAACTGTCCGTCCATAGCATATTTATTGGTTCTCTATTGCTTTTCATGGCTCCACTAATTATCAGTAATCCGATATAAGCATACATTTCGGTAGGGGTAACATTTTTCCACAACAAATTTTTACCATGTTCTTGATTATATATGAATGTATTATGAAATCTCTGATTTGTAGAACTGACGACAATGTCTATAATGTCCGGAGAAATAAAAAGTTTGAAAATATCTAAAATTTCACTATCTAATGGAATTTGTTTAGAAATACCTGGTGGCATGTTGATAATATTCGAAGACCTTGATTTTCTTCGCACTAAAGGTTACTTCAACTAAAAAGTTTCATCTTTAGATAGAAATATTTCTCCTAAATCTTCAAACGAAATTTCGTCTGTGAAATAATCTGCCTCCAATTCATCATTATTAGCCTCTTCTTCAATTTCTAAGAAGTCCTCATCTTCAGAAATCTCATTTCCCGAATCAAAACCAGAAGGGTGATCGTGTGTTTCGCCTGGTAGATCATTGAGGCTGTCCTGCTGTGCAGCGCGAGCTAGTTCTATGATTTTCACTGTCCGAGAAGAAAACATGTTGACACATACAAATGTAACACGAAACTGATTCTTCAAAATAGGGAGAGAGAAAAGTAAAATCTAAAGGTCAGGAATTTTTAGGAAATTCAATTACGATTTATGAAAGAAATAGGCTTTAGAATTCCTGTGAAAGAAATTAAACCACATTAGCTCCATGTTTTTCAAATTATTAAGTTAATATTATTGAGTCGATTTACTACCAAGAAAAAGTAATTTTAAAGTTAAAAAAAAAAGTTTATTTATACCAAACTAAATTTGGTCTCACTAACGACTACGTGGGGTCATCGCACACCCCAGGCCTGTTTTTTGTCATATTTGTTCAAATATCATGCAATTTATTTAGTTTTTTCTATTTATTTTTTGATATTTTGAATCAAGACACTTGCAGAGGAAAACTCCTAGAAGGACTAAGGGATATCTATAAATTTATAAAAACGGCTAGCGAAAAACGAGCCGTGGGGTGCAGGATGACCCCACTCAGTCTTAGGAAGGTTAAAGAATATTTCTATGTCTAGAGCTAGAAAATTGTAAATATCTTTATTTATTGTAAAATAAAATAATATAAAATAAATTGGTAAAGATAGATAAAACTGTTTAAAAATATTAATAAAATATCTGCATTACTGTTGATAATTGTTATATACTTACGTTTAACGATATGACAAAAATTGCGACCGCAAGAGAGATAAAAGACAAATATGTATATATATAAATAAATAAATATTTTCGGACGCAATTTTTGTCTTATCGTTACCAAACGATATATAATCGTTTTACGTAAAAAGAAAGGTCAAGTTCGTCAACGGCAGAACTCGGACCAGGGGAGAATTTTGATAATTCGAAATATAACCGTTGTTATGAGTCGTATCGAAAAATCGTATAGAATCTCTCTTATTGCAAATGTAATGTTCTGTAAATGCTTTTATATGCATTTATTCTCTAACTTTAATATTAACTGAGATATTTGTATTCTTTTAGTTTTCGACTTGAGTAAACCCTACTCCTACCTACTCATGTCACATTAACAATACTCTGTTGTATAATGACATATTCTCATTGACCTTTTACTTTTTAAGATGAATGCAAATACGTGGCGTACGTGGGAAATCTGTTTAGTTAACGCAGCACTTGCATGGTGGATTTTTCGAAGTTCTTTTAATGAATTATATATATATATATATATATATATATATATATATATAGAGAGAGAGAGAGAGAGAGAGAGAGAGAATTGAACTTCCGTCATCTACTAGGTAGGATCGATAGACATTTTCGAAAATCGCATCATGAATACAACCTCAATAGCTGATTTCCTTGAAGGAAATCTGCTAAAACATATTTCCCAAAGGCATTTTCGTTAAAATAGTATCCACTTAAAATTTAATTTAATTTACACAGTTTTATTGAAGGTTACAAATTCATAAGGTATGCATATTGCTTGGTTATAATTATCCATTATTAAAATAATATAATTGAGACATGAAAAATATAAAGACAATTACAGACACAAAGGAACATATTACTGAATAAAAAACCCAGAGTAAGTTAGCTTTAACCTTGACTTCAATACAAACAAATATTGCACGAGTATATTTTTCTTTCAGTGCTTACCCATCGATTTGAGGTGAAATTAGGATTTCATCAGAAACAATTAAAAACTGTTCCTCATCGGCAATCAAAGACATATTTCTACTTTTTTAAAGAAACAATTATACTATCGCACTTGAAAACTAACTCCCAAAAAAAGTTGAATGGATAGTCGAACGGTGCAGGCCAATGTGAGAGAGCTGTTGTCGCCAAACTTACGTTATGTTGGCGTGGCTATCCCCCCCCCCCATTCATTCCCTTAAATCTGAGTATTTGCGTTACATCACCAACCGCCTTTAACCTCATATACTAAATCTGAGCCCGACACTACTTAAATAAAAATATTAAAAACTTAATTTGAAATACCATTTGAAGTAAAAATTTATTTTCCCAAATTATTTCCATTAATACTTTTGAAATTTATTAATTGCAAAACTAATACAAATGAATTTATAATGAATGCCAATTTTATTAGCAGATTTCCCTTGGGGGAAATCAGCTCAAAATTATATATATATTTGAGGTCAGCTCAAAATTATATATATATTTGTTTGTTACCGCTCAAGCTGTCACAATTTTTGTTTCATCGTTACGAAACTCGATATATAAGTGCTTTATGTAAAAAGAAAGATTAACTTCGTTAACGGTTGAAATCGGACTGGGTGGAGGGGCGTTTAGAGGGGAGGAATTTCGAAAATTCTTAATATCTCCGTTATTATGCATCATGCAAATTATATAAAACCAATCTTTTGCAAATGTAATGTTCTATAAATGTTGTAATGGTCATTTTTTTCATTACCATTAATATTAACCGAGATATTTGCATTTTTTAGTTTTTGGCCCTCAGTAAACGCCCACTCCTACTTATTCTACATCAACAGTAAGCCGTTGCATTATGAAGCACTTCATTTAAAGCCTAAATTACAAATAGGGTTTTCATTGAACTTTTACGTGATGAGATAAATGCAAATACGTGACACAAGTGGGAAATCTGCTTAGTTAACACAGCCCCATGGCGGACTTTTTATATTGTAAATATATTTTACTCCATATCTCATAGGAATGTGGACATTCTTCTACTTCTATTAAACTAAAAATACAAGGGAGAATTAATAAATGTCCACTTGGTGCTACTATGGCAATTGGGGCTAGTTTCTATAGGTTACCAACACACTTTTGTAACCAGGGTGGGACTAAGTATTTGATTTAATGAGTTCTTCTAAAAATATATTATCATTGCCCAGATGTGAATCGAGCCCACCACTCTAGGTTTACAAAGTGATATAAAGAATATTGGTTATATAACATTTTACGATCTGACTTATAATAACGGAAATATTTTGAATTTTCAATTCCACCCTCTCAAAACACTCACTATCCCACCCTCGATTTCAGCCAATAGTAAATACGATTTTTAGTGTTGACTAAAACTGTTAAATATTGAATACGGTCTAGGCAAAATAAACATTTTCGAGTAAAGAACAAAAACTTATTTGATGATGTCATCAGAACATATTTGCATGTCTCGCAAAGTAAAAGTTCATTGAAAACCATATTAGGTAATTCACCTTGGAATGAAGAGGTTCATGATATAACAACTTACTATTAATATGACATGAGTAGAAAGGGGAGGGGGGTTCTGAAAGCCAAAACCTAAAAATTCCATATATCTTGGTTAATATTCATGATACAGAAAATATGTATAGTACACATTTATAGAACATTAAATTTGTAATAAGATTGGTTCTGTACACTTTTTCTATCCGAAGTATAATAACGGAGATATTTTGAACTTTTGAAATTCCCCTCTAACCCCTCCCCCTCTCCCACAGGCCCAATTTTAGCCGTTTATGAACATGATATTTAGTTTTACATAAAACGTTTAGATATCAAGTTTGGTAAGAATCAAACAAACACAGAATGGAGGAGGGGATTAGAGGGGAAATTTTCAAAATTTGGTTATAGAACCAATTCTATTGCAAATTTTATGTTCTATGATTGTTGTTATAGCATCTTGATTATTAACAGAGAAGTTTCCATTTTTTAGATTACAGGCTTCAGCAAACCACCACTCCTGTGTATGTCATATTAAAGATAAGGAGTTACATGCTGAACCACTTTATTCAGAGCTTAAATACCAAATAAGGTTTCCATTGAACTTTTACTTTGTGAGATACATGCAAATACATTATGTGATGACGTCATCAATTAAAATTTTTCATTCTTTACTAGATAATGTTTATTTGATCTATAGCATACTCGATATTTATCCGTTTCAGTCAACACTGAAGATCATATTTGTTATTAGCGGAAATCAAACCTGAAATAGTGACGGTTTAAGAGGGGTGGGGATTCGAAAAATATCTCTGCTATTATGAGTTGTATCATAAAATGTTACAGAACCAATCTTATGAAACTACCGATGTTCTACAATTGTTGTTTAATGTATTTTTTCGTAACTCAAACATTCAGAGAATTATTCGTTCTTTCTTGTTTTCTTCCTTCGGTAACCACCTCTCCCTCCTTCTACTCATTGATTTTGATTTTACATATAAATAGAGAATATGTGGTGAGATGAGATCACATGTGTGTTATACCATCAAGTGGGAAATCTGCTAAGTTTAGGCAGCCCCCTACATGACGGACTTTTTTAGTTAAGAGAGATGCATACATATGTCACACCGAAACTAGACAAGGTGAGAACAGCAGGGGGCCAAAACGGATAATTCAATTGGAATCAGAAAACCAAAAATTTTTGCGGTTACAATATTTACCTCGTGAAAAGAAGTAAAAATGACAGTGAATCAGGTGACGTGTAAACTAATCTCACACCACCTGGAATGACACGATAACGCCATCCCACATTTTTCGGACAAGAAGCCTATGTAAATAAGACTTGAAATTTAAGCTGGACACGAAATTTTTATTGATACAGTTGGCTTTACCAATAACTCCATGAGTAGAAGTAGGGATAAACTAAGGCTGAAAACAATAAATGTCCTTACGCTGGAGCTGTATATTTAGCATTTTTTTTTAATTGCACGGAATTAGAGAACTAGTAAAAATTAAACAAAGTGCAATTATGCTTGACCTAAAGCTTGTAAAATATTAATATTCTCGAAGAGAGAAATAACATTCGTCAACGAATGTTTGTATAACTTTCTCGTGTGCCAAATCCAACAGCTACATTTTTTAAACAAAAGCGGTGGCTTTTCCTTAACCTCTAGCCGTAAATAAAATGCATAAAACAAAAGCCTATTGTAAATTAGATTGACTTCAATTATAAATTTTCTGCATCGGGTGCAGACTAAACAAAATATCTTCAATTTAATTACATACATACATGCATCACGGATATATAAAAACTATACAAAGTGCAAAATAAGAAGTAGTAAAGAACAAAAAGCTCACTTATCTATGGGCAGTATTCAACCAATTGGAGTAGATTAATGGCCATCTTACTTTGATTCGTTTGCAAACACTAACACCAAGGAATTGAAGGAGGTTGGATCACATTCATTATGTCAGTATTTAGGTACAGCAAACCCTGTCCAAATTTGGTATTTTTAATTATATAACTTTCATTACTAGAAATGTCATGTTAGTTTGGTAGAAAAGGCTAGGCATTTACAAGGAAAAAGTTACGAAGAAGGGGTTTGAAAATTCAAAATCTAAGTAATCAATTTTCGAAATTCCCACTTTTCCTCAGAAATAAATAACCTCGTCAGGAAACCAAATTTAAACTATCACCAGCATCTTCATCTTCAATGACTAAGAACTGAATTAATTACTCAATGGGACGAAAAAACATCACGTTTTAGGAGAAAATACTGGCTCTTGTATGTTTTTGTTTCTCATTTAACCTGTAGGTAACCCGTCCCAATTAGCCCTAGGGGTCAATCTCACATGGTAAACCTAGAGTGGCGAGTTCGATTCCCACTTGGGCAATAGGAATTTATTTAGTGATAGAATTCATTAATTAAAATCCTTAATCCCACCCTGGCTAGAGAAGGGTGGTAACCTGTAGATAACCTGTCCCGATTAGCCTTAGTTGCAAAAAGTGGACGTTAATAAATAATTTATTTTAAAAGCGGACGTTTTTAAATAGCAATACTTAAACAATATGTTTTTATATTTCCTTTCATTATAGTATCAGTATAATGGGACAGAGAATTAAAGCAAATATGTGAATGGTACAGTATGCTTGCATTATTTGGCTTTGCATACAGGTGATAATAATTATTAAGTAACAGATCAGTCCCCCTCCCCCTTGTGTGTGAGATTTATGAAGGTTATAGGGAGTCCCATTGCTTTTTATGATTATTTTTACAAATGTGTGAAAATAGAAGAATCTGAGTAGTAATCTGGTCAGTTAATTGTTTATGCTGGCCAGGGGCCAATGTTTTGAGTCCCATAAATTTCCAGGAAGTAGTTAAAAGGTGGGCCTGTAAGTAGAAAGTAACCAAAAATAAAGGGAAGATCATTAATTTTGGTCCCATTTGTTTTTTAAGTATTTTGGTTTACCAGGATAGTTATAAATTAGTCTCCTGCGGTGTTGTGATAGGAGCACTAGTGACAGATTCTAATAGATACAGATCTTCTAGTTCCATTAAAAACCACTGACATTTTTATTTTTTTCAGCATAGGATTTACAAATATTGCCATTGTTTATTTTTTTCTTTCTCCTACACTAATGATAAAGATATTCAGCTAATTATGTAGATGAGTTCTATCAATAATTCATTCCAAAAATTTTTCACTGGATTCTTTACCATTTATCTTTAATGAAGGGAGGAATAATAAAGGGTTCTTCTGCATAATAATTTTACATTTTCTGACAAGGAGTAGTGATTAATCACAACCACCAATTGATATGATATGTGTTGGTTAAAATTGTCCGTACAATCTGTATTTGTCAAACTCCCATTCTACTGAACACATGGCACCAAATGACTTGGTCCTAGATAGCTAATGTAAATAATAATATTCTAAATAAAATTCATATACATGTATATAAGAAACTATTTCAGAACAGCTTATAATAGTGCTGGAAAAAACAAATATTAAAATCGAAATTAGAAACATGCTCAGTTTCAATACTTATATTAAGGTGTCGTGATATTAACAATCATTATATTCAACAATCACTGTCAGATCTTGTAGTATATAAATTTTCTTTGTTGATGGCAATTGAGCATTGAGTTATTACAATGTATTCTTTCTCGATAATATGTTCTTTCTTTAAAGAGCTATTCGTTAAAAAGTATGGTAAAATTCAGTCTTCTCATTAAGTTTTGCAATATCAAATTTTTAATAATATGTTACTGTTCCTAGGAAACTAGAATTAGCTTCATTATTATTAAAATGTTAATATAAAGCAAAGTAAAAAAAAACAGCATTAGCTGTGCAAAAATAGTTTACTGTACAAAAAAAAAAAAAAAGATAATTTTTTAATATCCACTTTGTGCTACTTTGGCTAATTGGGGCGGGCTATCTACAGGTTACCACCCTTTTTTATACTATGCAAAAAGAAAAAACAATTTATTTAAGGATTATTTGTTCTCTAATTTCTATGATCCTTGCTTCATCAAATCATATTTGGCACTTGTTTTCTATCCTCAACATCTTGAAACTTATTTTAAGTGTGCCCTTGCAAAAGGTATTATTGCTATTTGTAATCTTTGTTCATACTTTTCATTTGTTCTTAATTTTTTTCTATCCACTTTCTTTTACTACTAAGTCAGTTATCTTTCCCTTGGTCATTTGTTATAGCACAGATAACATTTTAGCCCCATTGACTAGGAAGCAAAGTTTACTGTTATTTTGAGCTGGATACAAAGCTGAAAGAACAGATCTATTTGTATGTACTACTTTCTTGTACACCGTATGGCATACTTGTTAAATCAATTTATTTTCAACGAATTTAAAGATATCCAAAATAAGACGTCTATTTTCATCTCTTATATTCATGGTATGCTGGATATGGGAGTCAGCTAGGTCGATAAATTTATATAATGTGGATCTACTTGCGGCTATATTACGAAAATATTATCTATACACCTTATCAGATTGAGTTTTGCTATTCCTATTTATTCTCACTTCTGTGAGCACTTTAGATGCAATAGGGCTCAGTGGCAACTCATTGGGGCCTAGCATGCTAGATAGAACCATCATTTTTGCTTCTGGTACTGCCAAATGACAAGAAGTCAATGTGAAACAAATGCTTATTAAATTACTTGAAATAACATTTTTTGCAGGAGGGGAAGGGTATCTTGAACAGGGATTTTTCTGAACAGTAACTCCCATCAGGTTCACACAATTTTTTCTTAAAATCAATAAAATACAGAGAAAGAATCTGCTTGCAGGCAAAGGTACAAGTACTTAACCACATTAACCCATATATTCCTCAATGGATCTGAGACCAAGTACTGATGGTACGTTGAATATCTGTTATCCACTCCTAACCTCCAGAGCTGAACACTTCACTTCTCAGCTCTCCAGCATTCTGAATGTTTTACCTTTTTACTTAGTCTTCACTGCTTAAGCATTAAAACAAAATTGTGATGTGCATGTAATTTATTTCTGCTAATTTTCTTTACTAATTGCCTTAATATAAAAATAGGAAAAAAAAATGTGCATGCCTAAAAAGTTGTAACTAAATATAAGATTAATAATGTGTTTTGAATCGTTAGTGTGTGAGTTTCGAGGTTCATTAATTTGTGAACCTGTTTATAAAAAGAATGGCAATGGTCATAAACCATAACTCAGAAAATATTATGAAGGCCTGAGATAAGCATAGTTAATGATTTTTCAGATAAAGGTAAAGACTTGCAACACAACACTAAACTAATAGATAAGCAAAAAATGGAAGGATTCTAAGAAACAAAGTTTAGATCTAAAAATACTCAACTCCTAAGAAAATAACTTACTAAATGCTAAAAAGTGGCTAAAATAATTTATTTGAGTGGACCTGACTACTGAATAAAATTTACAAAAATAAAATGAGTTAAAATGAACCTTGTTTCAAACTGAATCCTAAGGCAAAAAATATTTAAAGTGTTAAAAGAGCCTAAGAAAGAGTCTGAGCACTAATCAACTTTAAATACTATAAGAGCGGTTCTTAGACCAACTCTACAAAAAAAGAGTACTGTTAGCAAAGCCTATGCCATCTATAGGTCATAATTTGAAATTTGAGTTGACAAGTAAATCGGCAGAATGAGGTTAAGTTATGACAGTAGTATTTGACAGTTGAAAACTAAGAGAAAAGCTCTCCATGAGCATATGTCATCATTAACACCCATAGTTTTTGCAAGTAGTGTTAGCACTTGCCAACATTAGCAACGGAACCACATTTTTTTGCAAATATATTATGCTGTTATTAGCTCTTGAAGGGATAAGCTGAGAAGTAAGTCATTAAAATGAAAATTGTTAATATGAGGGCCTGCTGAAAAAACTGTTGGAACAGGGCAGGATAACGCAGCTGAGGAAGGCATAGTGGATTTAATTCCAAATAGTGGGTAATTCCAAAACTCTCTATACCCAATATCCTAAAAATACTTTCCCAGACATACATTGACTCCAAGTTATTCTTAAAAGAAAGGAATAAAAGGTTGAGTCGTTTTTAAAATCCCATCAAGCCTAAACTAATACTGAATAAAAAAAAGCGAAAGGAAAGGGTTCTTTAGCTTGATCTTTTATTCAATATTATGAACCCTTTTATAACAAAAATATACTTACTAACAAAATTGGTAAAATAAACATGCCTCTCAGTAGTTGGGTCTGCACAGTTCAAAGGAAACTTGAGTTCGATTACTTCTCCATTTCTCTCTTTCAATTGTCCTTGATTTTCCATGTAATACTGCACAAGCTCGGAAAGTGTAGCAAATTTCTCACCGGCATAGAGATCATAAAAATCACCAGTATTCTGAATTTTAATATGAGTAACTTCATTGTTTCTCCTGTAACAAAAGCAGTAATATATACAAATATATACATATATTCAGTTGGTTATATTATATTTAGCAAAAGTAAATGTTTTTGCACCCCTTTTGCTTGATATTGTAAATCATATCACTTAACCCTACAGCACTAGGGTGCTGGGGGAGGGGGTTCATCAAGCCCTAGAGCCAATGATGTGGCCAACACATTTGTGTAAAAAGTTATTTTTAATAATTTAATAATATTTAGAACATTAAGTAGTGAATAGCATGAATTGATGGTAGATGTGATTGCTCGGCATGTTTCGGCACAGCTGACAATCGACATGTTTTAAGAGTGTAATGTTCTACCGGCCAAGTGACTGCATTCTCCAGTCTCTACAGCTTCTCCCAGTTCCAAGAACTTCTTCAAGCCCAAGGCTTATCCATAATTGGACCAAATACTCTTATTGGAGCCCAGCAGTTCCAGGATGGCCGGGAAGAAAAATGGTGGAATTCCATTGAAATCAAGTATTAGGTACCTGATTCCTACATCTGCCTTCACTCAGACTGTGAGTGTAATACTTCATTGATGTGAATCAACTCTCGCTGAAGACGATCAGGATTTTTAATTACTGTTAATGTTAAGTAATTTAAGATAATTCAAAAAGAAAAATTATTCAAGGTCCAAGACCGTATAGGAAATTTATTGAATGCATTTTTTTTTTCTTTTAATGAAGTAACATTTATTTAATTTAATTATTCAAATAACCATTTTGTTTTATTTGGAATTAACAGTTAATTTTTAAATAACTAAGTATAAGTTGAGTTTAATTTTAGTTAATTTATTAATAAGCATATTTAATCATATTTAGCATTAATCTTATTGTTCAAAAGAAGTACAATATAATTTCATTTTTATCAACAACCCAGCATTTTTTTTAATATATATATAATCTTTTTTAATTTTCTATACACCAGCCTATGGTGAGATGGACTGGGCTAGGAAAGGATCACTTTGACCCTCTACCCGCCGTCACAGCCAAGCCTTATCCCACCTAGAGTCCAGGACAGCTGCATGGATTGCAGAGCAAGCCACAAATCAGTCAGGAGAAACTGATTTTTCCACTCCACCTAACCATTTAGGCCTTAGTGATAGGCGGGATCAGATTTTGGTCTCAAATAGTATCCAGGAGTCGACGGTAGTTCACCCACAGACTAAAGAGGGGCTTTTATCAACAGTGGTGATGCCAAATGTAGTAGATATCTATGGTAATGATAGTCCACCTAACTAACCGGGGTCTGGAGGGCCGTCAAGATGGGATTGGGCAACAAAAAAAAATTGACTAGCAAAGTGCTGCCTGATTTCAAAGGAGATCTAGCAGAATGGCTGATTTTCATAACTAACTATCACAATATCCTCAAGTCCTGTAACTTTTCAGGAAAATATTACTAGATTAGGTAGGGCACTAGGGTAAGGCGAGAGAGTCTGTAAAATCTCTACTTTCACTACCGAACACTTTGAAGGAGGTCATTCATACTCTCGAGCTATTATACAGCCGTCCAGTCTTAATAATAAATAACCTTGTAGACAAGGGTCAAAAATTACCAAAATTGTGTGAAGAAAATCCCCAAGCAAAATTTTAGGCCTTTCTATAAAAGTAAGTAACTTAGTTGTTGCTATAGAGTCTCTCGAACACTCTATATATCTATCTAAACCCCAGCTGGATGAAATTATAGGAAAATTTAGTTTGGTACTGAAGCTCCAGTGGGGGGAATTTGCAGCTTTAAGTCTGGGAGCATCTTTAAACATTGGTTAGAAGCAAAGGGTCAAAGTGCAGCTCATATATCCGCTTCATTATCAAACACGAGTAAAAAGAGCTTTCGACCTGATGGCACTCATTCATTGCTGGGAAGGAAAATCCATCAAGCAAGTCTGTCAGAACTCTAGTCTGCATTAAATGCAAGGGAAACCACACGATCAGGAGGTGTCCAACTTTCAAAGATCTAGCTTTAAATGTGTCAGAAAAGGGTCTAAATGCAAAATTGTGCATTATATGCCTAAGTAAGCACATGACTAACAGGTGTATATACTACAAGTGATGTGGTGTCGCATGCAGAGGGGATCACCATATATATGCTCCTTCATCAGGAAACTGAATAGAATCAGTCCACTGAGTTTATTGGATAGGTAACGTACACTAAAAGTCTCGATGCATTACCCAGGGTTTTACTGAAAATCCTTCCTATATTTCTATACTTGACAAGGGGGCAAACTCTTTCAGACAGGGATGTGAGATCATCTCTCTATATCCAGTGGTAAAAGACGTATAAGAGAGGGCTGAAGATTCTTAAGTCCTTGATTTGTCTTTATTGGGCATTTATCCTGGGTGCAAAGAATGATTTTTATGAAATCTTCGAACCATAAAGGACTTGTCCCTTCCTTCTCAAAACTTTGATGTTGAGGAGCTCATGAAACTGTGGCCTCAGATAATGAGTGTCTGCCTTAAGCTAAATTTGGATCCAACCAAAATGTTAATGGGGTGGGACAATAGATCTGACATGTAACGATAATGGAATGGCCTAGTGTTGAGCGAAAGTAGGTTAGTTTGGGTTCTGCATGGTAGAATAAAAAACCGTGGAAGGTTAACAGAATACATCAGGCAAGTGGAAAACCTGACGAGACATTGCACAACCTACTTAAAGATTATTTTCCCCCTGACTTTTATGGTAGTGACAGTCTAAGCCACATACTTAACCTAACGAACCATCAAAATATTAGATAGATTGCATGCCTAGCTCATGGTCGATGGAGGAAGTTGGCCTTTTATGGAAATCTGAGAAAATAATGTTCAGGTATAATTTTTCACAGACTCTCTGAAGGCTGAAATGTTTCTAAAATAAGTTAAGATAGGGACCTGAACTTTGCTAGCTAGTAGATACAAAAAATCGAGGATTATATAGACAAAGGATATGGCCGTAATCTGTCTAGAGGTGAAATAAAAAAACGGACCATGTATGGTACCTGCCATATCTCACTGTTTTTAATCCTAATAAGCTCAGCAAAATCATGATTGTTTTTAACGTGTCAGCCAAGGCCTATGGCCTAAGTTTACACAATCAGCTTCTGAAAGGACATGATTTATTATATAACTCAATCCCTGATATACTCATGCTCTGATATGTTTCTGGTGGGGTAGAAACACTTTCGGAGGTGACGTTAAAGAGATGTATCTCCAAATAAAAATTCTCATAAAATTTTTTCAGAAAGTTTTAGCAAATAATTGAACTATAAATACTTCTCAAAAATTAACAAATATCAGATAGAAAAATAATTCATTGTGTTTAGCCTTCTCTGAATTTTGTTCCTTACCTGACAGAAAGGGTAAAATCACCAGGGTTTGATCTACTTGGTCTGGCCAAAAATGAACCATCGTAACCACGCTCAATCAGTAAATATTCTGCTTCTAATCCAGTTACATTGTGATGAAACCATCTGTAAAACAACAACATTATAATTCAAACATATAGGTAAAACTAAAACTAAATTACACTCTGTGGTGCAAAAGCCAATGGAGGCATCATATTTCTTCTTGCGCTAGTGGTGTACATATGTACACACTTATGAGCATATAAACTCGCTTTCAAACATACCCACACCTTCATTTGCACACAAATATACAAAATTCATGGTATTATAGTGTAGCCGTAATACATTATAATACAGTTTTAGTACATAATAATATAATTTTAGAATATCAAACTGTAATATTTTATACATTTAGAATAATTACAGATATTATGGTGAATACAAATATTGTTAGGTTAAACAAAAAGTAATTCTGAAGTGTTCGATAGTTAAGATCAATCAATACGTTCTATTGACCCCCCCCCCTTCTTTTGTTTTTGGATTACTAAAATCTCAGTGATTGAGATTGATGATTCATTACAAATTACTGCACTAACTATACTAAATTGTTTTCAATAAAATTAATACGTTATATTCAGATATATTTTATTCTTCTTTACGGTCTAGAACAATTCTATCTATTCAGCAGTACGATGTTGGCTGCCCTGTTTATTTACAATTCAGACGCTTTCCATTGTAGATATTATTAATGCTTGTGTTTTAGATATTATATTCGCTTTCCATTGTAGATATTATTTACCATTGTAAATATTATTAATTTGACTGAAAGATTTCTTTTCCTGTTTGTATTTATTCGCTCAACATTCATGGTGGTGTTACCAGTATGTAGCTTAATCTGTGGTAAACATTTCTGAGGGAAATCTGCTTAGTTTACGCAGCCCCTGCGTGACGGACTTTTATATTTTAACCATCAGCCTACTCACAAAGATGAAGTTCTGGTTAGCATGGAGAATTAAAAATAAGGTAGGTTGTTTACACATCCGGTGAGTTGATGCCTAGTGAACCAAGTTCCTTAACTTTAAGACTGTGTAAGAGGTATGATATAATATGCTTTATTTGTAACAGTTTTAAAAAATAAAAAGACACCTACAGGGTACTGCCACATATTAATTTTGAACCTCAATACCTGATTTCCCTGGTCAACACACTAAAAAGACTGAACACATTGTAGATAACGATTAAACTCAAACATAGACTTAGTGGTAAAGCACTGGGCTTCTAGAGATTATAAGTTCAAACCCCAAGATTGTAATCTAAATTGTATGTAGCTGTTGGGATTTTAAAGCAAATGACCTGAATTTGGAGTTAATAGACATTTTTCAGAAGATTGGGAGTAATAGGCTTTTACTAAAGGGCTGATGTAAGCTATGTGAGTTAAAGTGTTAGGTAAACCTTGAGTGGCGAGTTCAACTTCCGCCTAGGCAATAGGAATTTATTTAGTGACAAACTTATTAAATCAAATCCTTAGTCCCATCCTGGCTATAAAGGGATGTTAATCTGTAGATAACCTGTCCCAATTAACCGCAGTAGCACTAAATAAATGCTTATAAATAACTTTTTTCGAATTTTCAAATCAGGTTTCTGATTATATTTTCATTTTAGGGGTTTTTCTATGGAAAAATTAGCTCTTGAGGTTGAGACTCATGACAGAATTTTTAGAGTTAAGGCTCATTAAATTAAGTAAACACCAAATTTTAAAATCAAAAAAAATACTTCCAAAAGAAAGAGAATTGGGCCAAATCTATTTGAACTTTTTTGTAGGAAATTGTGACAAGAATGTCTCCAAAAGTTATTGCACTAAAGCCTAGTACACCATGTATAATTTTTACTGTTTATTAAATTTTAGCAAAATTTTCATAAGTGGGACAGCTTTTATCAAAATTAATATATATATATATATATATATATATATATATATATATATATATATATATATATATATACAGGTTTTCCTTGTTATGTATATTGAAAGAAAATTCTTATTCAGACCTATGAGACAATATTCATTATCTGTTTGTTAAATGAACTTTAACACAATAAAATGCTGATATTTATTTTATCTAGAAATGACTCCCGTTTTTTTTAATGTATGTGCAAAGTAAGCCAATGAAACCTACCTTACCTTTACAGAAAAGTTCCTTTTTAAATAATTCTATTCTCACTTATATTTTTACTGCTGTGTTGAGTTCCTTTTTGGCACAAACCAAAAAAAAAAACAGGTATCCTTTGAAAATTTCAAAGTTTTTTGTTTTCAAAATGACTTTTGACCTTAGATGGTCATATTCTTTCGGCACATTGTATATTATTAAAATAATTTTTTTTTTATTTATGGTTCTAATATTGCAATTTGTGAAATACTTTTTATTTTCCAACACACTAATTGTTCTGTATTTGTATTTAGAGCGCTTTGGTAAAAGGTACGAACGAAATTTCATATTCCCTGTATTAATGTTCACTCTATCCCCTCATTTTTTGACTATTGGAATCCTACTTTTCATCAAGTATAATACAAATCATATTGAACGGTAAGGTGAGAGATTTTACAGGATATGTAGATTTAGGTTGCAAATCCATAGTTTTCATTTTTTGATTGATTTTTACCAGTTTGACATTGTAGAGGCAAACTCCTCTACACCCTAATGAATTATGCAACTTATTGTCGTATAGCTTTCTATATTTCAGCTTGATCTCTTATCTTCTAATTTTTAATAAGTCCAATAATGTTTCTTTTAAGTTTTTGACATAAAGTGAGTAACTGCTTGACATTATCTTTGTTTATATTCTATTTCAGGGTTGACTGCTAAAAGTCAAATCAAAATCAGCAATGAGAATAATAACCTGCTTCTGCCAAGAATATAGTCATTCCATTATATAAAAGGGGCACAAATGTCTTTCTCATAAGATGTGGAACCACTTTATATCTTTGAATAAAATATTACACTGCAGCCTGAAGGATCAAGTCTTACTAGATGAAAGAGTATTTGTTCTCGCTAATGTGTGTCTGTATTTACATAAGGCACTCCAGTAACAAAATAGCTACACAAATGTGGTAACAATCAGCTGATTTTATACTTATCCACCATCCTCAGACGAATTTCCTAAATTCTTTTCGATAAAGTGAAGGTGCTTCTGAGGGGAAAAAATTTGAAGAAAAGCTGGAAGCTATAGATATTCACTGCAGCAGTCAATTTGAGGCCACGCACTGAAGTGTACTCTTGGTTACTAGAAGCACTAGTAATAGAAGTGCCAGGGGAGGTAAAAACACAAACTTCAGTGTAAACTTAATAGTAAATGAACTACAGTGTTCAAAATGTTAAGTTATTTGGCCTAAATACAATTGACGTTCTATAATCAGATCATAATGTGTCATAAATTAAGAAAAAATAAAACAATTGAAATTTTATTGACATTTATATGCAGAAATTGAATTTAATATTCACCATTTATCACAATTTTAATATTTACTAATGCTAATATAATATTTTACTTAAGTAATAGAACTATAATAAAATAGCTCGAAGTGTTAAGGATATTGTTTAATAACAATAAGTTATGTGAATCATTAGCAAGGATTTACAACTTGTTTAACGAAATATTCTGTATGTATTTCTCTAGTTTAATCATGAAAAAAGATGATTAGAGAGTCTAATGTCATGTATATAAGCCACTGACAACTCCTGAAATGAATGTATATGGACTGATACATGATTTTTAAGAAATATTATGTTCACTGTAGTTGTAACATTTAACAGTCCTTATTCTAAACATTTTATCCAACTGGCATCACCCGGTATAATGTATAAATCAGGAGAGAGGAATACAGTAGTAAACAAACCCCAACCTCGCCTGTGTGATGGTCACACCTATCCATTTGCCAAAAGAGGCTAGTCCTACTCAATACAGACAGAGCAGCTATAATCCCAGGTATATATTACTAAATATATAAAAATAAAATATAATTAAAACTATATTCAATTATTTCAAGGAATACTAAAACTAAATTTAAAAAATTTGAGTATCCGACATACACTTCCGAAAATTCTTTTGTTCTAGTACCTGTGGTTGACATAACAGTCGTGTTAGGAGTAAAACATTAAAGATTTTTGCACATAGTGAGTACATAATAATTATAAAAAATCTAAACATCACCTTAATTTTCATTAACTGTAAAAATGAACTAAATAGACAAAATGAATAATTTTTTAAAGGACTCAAGAGATTTCATTACTGCTCCAACTTAATTAAAATATACTGTGGTCTATAGAAGTCTGTCATTTTTTTTTTAATGTAATGCCAGGTATTCAGTTCCAATAATTAAGAAATGAACTAATAAGTAAACATTCATCTTATAAACCTTATCTATAAGAATATAAAATATACAGATAAAAAGAATGTACATTCTTTATTATCAGAAGCTGATATATTATACTTCCTCTGATTTAGAAAGGCCTTCACTTCCATAGGAAAGTGATAATAAATAATGCTCTTAGACTCCAAGGACAATAAGAGAGAATCATAGGTACTTTAATAGACACTAATTTGTCAATTATTCAGGTCTTGCTAAATTGTCCTAAAGAGCACAATTTGCCAGTTTGTTAGTAATACAACAATGTTATTTATTAACATCCACTTTATGACACTGCGGCTAATTGTGGGCGGTTATCTACAGGTTTCACCATTATCTAACCAGGGGCTAAGGATTTTATTTAATGGGTTCTACACTAGATAAATTCCGATTCCTATTGCCCTGGTGGGAACCAAATCCACGACTCAATGTTTACTAAATGAATTGAAACCAATGTTTATGTTCATTAATGTATTGCAAAATCCAATAAAGTACTTAATTAAACTAATTAAGTAAATGAATAAGAAAACTGTAAAAAATCATAAACATAAATTTCTCAGGTTCAAATGATTTGACTGGCCAGAGCAAATGATGGATTTAAATGCATGTAAAAAGCAAGCAAATGAATAAAATATAGAAATTAAAAAATAATTAACTACAAAGAAATTGGTCACATCTTATCTAAAGAATGAAAAGATGGTTTGTAAAAGAATTATTGCATAGGAATGACCAACAAGTAAAGTCAAATAGCACCTAATAATTTCAGATCTACCTTAATCACTCCCAATCAGCTTACTGAAACCTCAAGTTCAAAATAATTTACTTTAATTTCAACTACTTAATATTAATTTATGCTAAGTAAATTAAAAATGATTATAAAATGTTAAATGCATATTGATGAATATCATAAATAAACAATTTGAATAACGATAATAAAATATTAAATTTCTTAAAAAATTTGAAAGACAAACCTCCTAGAAGTCATTATAAAACAAAAAATAAATATAAAATTGGAAAAATGAGAAGAACTAAGAACTACATGATCCATCAGCCATATTAAACTAAACAACTGATTACAGGAGTACCAATATAATCGATCTCCTGCAGAGATTTTTTTTAATGAATCACACGCCCAAAAAAGCCATGACTTTTCTTGTTTACTCCACAATGATAAGGATTAATTAAAAGAATATTAGCAAAATGGAAAAAAAGAGGTCGATATTATTTAATAAATGAAATACCGGAATTACATTTTAAAAATTTAATTGTGACTGGATAAAGCTGGAATTCAAACAGGGAAAAATGAATCGTAAAACTTATTTTATTATGTTCAGTTTATTTACAAAATTAATCATATATTACAAATACTTTAAATTGCTTTCCATAATTTAGAGATCGCCATATTAGAGTACCTGAAACAAGGAAAGAATGTCAAATATTTCACTGAAAATTACTACTTATTTTTATTCTGGCTTAATGTTGAAATGACTTACTATGTTTTTAGAGTAGGTGCTAAATCTGGCAACATATCTTTCGATCTACCTTCTTCGAGCAATTTTCTTGACTCTTCAAGTTTCTTAGCTTCTATTTCAGGTTTAACAAAAAGCAAATAATTTGCTATCCGAACTCCGATTAGTCCAGTTCCTACTAATGTCACTCCCATGCAAACCACAACAAAAGCTTTGTGCAGTGTGTCTCCTAAATTTCTTCTAAATCTAAACATCACGCTTGAAACTTGCTAACAACGATAAAGAACTGTAACCCTTTCAAAATATAACCTTCCCTGATTTGTGCCTCATTGACGTATTCAATTTATTCTTGTTTTTTACTGCATTTAGTTTTATTCATGAGTATAATAAATAGATAGTTATTTGCCCGTATTATGTTCAAAAGGAAAAGATTAGACGAGCAACTAGAAGAGTGCGATATGATGGATGGTAATTGTCATTTTATTCAATATTTGAGCACACTTTTCTTTTGCAAGTCCGTATATTTTCATACAGTGAATTTAAAACATGACCATATAATCATGAATAGTATTGCTGATGTTTACAGTTGAAATCATTCCGAGAAACAGTTCCCCTGATTTAGCAGATACTCTGGAAAAATGGGATCCAAATTTATTGAGATTGCTCCGCGAAATCACATCCAGTAATGATGGTTAGTAAAAATACAGTGTTTTTCTTGAGGTTGAAATTATTTTATCCATTACAAGTTATTTGCCTAGATTGATTAGCTTTTAATAAAACAATGCTTGAAGCATTGTTATTGAAAGTTTTAACAATTAAGTAGATAATTTCCTGCCACTGACACAAGAAAATCTTATTTTTCCAGTGGAACTGGTTGAGCGTAGTGAAGAACCTCTTGGTGTGACTCCAGTTGGAGACCATACCAAAAAAGTGACTGGACAAGAAATAGTTGAATTAGCGAAAATGATTGGTTTGGTAAGAATTTTTAGATTATGTCTATACATACATTTCTGAGGAAATTTAATGCAACATTGATGTGAATAATAAAATTCCAGATTTTAATAATTTTTGGTATATTGAAACATTGTATACTTGTTTATCTGGAAAATCTCGCCGAGAATTTTTGAGATAATCACTTACATATTATGTGTGGTTTTGTCATTTTAAAATATTAATATTTATGAAGAACAGTTTGAGATAAATCTTCAAATGCCATTTATGAAGTGTTTTATTAAAATTAAATTACATATTAACGCCCACTTTTTTGCAACCAAGGGTAATCTACAGGTTACCACTCTTTTCTTGGCATGGTGGGACTAAGGACTTTATTTAATGAATTACATCAAGAAATAAAATCTTTTGCCCAGGCGAGAGTCGAACTCGCCAATCTAGGTTTACCTTGTGAGAAATTAAGGTCGACACTTTAACTCACACGACTAACCTAAGCCTCTTTTTATTTAAAAAAAAAATTATTTTTATTAGCAACTTTATTTAATGAATTCCGCCACTGAATAAATTCCCTTGCCCAAGCGGGAATCAAACTCGCCACTCTAGAGGTGTTTTATTAACACTAAATCATTGTGCTACTTATGATTTTTAAGTTTCTTTTAACCCAAGAATTTCTAATTCAGATTTCATTTTGTTGAATAATATATGTTATTCATGAACTTGTCTTAAGGTTTGAGTAATTTTTATAATGTCTTCCCAGTGGGGCAAATATATTTGTTCATAAGGTAATTTACCACATAGTTTGCCATCTGCTTTTTAAAAATATTGTAATGATTTAATTTTCTATTTTATCGTAATTAGGTTTGATTTTAAATTGAACTTCTCGATATAGATTACAGGTTCTCAGTTTAGGAGGTGTGAAAAGCCTAGAAGAACATCCATCATTAACGAAAGATGATGTAAGAGTTCTCTTGTATCAGTGGAATTATATAAAGGACATACTGCAATTTGAGATTTATGCACACAGACTCTCTCCTGATAATACTGACATCTCCTGGTGGTCCAATAGTTAATTGATCCTATGTTTTAAGAGGCTTAGGGACCATACTTCCTAGAATGTAGATATAAAAAAGAATCCTCAATAGTGGAAGACTTTAAATCCCTCTCATCCATTTATCAGTCATTTAAAGTGCTGGAAAATGATCAAATTGTTTGCGAATGAAGTCCCGAAAGCATCACTGTACTATAGCTCATCTATTCAATGACGATACTGTGTTAAGCATCCATTGGGTATCTCATAGACCACTCTTTTTTATATTCTTTCTCCATTGTTTGAATGCAGCTATAATCACTCTGTAATTTTGTTCTTGAATTAGGTGGATTACATAACATTTTCTGTAAATTCACTTAGCTTTGAAGTTAACTAAAATCCGCAGGCCGAAATGCATACTCTGATATACTGACTAAATCATTATTACCAAGGTCTTCTAGTACATGCTGTATTCAACCAACGTTTTGTTAGTCATATTGTTTGTTGCAGGTTCTTTCAGTCTGAGAATAAAGAATGGCCGTCCAGGATGAGGTTTTTATACTCGATATATCCAGTTATCAGTTCCGAGGATGAAGGCTCCAAGTATTCAGGTTGTTATCTTGATTTAATTATTTATATCCCAGTAAATGTTGTAGTTTATTAATGACCTTCAATGAATTGACTGGTGGTCATATTTTGCTGAGAGGAACCATTTTCTCTGTTCTAGTTGACGGGACATTTCTCAGTTTTGTCTTCTTTTGTAATGCCTCAAATAATATATTATATTGCGGCGTTCTTTCACTTCATCTAATTTTGTCTGTTGATTCCTGGTTTTGAGGTTTTCAGCATTTGCTGTTTTTGACCCCTTTTTTTTAAATATATTGAATGTTTTAATTGTATTGTGTATAATAGTCTGCCTGTTTTGTTAATTGTGTGTATTGCCTTGATTTTATGTTTCTTCAATATGTTGGTAATTTTTTTCTGTTTTTTTTTTTTTTTTTCAATACGAAGTGATGGCTGATTTAGTGTTGTCTAATTCTTTGCTTTCTCTATTCTTCATTGATGGTGACATCTTCATTAGGCCATTAATTTTTTTTTTTTGCCCTTCCAGTTTTGAGATATTGGATATTCTTGTGCCAGTTTTTATTTAGTGATAATCAATCCTTTAGTTCTCTAGTGTTGCACTTAATAAAAGCTAGTATTATAACTCTAACATGGATGCCTATCTTCATCTTTTGTCAGATCATGAATCATAACTTGTAGCAATCAAGCATATTTGAGTTTGCGATTGTCTACCCCTGGGTTGGGCAATTTTACCAGTAAGTCAGTAACTGTCTATACCTGTGAGTCAGCAATTATCTATATCAGTGAGTCAGCAATTGTCTAAACCTGTGAGCAAGCAATTGTCTGAAGGCATATTTCTTATAGTCTAATAAATTGAACACAAGGTAAACTCACTAGCTAATCCTGCAAGTAGAATATTACCTTCAAATGGTCAAAAAGAAATTAAAAGCAGCAATAGAATACGTGGTAGATTTAAATTTAAATCTTAAGAAAATTCTGTCTAACTTTCGGAAGGACCCAGTTTAGCATCTAGTGAATCTGCTGAAGTTTCCTATGTGTTCGAGAGTCGTGAAAGAGCACACTCCAAACAAAAGAGATGGTCACTGCCCATATGTGATGAGGCAGTTACAAATTGGTGACAAGGTGCAGAGATATGGTGAAACAGTCACCGAACTTGTAAATGGACGTTTGGAAAGGTAACCTGTCATTTTGGGGCACCTCATTACAGGGAGTACCTTCATTAGGGAAGGTAGAGAGAAAGATGCACCAACGCCATGTCACCATGATACAACAAACATTTGGTGAAAGACCTTCAGGTTCAATAACTGCAATCTATTCGGCTAAGTTTTAGTCAACTATTAGGCCTACATATGCATGCAGTAATTAATGTCATCAGGCTCAGAGCTTAGGGCTGCGGGTAAATAGCGGCAAACTACCGACTTACGTGAAGAACATGGGGATTAGCAGCCAGCTCCAAGACGATAAAAAATAATGGCAAAGAAGGAATGTAGGGAGCCATACATTTCTCTTGCCGCCTGGGCAAGAGGAATATATTTAGTGATGGAATACATTAAATAAAATCCTTAGTCCCACCCTGGCTAGAAAAGGGTGGTAACCTGTAGATAACCCATCCCAATTAGCCTTAGTTGCAAAAAGTGGACGTTAATAAATAATAATTTAAGGGGAAGACTGTTACGTTTGATAATTTTATCATATGTTTTAACAGAAGTGTTCTTTGTCATGTAGAATAAAATGATTCACTAATTGTGTTTCTGACAAATAGAAGTTTATTTAATTTATATTAGTAAATATCTTATTATACTGATTAACTTCAAGAGCCTTGACCATTTTAAAACCATCATCTACAAATTAGTTACATTCTTAACTTAATGTTAGCAGCACTCCAAAGGTAGGTCCCACTGCATTTACATAAAAACAGAAGCTAATGCAATTTTATGTTACTCGACCAAAAGTATAGTAAATGTAATGCTTAACAAATAAAATCAGTGAAAATTTTTATAGGCTTATTGAAAATAGTACATAACTGAATCAACCTGCTCCCTTCTTACAATGGAATTAAGTTTAAAAAGAAAAATATTATATGTACATTGCTCATCCTTCATATAAAGCGCATTTAAATTTCATGGAAATAGACAATCTTAATAGTGTGATTGAGACAAAGGTGAAATTTCAAATAGTCAAATTAAAACTGCTTCTCTTCACCTACTCAACTATTTGTTTAAGAATTCAGTCAAGTCAGTTTTGATAAATGGTTAATGTAATATGATTGAAGCTAATTTTGTCCTTATCACTATAGTTCTCTTTGCGATGAATTAAATACCAAGTAGCACAGTTGTATAATCTGCTGGTATATGGAGGAAATTAATAAATATTGGTGTAATGTTCTGATTTTATCATTGATAAATTATTCGAACCCTAATCACCGTTATATTTTTATATTTCAGGCTGATAAGCAAGCTCTATATAAAGTAACTCACAAATTAGAAGTGATAGCTGAACAAATGAACTTTCTTAGAGAGCAAGCTTTTCGAATTCTAAAAGAAGGACAAGCAAGCATTAAATTGAATCATGTACCATGTAATTTTCTGAAAGTTCCTGGAAATACATATTATCTTTATAAAAGGCCTTCCGGACAAATATATTTTTCAGTATTGTCTCCACAGGTAAGTTGTTATTCTTTTCTTATAAATTAGTTCTCCATTATACAAATTCAATGACTATAAGTACATAATGTGGCCAGTCAACAGGGTAAAAAAAAATCTTTAATTTCCTTTCTGGAGAAATTATTTCTTTTATGAATAACTGAAAACCTTTTGAGAACATGTGGGGAAATTTACACTCACACACATGTATGCGTACACATACACAGGGATAATTTACATATTAAGAAATTATTTATTTTCGCTAAATAAATAATTGAAAAAATTTACTAAAGTTCATAAGTTTTAAAACCCTACAAAGATATTCCTTTTGGAAGCATAACAGGCAGAATGAAGAAGAACATTGCATGTTAAGGAAAATCGATATCGCACAATTCACTAGATAAAGAATGGTTTAATAATAAAAAATACACACCTGTTTAGTCAAAAGAAATCCTTAACAAACTCAGGATGAACGATATCTGAAATAAATTGTACTCAATAATTCAAGGAATGTTGTCTATGGGTTTGTTGCACTAATATAATTCTTTGACAATCTCAGGCAGTGATCTTCGCTGCTGTTAATTCAGTCTCCTCAAATGGATAGAAATGAAGTATTTAATCTTCTTAAGATGAGTGCTGGAATAATGGGCATTCAGGGTGAAGCTGTTAAAGTTTTAATAATTTGAGGTGTGGAAGGAATTTTCATAAAAGGAAGTATTGATATCAAGAAATGGGATGGTAAAAGAAATAAGATGTTCCCTGGTTATTTATATGGTTGGAGGAAGAGTTTAAGATTTTCAAGGAAAAATGAATTTGTCTGTAGGCTACAGGAGAATAATACCATTGATCAATATCGTCCATAAGATAGATATTAGGCTTTGGGGAGAAAGGAAACCAGTATCTAATTTTATCATAAATCAATTTGCTAGTCAAGAGTTTGAAAGTAGGAAATTAGAGGGGAAGGTATGTTAATATCATACTCTGTCCTCTGTGTAGTAAGTATAATTCAGTAAATCTCCATTCCTAATGAAACAAATTTCATTTAAGGCTATTATTTTACTAATGGTCTCAGCTTATATTTCAAGACTTGTTTAAATTAGGTTCTAACTATGTGAGAAATAGAGGGTAGAACATGTTATGTTCTTATTTCAATCCAACACATAGGAAATCTACATAGTTTATGAAGCCCTATGATGGAGGATTTTTTTAGTGTATATTTTTTAATTTGTTTATCTTTTATTGTCTTATTCGTCACATTTATATAGACTAAATCCTATATGTTCTTTTTACCAATATTATTTTTTACTTTGCACCTGCTATTGTGGTTTCTTTATTACCGTTAACATTTGAAAATATTAATTTTTTATTTAATTATTTCATTTTCTAGGATTGGCGTGGACAGCCTCCACATCCATATTGTGGATCCTATATTTATGGTCAAGATTCCACATGGACTCCAACCTCTTCTCCTCAACAATGTTTATTGTGATTATTATAAATTGTTTAGTTTCGAAAATATGTGATGGGTTGTAAAAATATATAAAAACCTTCATTATTTTAGTTTCCATTTTAAGCATGAATGATATTATGAATTGGTACTTTCATTTGAAATTTGTTTACTGTCACTGGATGTGCTGCAAGTATTCTTTTTGCTTGTGATAATTTTTATTGCAATATAAATTATTTTTACTTATGTTTATAGTTTGTCTTTTAATGTACCGATTATATTCGTTTATACAATACCTCATCAGAGTGGAAATGAACAGAGTCTATGAGTGATCTAACTAATACTCTCTCCATATTTGATGTCTACTTCATTAATGAGTTCGATAATTTAATTTTATAACTTCCAGCTGACATAATTTTGAATCTAGGCTTTGGCACTGGATTATCTGTGTTGATATGCCTGTCAGCACTTCAAATACGCCTTAGAAGAATGATTTTTTTTTTTTATCATGAGAAAATATGCTGTAGGTTTGGAAAGAAAAATCTTAAAAAAATAAAATTTGATACACTTCAAATCTTATTAAATTGTATGTTGTCCCCGAGCTGAATAGCACTATTTCTAGGAGCACTGTTGAAAACACATTTATTGCGAAATTTTTAAGAGAATTCAAATATCACTACTGTCTGTAGAACCAGTTAGATCAATGAAAGATACTGAAAAATGTTTCCCACCAAAGGCAAGTATGAAATGCATTACAATATGAGTGCTAAGGGGAAGTACTTTGAACAGTTTATTGAAGCTTTGAAGTGAAATGAAAAATAAAGCTTAATATTGGTTTCGTGTGAGGAAATTATATCACTGTTTACATTAAGGAGCAAGATTTATTATGAAAATCTCCAACAACTTAACTAAATACCTTGGGAATTAGGAGGTGAGTTAGGACAGGAGCTCTACTGTTTGACACACAGCGGATAATTCAAATCAGATCATCTCTAATATACATATTTCCTGTAAAAACTAATCAAAGTACATATTGCAGAGCTTAGTTATGTACATAATAAAAATAATAAATGTGAGTAGAAAGCAAATACAACTGAGGTTTATGTTATAAGAAGGCCACTACAAAAGGTTTGCAATACAGCTTTATTTATTTCATTTTCTCGAAATAATTTCTGCCACATTCAATACACTTCTTTATTTGTCTGAACCAGCTCTGCCAAGTTTCATCTGGGAGTGAGGCACATTCGTTGTCCCAAGCCCTCAGAAGGTCCTCGTCAGTAGAAAAAGTCCGTCACGCAGGGGCTGCGTAAACTAAGCAGATTTCCCA
Source organism: Riptortus pedestris (assembly GCA_019009955.1). Taxonomy (NCBI): domain Eukaryota; kingdom Metazoa; phylum Arthropoda; class Insecta; order Hemiptera; family Alydidae; genus Riptortus; species Riptortus pedestris. The sequence goes on along the minus strand of CM032230.1, from coordinate 54,310,647 downwards.
TGTGAAGTTTTACAATAGAGAAATGTCCACAAAAAAATATAACTTCCTGCATACTGGTAACACAACACCACCGTGATTAGATACAAATGGTAATGAGAAATCTTTCAGTTAATTAAAATAAATTCCCAACTGAAACGGCTTCTGAATTGTAAGAATAATTTATATTTTAATAACTCAAATTTTACAATAGTAGTCCAAGAACTAAAGAAGGGGGGGGGGGGCTCGGATGAACAGAACGTATTTGCATAAATCTCACAAAGTAAGGAGGGTAAGGTAAGGTTAGAAACAGCTTCCACCTGAGAAAAGGTTAGAAGCTTCCACCTGAGTGATCAGTTACGGAAACGGCCGAACTATACCTGACCACAGAATTCATAAAAATGCAAATATCTCGGTTAATATTAAAGATAGAGAATAAATGTATATAACAATATTTATAGTAAATTTAATTTACAATAAGATTGGTTCTATCCGATGCATAATAACGGAGATATTTTGAATTTTCGAAAATCCCTCCCTCTAGTCCGATTTCAGCCATTAACGAATTTGATCTGTCTTTTTACATAATTATTATTATTTATTTAACGTCCACTTTTTGCAACTTAGGCTAATCAGGACGGGTTATCTACAGGTTACCATCCTTTTCTAGCCAGGGTGGGATTTTAGGATGTTATTTAATGAATTTCGTCACTAAATAATTTCCTTTGCCCAGGCAAGAATCGAACTCGCCACTCTAGGTTTACCATGTGAGATAAAGGTCAACGCTTTAACTCCCATGGCTAACCTGAGCCCCCTTTTTACATAAAACGGTTAAATATCGAGTTTCGTAACGATCTAACAAAAATTGCGACCGCTAGAGCGTTAACAGACAAATATATAATTATAAACGACCTCAATAGCTGATTTTCCTTATGGGAAATCTGCTAAAACGTTTTCCTTTCAACTTCATTTTCACATGCGGGAACAGTACATTAAGCATTTTCCTCAGAGCCACTGTTACCGACATCCGTGGCCTTCCTTCTCTCTCAGCGTCCTCCAGAGTGAAATTGCCCCTTTCAAATTCTCTCTACCACCTGAATATAGTAGTACGATGTGGACAATCATTATTATTATTCAATGCGAGTTTCATTTGATCTATGCTTAAACCACGCGTAAAATTATACCTTAAAATTGCCTGTACTTCACTACGTGACCAAGATGCCACAGTACGCACTTTAATCTGTCACTGCCAGCTACTATGCACGCATAGACACATGTCTGAACTCACAGTAACTAGCCGCCACCTGAGTCTTTCCGTTAAGACATATTACAAAACTTTTGTAGTGGCCTACGAAACAGCATATTGTTATTAGGACACGAGTTGGAGTAGGGGTTTATTGAATAAATGTCTGGGTTAATATTAATCTTAGGAGAAAATATGTATATAACATTTACAGACCATTAAATTTGCGATATGATTAGGAACAGTACTATGCACTTTTTCATTCAGACGTATAATATCGAAGACATTTCTAAATTCTCCCCCTTTAACCCCACCCCGGTCGGATATTTATCGAGTTTGGAAAGACAGAACAATTACGACCGCTAGAGTAGTAACAGACAAATATATGTATACAATTTTGAACGGACCTCATTTTCGTCGTCTGGGTGGGATCGATTGACATTTTTGGCAATTTTTAGAAAATCGCGTCATGACCTCAATAGCTGATTTCCCCTTAGGGAAATCTACTAAAAATTTCAAATTTCTCAGTACGCATTAGATAAGAAAATTTTATGTATGGCCTTTTTTTTTGTAATAAAAAGATCTATAAATATTTGTTTTATGATACTTTTCGACGTGATGCATTGGAATGGAAATATCTTATACCACTTCCAAATGAAATAATTGTATATAAAGTCCAATCATTTGTAAAAAACGCTTATTTTAACAAGCGTATAAGGAAGACATATCCCCTTATATGACATGTGGGACACATTAAGAGTTTTTGTCTGCGTTACGTACTTTTTTTAAACACGCTATTTTATGCTATGGTTGACTAGTCTTTAAGCAACGGAGATATGGTATCTGAATACCAAATGAAAACAAATTTAAATGAAGTGGAGGAAAACATTTTGCTTAAGGAGCACATAGAAGCATTAGGAGTATTAGACTATTCTGTCCCCTTCAAACCTTCGTCAGAAACAGGGAAAGTATGATTATGGCGTTACCTGTTGAGAAAAAAATCTGATGTCAACACCAAGGTACGTATAATATATGAATGAACACTGCATAACTTCATTGTGCTCCTATTTAATTAAATAAACAAAATGTTTTGTTGCTCTTCAAGTGATAATTTAACCATATGGTTAAAGCAATTGAAAGGCCTTCAAAAATTTCTGTGTTAAAGAAAACTGATAATATTATCGGCATTATGACGAATAATCCGGCAGAAATAGTTGAAATTGAGAGTAGTAACGATGGAATTCAGAATCCTCAGAAGAATCAGTGGTACGAGCAAAGTGAATATGTGCCAAACTCTGTTCCCCGTTACCTTCTAGTAAAGGTACTAAACGAAGGTAAGGCCTTTAATAACTTCAGCCCCTTCGCGATACACAAATGGATTTGTTCTTATTCGAAACAAATCAAAGTTAAAAAAAATCAAAAAGAAGATTTTCTTTTATTAGACTGCCCAACTCCACAAATTGCTGCGAAAGTTCTCAAAGCAAATTCCTTTAACGGCTTTAAAATAGTAGTTCAGCCACACAAAAGTATGAACTACTCTAAAGGTATATTTTACTGTGGAGAAATTCGAGATTGTGAAGACAGTGAAATACTTGATGAGTTGAAGGATCAAGGAGTTATAGACATAAGAAGAATGCAGAGCACGAAGAAATCCGCTCTATTTGTGGTAATTCTCCGAATACCCCAGAGAGAATCCACATTGGCTATCTTTCAGTGCCCGTTCGCATTTACATGCTCACATGTCACCGCTCATCTGTTTCAATTGTGGTTTACTGGGGCACCATAAATCATCGTGTAAGAGCCAACCAGTTTGTTGGAAATGCTCAAAAGCGTAGCACGATGACCCTTGCACAGAAACGAAGTGCTGCTTATGCCAAGGCGATCACTTCACCACCCCAAAAACCTGCCCAGTATACGCTAAAGAATTTGAGATCAAAAAGAAGATGGCCATGAATAAAATAAGTTATCATGAAGCTAAAAAACTCTGTTTGAGCGAAAACAATAATTCTTATGCAAGTAAGGTTAAAAACAATCAAACGGATTTATTAGCAGTGAATGCACTAACAGAGCTTATAGAAAATATGAACCAGAGATTACTAATCTTAGAAAGTTTTATTATGGCAAAATGCAGTCCTCCAACTGCATCAAGTCCCCAAACTACATCATGTCCTCCAACTACGTCAAGTCCCCAAAAAGGAAACGAAACAACAGAACCCCAAATAGTTGAACCCAACAAAATTAGGGTTAGAACAAAAAAAGGAGCTAAACTAAATGAAATTCCTACACTAGTACTGAAGAAAGAACCTAGTAAAGCGAAGAATAATAAAAACTTAGAAATTCAGAAGAACGAACATCAAGAAAACCTCAGTGGAAAGAAAAGATGAATTTCTGCGTTATTTAGCTCCAACTTATATTGTTTTTATTTTATTTATTATCATGTATTATCTTTTTTTTTTTTTATTATTAATATTCGTTTTTATTTTTTATCCCTTGCGGTCAATTTTACTCTTTCCCAATTTATTTATCCTAACTATATTTCTGGAGTTTATAGTTAGATCCTCCTGTTGCCATTATAATTTTACAATTTCAAATTTTTTAGATACACCTCAATAGGAATTATTCAGTGGAATATAAATGGTGTACAAAAACACATTGGAGATTTGAAACACTTACTGGAGAACTATCCAGAGCTAGTTGCTATCCAAGAAACACACCTTACACCTGGTAAGGAATTCAGTATACATGGTTACACTACCTATAGAAAAGATTACTTCTTGGGAGGTAGAGCATGCGGAGGGGTAGATATATTTGTTAGAGATAACACATATAGCCAACCCTTGAAGCTGAGAACAACACTGCAAGCAGTAGCAGTCTCAGTTCACGTCCCCTTCCGAGTTACAGTATGCTCCATTTATCTTCCACCAAAGGAACCTCTTGACTTACAAGAAATACATAACTTACAGACACAATTACCTACTCCTTTGCTATTTTTAGAAGATGTAAACGCATTAAGCACCATGTGGAAATCTCCTGTAAGTAATAGGAAAGGAATACAGTTACAAAACATTTTTGAACAGTTTGATTTAATTACACTTAATACAAATTCACCAACACATTTATGCACTCGGACTGGAACACTGACTATCATTGACATTTCTTTATCTTCTCCCTCTATCTTCACACGGTTTTCATGGAGAGTTGATCAAGATTCCCATGGAAGTGATCACTTTCCAATACACATACTAACTAACTCTTCTCACTCACTATTTCACAACATTTCAAGGTACAACACAAAAAAAGCAAATTGGGATACTTATCAAGGCTACATTACTGGAAAGCTTAAGTTGTTTAACCCTCAAAGCATTATTGAGCTAACCTCTCTAATGTTAGAAGCAGCTGAGATAAGTATTCCAAAAACTTCACGGACATACAAAAAACCTCCAGTTCCTTGGTGGACTGATGAATGTAGAATTGCTGTAATGAACAGAAAAAGAGCTCTTAATCTATTCCGCCGAAATCCGTCTGACGTAAACTTTCTAGACTACAAAAGAAAAAAATCCAAAGCTCAATGGGTTATAAAGAATAGTAAACGAAAGTGCTGGATAGATTTTTTATCTAGTATTAATAGACGATTACCCGCAAAAGACGTATGGACTAAAATTCACCAAATTACTCATAAAAAATACCGCAAACCAATTACAGGACTAGAACACAATAACAAGACTATTACCGACCAACAGACAATCACTACTATATTAGGAGAATATTTCAGTAATGTATGCAGCTCCAAAAACTATACGATACAATTCTTCAGACACAAAACCCTAACAGAAACTATGACTTGCCCCATAATTCTAACTTACCCACACCCACTTAATGATCCCTTCAGTTACACGGAACTAAAACTCGCACTATCGACTGCACAAATGACTTCACCAGGACCTGACCTAGTCACATATGACATGATAAAAAATCTACCAGAACAGGGCTTACTAATTCTTCTTCACCTATTGAATGATGTTTACACTAGAGGTACGTACCCTCACACCTGGAATGAAGTTATAGTTATACCAGTTCTAAAACCTGGGAAAAACAAGAATCTTGCAACTAGCTACAGACCGATTTCTTTGTCAAATACACTTTGCAAGGTCACAGAAAAGATAATCAACAAAAGACTTCTGTGGTACTTAGATCATAAAAAAATATCGCCTTTCCAATGTGCATTTAAACCAGGGCATTCCACTATGCACCATATTGCACGGATGGAAAGCGAAATACTTAATGCTTTCCTTGGAAATAAATTAATGTTAGTAATATCCCTTGATCTGGAGAAAGCCTATGACTCTGTTTGGAGAAGGCTCATTCTCTCTCAGTTGATAGAATGGGGTGTCCAGGGAAACATTATAAGGTTCCTGGATAACTATTTGTCTGAACGATTTTTCAGGGTGAGGGTAGGTACTGCTTTATCAAATGCCTTTCTGCAGGAGAATAGAGTGCCTCAGAGAGGTGTGCTGAGTACAACCTTGTTCAATATAGCTGTAAATTCTGTCATAAAGTATATCCCCCAAGAAGTATCTTACTGCCTGTATGCTGATGACCTCATCTTATACACCACTTACACATCATTAACGCACGCACAAAATATCACACAGAACGCACTCAATCAACTTCAAAAATGGTGCAATTTAACAGGTTTTAAGATATCGAGTGAAAAATCTAAATACACCATATTCACTCGTAAAAGAAATTTTGAATGCCCACAATTGACTCTTAACAACACTATTATAAACAAGACGGACGAACTGACATTTTAGGACTTACATTTGACAGAAAACTCACATGGGTTCCCTATTTAAAAGGACTCATTAATAAGTGCAAGAAAAGCTTGGACTTATTAAGGGTACTTAGCAATTCTGCATGGGGAGCTGACAGATGTTCTATGCTTACTTTTTATCGTGCTTATACCAGGTCATTGCTGGATTATGGCTGTATAGCATATTCATCAGCCAGTCCGAATACACTTAAAATGTTAGACACAATACACAACACAGGACTGAGGATAGCAACTGGAGCCTTCAGATCAAGCCCAGTAGATAGTCTCTGTGTCGAAGCAGGAGAACCTCCATTGGAATATAGGAGAAGGATTATATGCTTAAAATTTCTTTTAAAATGCAAGGCATTAGACACACCATGCGTCAAAGTATTTTTAAATAACATACATTATAACAAATACATAGAAAAACACAGCAAGCATAAACCACTACTCATTCGTACTTCAGAAAACACTATTGATTCGAACATATTACAAGCTCAAATACACTATAACAGAAACCTGTCACTCCCTCCATGGAGAATAAATAACTTGAGCATTAATTTAACTTTAACAAAATTTAATAAAAGAAATCCATTATCTTCTAAATTTTACAGAATAGCTTATAACTCAATTTTAGCAAATAACACAAACTCTCTTCACACTTTTACTGACGGATCCAAGACCGACTTTGGGACAGCAGCTGCAGCAATCATTAACAATGACATATACACAACGAAACTTAACAACAATGCAAGTATATATACAGCTGAGTTACAAGCTATAAATATTGCCTTTTCAAAATTTCATGACGTTCAAAATTCCCAGATTTTCTTATTTACAGACTCTTTAAGTTCTCTATTCTCCTTAGAGAACATTTACAGTACTCATCCTATTATAACCCACATCTTAGAACACTCCATTCATCTTCGAAACAATATTACACTAGTATGGCTACCAGGACACAAAAATATTGGACGAAGTAATGAAGTTGACGAACAAGCCAAATTAGCGACTCAGAAACATGACGTAGACTCAAATGAACTAACAATAGACGACTTAGTACATTCTGTAAAATCTAACGTACTACTAGACTGGGAACAAAAATGGCAACAAACAGACAATAAATTACGACAAATTAAATCTACAGTATTCACACGGACTAGTAAAAATTCAACTTATACACGGAGGGAAGAAGTGATTTTAACAAGGCTCCATTGTTATTGTTGTTGGCATTGGCCACTCTCTCCTTACTCATAGCTTTTTAATGAAAAAAAGAGAGCAGCCCAAATGCCATGTATGCAATTTGACTCTTACAATAAAACACATACTGACAGACTGCAAGAGACGAGATCATTTACAGATACCCCACGACCTACATGACTTACTCACTGAAGGTAGTCCATACATACCCACTATACTACAACATCTAAAAGACATTAACATATACTCAAACATTTGAATATACAATACTCACAATTAATACTTGCATTTTAAAAGAGATTTTATAATTTCTAATAAATGTATGCTGCGATTCTAGTCTTTTTGTGAATGTTTTGTCTGCGAGCGCGCGCGTGTGTTGTGTGTGTGTGTGTGTGTGTGTGTGTGTGTGTGTGTGTGTGTGTGTGTGTGTGTGTGTGTGTGTGTGTGTGTGTGTGTGTGTGTGTGTGTGTGTGTGCTTGTATGTTTGCTGAGCTCTTTATAAACTCTTTGAATATATGTAAAGTAAATATTTCACCGTTTCTATTTGTCTAGCAAAAATGAAGGTTTTTCCCCCTTTCCGCCATAATGCAATTCATGACTTACGTTGTTCAGTAACTCATATTGAGTATGCAACTCCGCTGATACGAGCTTTATATCTGATCTAAATCTCAATTATTTTAAATTCATTTTAGACACATATTCCATTTTATTCAACAATTTATATATTTTATTATATCTTGTTTAATATTTTTTGTTTTGGATTCTATATTATGTTTGTCAATTTCTTGTGTTGGATTTCCATTTATTGTTTGATTTCTACTTATTGTTCAATTTCTATTATTTGAGTTCCATTTTTGTTTTCTATTTCTGTTTTTGTTTTTCCATTTCTGTTTTTATGCTTCATTTCTGTTTTCGTTTCCCATTGTGGTTTTTTGTTCCATTTCTGTTTTTGTGTTCCATTTCTGTTTTTGTTTTCCATTTTGTTTTTGATTTCCATATCTGTGTTTCGTTTTTCCATTTGGTATTGTGATCCATTCCAGCCCTGTTTTTCGTATCAGTTCTGTTTGTCTGTTTCTGTTCTTTGTTCCATTCCTGTTTTTGTGTTCCATTTCTGTTTCGTGTTACTTTTCTATTTTTCATGTTATATTTCTGTTATGTTCGTTTAAATTAATTTTGTTGCGTTTCGTTTTTTTTTTTTTTTTTTAAATTTTATACAGGTTTTTTTTTCCCGAGCAACATCGCCAAAGCTGCGAAGCTACAAATAAATAAATAAATCTTCAAGTGATATGCTTTATCTCTGGTCTAGTGCATTGGATCGAAAAATGCCAGTAACAAAAGTGAAGGTTGGTCATGTGAGTTAAAGCGTTGACCTTTATCTCACATGATAAACCTAGAGTGGCGAGTTCGATTCTCGCCTGGACAAAGGAGATTATTTAGTGACGAAATTCATTAAATAACATCCTAAAATCCCACCCTGGCTAGAGAAGGGTGGTTACCTGTAGATAACCCGTCCCGATTAGCCTAAGTTGCAAAAAGTGGACGTTAATAAATAATAATAATAATAAAAATAAAAATGAAGCAATAGAAATTTGTTGTGGCTGGAATCTGTACGGAGAAATGTGAAATTTGTTAGTCCCGCCTCTTGAATCCCTCACCCATTCCCAAAGACGATCGTGGTTAAAAGTGGAGGTGCACAACTGGTCGAAATTCAACATTCTAAGGATGGTTGTTTTTTAATTATGGAAGATACTATAGAAGTCAACCAGTTGAATGGATTCAGGGAATGTCAAGACGGGTAATTCCCTTGAAATCTAAATACCCAAAATTGTTGGGATTACAATACTTCCTTTACTTCGTAAAAGAAAGTAAAAACTATTAGGAGCTCAGGTTTGCCATGTGAGTTAATGCGTTGGTCATAATCTCAATTGGTAAACCTTAGAGTGGTAAGTTCGATTCTCGCCCTGGGCAATAGGAATTTATTTAGTGACGGACTCATTAAATAAATTCCTTAGTTCCACCCTGTCTAGAAAAAGGTGGTAACCTGTAGATAACCCGCCCCAATTAGCCATAGTAAGCTGAAGTGGATGAAAAAAAAACCAAACTATAAACAATAAAAAATATTTACTGATTGTATATTAACATCCCTTATGTATTGAAGTCCTATCTACCTCTTTGTCGTGTTATTTCGGTTATTTCCTTGGAAGCTCGGTCTTGGAATTTTTTAATTTTGTTATTGTGCCTAAGCCTCTCAGCTGTTTGGGGCTTTGTTGTGTAGTTTCTGTACCTATATATTTATTTATATATACCACAATGGATTTGCTAGGGTCAATTTTAAATTCAATGGATAAGCCACCCACTGTTAACAGTAAGGACAGAGAGCTTATGAAAAGTAAGTATTTTTTTTCTCATGTATCAAAAGTTTTGAATATTACCTTTACAAAATAATCTAATCACATACCTTGTAATTAGGGCAAAAACAAGAACTGCTAAACAAACAAAAAGCTGAAAAAGAAATGTTGAAGCATTTTCGCCAAAAGGTAGTTATTCAGTTTTATTTATTTTTAGTCTATTTAGAAGTACAACGTTGCTTACATTGCACCTTAAATGTATTTTTATTGGCACTATAAAAGGATGTTAAAGACCTGAGTGAAAAAGCAATTTAAGTACATTTGTGCAATGATTTTCATGAGGTACAAAAACTTCTGGTTTGCTAATTTATCAAGTGTTTAGTTAATCCAGTAAATAATTTTGAATTCTTTTCAATTTTCTTATGTCAACCAGCTGAATGTTTTGAAGCTATATTTTTTCTATGAAGTTTGAATTTGAGCCTAATATCATGTGAAACCCTGATAAGGCGGATTATTTTTCTTGATCACTTTAAAGTTTCTGAGAATCTGGTGCATTTGCCAAGAGACTAAATATTTCATGTACATCATTAGTTAAAATCTTTTTGTCAATATTCTCCATCATGTTTTGGCCCAGTGAAAAGACTAATCCCTTTTTTATATATTAGAAGGTATTGGGATTTTGTAGTAGTGGGAAATGATGATTCCTGATGATTACCTTCCAGGCTTCTCCAATTATGGATGTCCAACCTCTGCACGTCGTCCTCCAGATCATTGAGCCACCTTTGCCTGGGCTCACCTCTTTTCCTTCTTCATGGGGTAAAAGGAACACCTTAGGGAGTTTGATGGGTTCCCTTCCTTCAACATGTCCCAGCCTCCACAGTCTGGCCTTTTCGATAGCACTGACGATGTCTGATTTGCTTAACAATTCTGTTAGTTAGTTGAGTGTTGATCCTGATGCTCCTTAACGGCTTCAAATATTTATCATCACTTTTCTGCTTTCTTTCTCTTTCGTACATAACCATGGGTTTAAGACCATTTTATGTATCATGAGTCTCACTTTCCGAGAGTTTTTTTATTTGAAGCTTTGTGCTGTGACTAGAACCATCTTGTATTTGCAACCATTCCTAGCTCTAATGTCAACTTCTATGTTATTGCTCCCTGCTACCATTCTTTTCATATACTTAAATGATGTTCATGTAGAAAAAGTTTACTCTTCCAAAACAACAGAATTCTATATGTGTGTGTTGATTAAGATTATGTTAATACTGAAAGATTATGTTAGTATGCTTTTTGAAACTTTCTACTTAAATGAAAGGGGTAAAATCAAAGAAGATTAGAATAATGTGGTAGCAGAACCGTGACAAATTTTTTCCACTTATTCTATTAAACTTAATATTTTTCTCTAGATAGAAAAGCAGCTACACGATTTTTTGAATGACCCTAAAAAAACAAGACTGAAGTATCCACCGATGGAGCAAATATTTAGATCTATTGTGTAAGTATTTAATAATTGAAATAATTTGTTATTTGGAAACATATTTATCTGTGTACTTGTACTTGTTGCCTAAAAGCCTTCTCTCTAATCCTATTCCCATAGGATATTGTTCCATGCATGAACCCTAAACAATGTCTGTTGAAATTTACAAAATAGAGTAAATTGACTCTGGTATAAGACAAAATAACTGAACCTTAGGAAAATCACATGTTCTGATAAAACAGAGCGAGGATGGTACACACCAATTTGTTGGGAATGGAGTGGGAGGCAATAGAGCCTAACTGCAAAGAGAAGAACCCCACCTTGAGCAGAGTGACCTAGAGCCCAAGAAAGAGGCTGGTTATAATACTGAATTTGAATAATAACACAAATACTTAAATTGGGTTTAGAGTCATCCACTTGGAACAAAATATTCAACAATCCAATTTCTCTAAAAGCAATGAATGTAATGCGTGTAATCACATGTACTTACATAGTAGTCTTCCAAAAAGGAAGTGAGCCAGAATTAAGTTCTTGAGATCATTTGGATCATAAGAGACTGCCGTAAGTGGCCTCAAATTGAAAACTCCTTCCACTCAAATAAAAGGTGCCCTGATATAGGCAATTGAGCTTCTATTCTAAAACCCTGGTTATGTGATAGGCGGAATGGATGACTTATTCCCAGCCTATGCATTGATGGGGGGTGAGGTTGTAGTAAAGTGTAAGTGCATGCTATGAGAGAATGTGCAGTAAACTGAAATAAAAAGTATATCACACAGGGGCGTAAACTAAGCAGATTTCCCACTTAATGGTATGACGCAATACTGATGGCATTTAGCCATATATTCTCTATTTCTAAGTAGTAAAAAATCCCATGAGTACAAGTGGGGAGTATACTAAAGGCTACAAAATAAGAAATTACTCTCTTAATATGATGAGTTACAAAAACATGTATTTAACCATAATTTTAGTAGTAGTATCATGCATATAATATTTATATACTTTACAGAATATCTACTTGTTTGAATCGATAATGATCAACATAGATGTTTTCTCTTCGCCCTTGTGTGACCTAAAGGAAGTATTGTAGACGTGAACAATTTTGGTTTTCAGATTTTAAACAAAATTAACCAATTTCACCCTCCCTGAATACATGTTTTGATTCTGTAGGCGTGTACATGTATCTTTCACTTCTCTGTTGATCAAAATAAATTACTAGGAAGGGGGATTAGAGGAGAGTGAACATACAAAAAATTGAAACTTTCTAAGAATGTACTAGAGAAGATTCATTTAGGAACTCTTTTGTTTATCATAAAAAGATCTAAAAATAATTTTCTTTGAAATTTTTTGGATTTGATGCATTGGAATAGAAATAATTTATATCACTTTCAAATGATATAATACTAACAGAAGTGCACTGAAACATTTTGTTTATTTAATTAAAAAGGATTACAAGGAATTTACATGATAAGCTCTAGCAGATGAATGAAAGACTTCTTTGAATGATGTTTATATGAACCATTATATACTGTTATTTCTCTAAAAGTGGTTTAGTATTGATTTTCATTGATATCTCATGTTTTAATGTTTCTGAAATTTTGTAGGCATGAAGTTGCTGAGGAATCAGATTTGAGTGCTCATTCGTTTGGTCAAGATGGCATCGACAGGTAAAAAATTTCTCCTCATTTTTATAGGTGAGTAGTAGTGTTAGAATGTTATCAATCTTGGACTTCGTATTGATCATAAGATTTTTGATGATGCTGGTTTATATTTCAAGGAAGAAAAATTTTAATTGTAGGTTTAGGATATGTATATTATGTTTAGGTTTCAATTGAACATTGCTATTTGATTAGTATTATTGATTAATTAATGACATTACTATCTTGGTACTAATGTTTGGATTTTTGTTGAGCTGAATTTTAGTGTTAGTAATGGTTTTATTTTTTTTAATTTTTTTTTTTTAATTAATCAGAGATATATTAGTTTAATTATCTTTTAAATGTGAAAAGTTTACTTTTATAAGTAGATGTTGCTTGCATATATTTATTTAGAGGTTAATCTGAACCAATAGTAAGTTAGAAATACTGAGGGGGAAATGTATTTCTATTTTACAGGAATCTCATTAGTAGTATGACTACGGTGGTTACATCTCCTTCTTTCATAAATAATTGTTTAATAAAATTGGTAGTATTGTACTATTACAATAAAAAAGTCAGTCACGCAGGGGCTGCGTAAACTAAGCAGATTTCCCACGCGAAAGTTTACAATAGATAAATATACATACAGGTAACACAACCGTGAATGTACAATACATGGCTAAATTGTAAACAAACAGGCAAGCCAACCTCGTAGCGCTGCATAGATAGACAGGAAAGACAAACAATTAATGGAATATATCTGAATATAACATATTAATTTTATTGAAAACAATTTACTAAAGCTAGTGGAGTAATTTGTAATGAATCAGAACCAGTTTGATCTCAATCACTCAAATTTTAGTAATTCAAAAACAAAAGGAGGGGGGGGGTGGTCAACAGAACATATTTGCATATATCTCAAAAATTAAAAGTTCAATGAAAACAATATTTGGTATTTAGGCTTCAATTAATATATCTTATTATATAATACAGCATTGGTTATGTATCACTTGTAGAAGTGGGGGTTTACTGAAGGCTGAAAACTGAAAAATGCAAATATCTCGGTTAATATTCGAGATAGAGAATAAATATATATATATATATATATATATATATATATATATATATATATATATATATATATATATATATAAACATTATTTATAGTGCATTAAATGTTCAATACGATTGATTCTATGCACTTTTTCGATCCGACTTAGAGTACGGAGATATTTCAACTTTTCAAAATTTTCCCCCTCTAAACCCCCACTCCACCTGGTCCCTGGGGTTAACGAACTTGATCTGGCTTTTTACATAAAACGACTAAATATGGAGTTTGGTAAACAACAAACATCCAAAAACAATTAAACAAAAATTGCGACCGCTAGAGCGGTAACAGAAAAATATATAGATAGATAGATATATATACAGTTTTAAACGGACCTCATTTTCGTCATCTCCTAGGTAGGATCGATGGACATTTGAAGAAAAAATTGAAAATTCCGTCATGAGTACAACCTCAATAGCTGATTTCTATTAAGGGAAATCTGCTAAAATTACTAGAATGTGATCTGTCCATTATTTATAGATTACAAGGTCATTGATCAACTTAAAAAATATATATATATATATATATATATATATATATATATAAATTGTAACCTCTGTCTGTACATTGATTTTTTTTCACAAAATTTCACAATAAATTTTCGTTTCACATGTCATAGACACCATAACTGCATTTTGTTTCTTTCGTGTATGTCTGTTTGTTTGTTTGTTATCTTTTCACGCATAAACTGCTGAACCAAATTTTATGAAACTTGGTATGTATATTACTACTAACCCAACTTAGACTTTGGGCTATATTTGTGTTATTAAAGTAGATTTTGTTATATATACTTTTTTCATATACTGAAGTATAAACAAGATATACACTAAAACCTATAGTGGAAGTCAACAATTTTAATGGGTACAAAAAACAACCGAATTAATGAAAACTCGGTATGTGAATTAGCATCCTCTCCTCCAAGAAAATAAGCTATGATACATTTCTGTGGACGACACAGGGGGAGGGGGGGGGTTATCCAGGAAACGTATTATCTCATGCACATTACAGGTTTTTATTTTGTTATTTAGAGTAACTTTTGTCGTTTAACAAAGTATAAACGGGGTAAACGCTAAAACTATAGCGGGAGTAACGAATTGTATTAGTACTAATTAAGGTTTATTTGATATAGTGGTAATAATATTGTTTTTCAACTTATATGGTAGGTACTATGTATAATTCGGATTAGTGAGGATATAAATCTCAAGCGGAAGGGAAAATCGTTGCCCGGAGGCCCACACAGTTAATTGTGTTAACTTATTTCCTGTTAAGTGCTGGCACTATTGGAATCTCTTTCTACTTATAACCGAGTATTTCTAAACTATGTGTGCTCGGAGTGGGTTTGACAGAAAATATGTACAATATAGATACTATTTCATTATAATAAATGCTATCCATTATCATTATTTGCATTATTCACGTTGTGTCAAACAGTAGAGAGGGATTGATTGGGAACTCATTTTCATTTAATCTTTTCAATTAAATTTTCTATTCTGTAAGTCCCCACAGTTAGCCTCACGGAAAAATAATATGCCCAGACAGAAAGTATAATTGTACACATTGAAGCCTTGCTATAAAAATACCCTCAATATTCAGCCTCTAATGATTTCCCGAGTGAAGCCGGGTACCTTAGCTAGTAATATTTAAAAAAGAAATGGCCTGAATAAAATATTTTAAAATTTTAGGCAACGAATAAATAATAATCAGTTTTGCACGGACTTTCTTTTGCTTCTAGATATTAATTTAGTTTGACACATAAAGCAGACTGGTCGATTGATATGCAGGTGAACATCTGCTGATGGCTTTGTCATTTTGATTTTTGTCAGAATCGATGTTTAATTGTGATGTGCCTTGCAGGAGGTACTTTTTTTAGTGATTGATATGCTAAGAAAGATTACCTTGGGGGAGGGGGTTAGTGATGCTAACTGTTTATTTTAAACAGTAACTGAAGATATAGACAGAAGGTTCTATATTTAGAGACTGAAGCTTTTAATATATTTAATAATATTTTCTGTTTTTAATGCCATTTCAAAAAGTAAAAATCTGAAACTTTAATACATTCACAATATATTCCCTCACATGCTTTTTTTCAAGGCGACAAAAAAAATATTGTTTTATCATTACTATCCCATTAATGTAAAATAATATTAGAATGAATTCTAAATTCTTGAAGTTGATCAACTGATGTTAGAAGTCAGTAAGGATATAAATTACCTTAGATTAAGAAATATAATAATTAAACCACTTATTCTGGGCTCTTGGCTCTGAGTTTTTGTTTCTGAAGAGCAATTTTGAAAACAAATCTTTAGTTTTCCATTTTTTCTCTATTGTTATTCTCAATTTTGGACGAAGGACTTTGAAATGTGCCCATCTTTTGACGACGTATGCCAGTATAATCATGATCACTTTTTAGTGTTATAAAAAGCGAATTTTTAAAGAAAGATGTAATAATTATTACAAATTGCTACAGAATGATCACTTTTCCTTTTACTAAAAAACAAATAATTATGCCAAGGTCAATTATAAATAAATAAATTATTATAGCAAGATCACGTTTTTGTGTACTAAAAAACAAATTGTTTCAACAAAATAAGAATATTGGAAATTATTAATCCAAGATCATTTTTTTGCATTCTAAAAAAAAAAAAAAACAAATTTAATTGAGGCAGCTGTTTTGTAGATATTCCTCGAGAATGTGAAAGTGATCTTAAATTGACTATCCTCCACCCTCACGATTTTTGGTATGTTGTTTTTGGCACTCTGGCCATTATAACCATGAGTCATTTTTAGGTTACTTACACATTCTTTGGGAATAACTATGAAACAGATGCCTCTAGCAAAGTTGTTTTTTAGTATACAAAAAAAAATAATCTTGCTATAATAATTTGGTATAACTATTACAATTTTGTTGTAATAATTTGTTACTTGTTATTTTATGCTTCATTGAATTCCTTACATAAAAGATTCTGTTTATTTTTGTTCTATAATAGATTTTGCAATACATGGGATGGAAAAAATTACACATTATTAAAAATTGTGTTTGAATGGTATAAAAATAATGTTCATTGTTAAATGAAGTGGGTTAATACTGTATATTAAACAACTGTGTTCCATCCAAGTGCAATATTAGAATAGTATTTGCAGTACTTCATTATTTTTCAGTGACCTGCCCCCTGGTTTTTATCTCCCACCCCTATTACATGTACATATTACATTTTGCTCCCTATTAATTATTGTAATACTGTACTACTATGGCACTTGGATGGGTCACCGTTGTTTTATGTTTAGTATTAAGCCACTTCATTTAACAATGAACACTTTTTTTTATACCATTAAAACACAATTTTGAACAATGTATAATTTTCCCCATCCTTATGATCCTCATTCTCTTGTTTCTTCGTCAAAATAACATAGAACTGCACATATAGAATTAATACATTTCCAGTTTTACTTATTCACTCATGTTTGCCTCTTATACAATCATTTCATCCTTACAGAGAAGTTGTGCTTACATAATAAGCATTAACTTGCTTTAGTGTCTTAGTAGATTAGGTTTTTTAAAATTAAAAAGAAAAAGAAAGTAAAACATGAGATTTGAAATTTTGAATATTATTTTTGATTAATGGATCAAGAATCTATTTTTATTTATGTATTCTGCTGAAAACAAGTTTAAAAATAGCAAATATGTTATGACTTATATATCTTTAAATAAATTAATTTATTTAATTCATTTGGAATGGAAAGACAATAATTTGATAAATCAAATAAAGGGTTGGAACCACCAGTATAGATGATACTGTTGTCATACCTGTCGGTGCATACTGTCTTCACTGGCTGATGATCGAGCACAACTGGCAAGCGCTTTCGATGCCAAGGCACCATCTTCAAGCCGTCTAGAGTTGAACTGAGTTAGTTGTCCGTTGGTCAGTAGGTTTTATACGTCTGTTCACCATATTAGGTTGTTTACGTTTTAGTCTGTGTCTGTTTGCATATGTTAGTCAAACGTGACCAGTTAAATTGTTTTCGTGTAGTAGGTTGTTACCCGTATCCGTATTAGGTTGTTTACGCTTTTAGTGTGGTGTTTGTGTTTAGGTTTGGTATAGTTGCTTGTGTGTGAGTACTTGTTTAGTGAAATGTTGCACAAATATATGGGCAATAAATCACGGCTGAATTACGTAATTGAAATAAAATATGTTTGTTGTCGCTTTGCCTATTGGTATTTATACGTGTGTCCGTTTGTTGACATACCAATTGTACTCGACCATCAGCCAGTGATGACAGATATGTTAACAACAGAGGTTTATTAATTGTCCATCTTAACCTGCGTAGCATGTAAGTTGTGATTTTTCAATTTTGGAGACTCATTGATTTTTGCCACTTTGTGATATTATGTATACTTGTAGACAGCAGATTTAAGAAATGTGCTATTATGAAATATTCGTTAATGGTTTTAGGTATATAATGGTGTTCAAGAAGGAATATCCACCTACAGAAGATGAATTGTCAGTTCTCAGGAGAGGGGAGGAATGGAATGAAGAGAAGGAAAGAGAAATTGCCCTCAGGGTAATGTATTCTTAGATGTCACAAAATATATTTCAACTGTTCAAACAAGATTTCACGTATATTTATAAATAGCATTTTAGTTCCGTATAGTTTATAGTTGGTTTCATATTTCTAGATTCGTTGACATCCAGTTCTCCCCCAATATAGTTTTATTTTTTGCTGAATTTGTTTAGCCTATATTATTTATGAGTAAGTACTTTCAGTACTTGGGTAAATAGCTCTTTAAAAATCTGGTTCACTTAATCTTATATTAGGCATAATAAAATTCGGTTTGAATTTCCCGACTACCTGTCTACTGTTGAATCAGCGCAATCATTATAATATTCAATTAGTCAATATTTAGTATTATTGGTGAAGCTATGGGACCGAATAAAAAAACTTATGGCATTACTTATATTTATATTTTGGTTGTTTGAGCAATCAAGACACAGAATACAGACAATAAAAGCATGGAAATTGTAACCTGCACATAATCTTCCTGAGTTGATCTTCGAGCTGTTGTTCACTAGCCCTAGTCATGCTTGTACTCAGTTGGTAAAGCACTGGACTAGATATCTAGGATTTCCCGATGAGTACTGATCCAGTATATTTTTCTAAAATAAAAAAAAGAATTAAATTATTAATTATTTACTAATGGTTTAATCTGTACTAAAAATTATTAAGAGTATTATTTTTGAATAACAATATATGAAATAAGAATGTAAAATTTTGGTCCCGCCCTCTCCACTTTTCCTTCCTTGTATTTTCTATACGATCTTTTGTACATTTAGATTAAAAGCAGCTTTATAATGGAAATGCTTATTTATTTTTGTTTTTTATAGAGAGAGCAAGAAAAAGCTGAAGAGTTGGAATCTGCTAAAAGATCAAAAGAGAAATTTATTCCTAATTCTAATTATAGGGAAAAATATCAGCATCTTATAGGATTGGAAGCTGCAAAGGATGCAGCTAGGATAACTCAGACAAACAAGCAATATGGCTTTGGTAAGTTCTAATGAGATTTCTTTTCCAAGTGTCGGTTAAAATGGTCTGATAACACTGTTAAACAAACAAAATTTGTTGGCTGATATCTTGGTATCCAACACTTCTTTTAAGACAATTGAGACATGGCTGATTAAAAATATGCCTACCGCTTGTCTCTATTACCCATCGTTTTTGAGATATCTGACATTAACCATTTATATAAGTTTAACATTGTATCAAATCTAAAAACTCACAGAAAAGTTACAGTAGAGCAGATATTGCTGAGTAGAGTAATAATTAACATAAACTATAGCATCATCTAGTTTAAGATATAATACACATATGAAATACATAGGCATAACATTAATTTCCTTAATTTAAAGTTGGTTTGGTTTGAATTTCTGGGCTATAGACTTGTGTTTGTGCTGAGCATTTAGCATGTTGTGCTGAAGCCTCCAGTGGTAGTCAGCCAACTTTACTCCATCGACCCTGATTGCGTGACTCCATCACCGAGATGTCCTGATGAAAACGTATACCATATTCCTCACTGACAGAACCTAGGTTCTCTGGAAAGAAATTGAGATGAATCTTCAGGGACGTGCTGCAACCCATCTAGCTGTATACACTAATGCACTTCTGCATGATATTTACATAGTCTGGAGATTTATAATTTTCAAGGAAATTGTCTACAACAGGCTTGAATGCTAACCGTGTATCTTTTTCATTAATGCTGAGTAAGTCTTCAAAGTGACTATCTGCAATGATCTTCCTTATTTGTGGACCTATGGAACACACCTTCTTTCACTTTCGCATAACTCAACTCTGGGAACTTGTTGGAGTTACCGAAATGCATCTGAGTTGTTTTCTAATGTCTTCTCGAAGTTCTTCATGAGCCCCAGCTTTATATAAATCGAAGGCATAGTAACTTTTTCACGCTTAACTAAAGGTTGTTTTTACAACCTTATTTTATCTCTGTTGGACCGATTCTCCTTTATATAGTGGCGCTTCCTATTTCTTCTGCCCCACTCACCTCGAGGCTTGACATAAGACTGGATGTCCGTGCAGTATCACATATTGTCACAAATTGTGAAGTTCTTGATCATCATTATTAATCAAGTGAATACCTCCACCAGGATGGTAGTCAGAGTCACTGCTACAAGATGGAGAACTTTCTTCTTGCGTTCCTTCATCGACTTTGTATTCTTTAGGTCATGTTGGTATTTGACAAATGACGGGATCATATGGAATTGGTTTTGAAACTAAGGGAATATCTGGATGCTTCACAGATGCACCAGTTTTGTATGAGAATCCACTGACATCTGTCGAAACAGAAATAACAGTCCATGGTGTGGTTGCTTGACTCACACCATATCATAGGGATGCCGAATGCGAGATGGTTATTCTTCTTCGCCTTCCTTATCCAACCCATATAACTTGCATGCACATGTCAAAGAGATGATCTGTAATGCCCACAACATCACTGTCAACTTTCAAATCAAAGTATAGTTCATATGCTCTTCTAAGAAATGGTGTAGATGTCTTCCAATGGGCTTTGTGAGTAGCCGCTAACATAGCAAAACAAATCTGGTGAATAGATGCAACTTCTAAATGCCATTGTTTTCACTGAGAATAAAAACGAAGCAAATTAAAGAATGGTAATGTGATCTTGAAAATATTAAGGCTATTGTTTTAAGTATAACTGTACTCACAATCAATGGAAAATTTGGTGTTGCATTTAAAAAAAAAAATATCCAGAGAAAGTGGATTAAAAAATATATGTTTTTGTTGATATCTTGAAAATCTGATGTGATAGAGCAAAACAGTTTTCATACTTGTAATCACCATGGAAAACTGCATTTTAGAAAGTAAGCATCATGCCAGATATCTACAGCTTGTTTATCAGTGTAATCAACTTCTATTTTCTCTTATAAGAGCCATATTAATTTCAGTTAATTTACCTCTCTTACCTGTTTCCTGTTTTTGTATTATTAAGTAAAATAAAATGTCTTTAAAATACATTGATGCCTTAAACAAAGAAGAAAGAGAAAAAAAACAGTATTTTAGTATGTCCTATTGAATTGGCCACTCCTTTCATACTTAAAATATTTAGAAGCGAATACATTAGACCATCTCTGTTAAGGATTCTTGTATCTTCGATCTTTGTAGTAATCTTCAACTCTTTGTAATGAATAACCTCCTATTCAATTTTATAAATTTATATTTTTTTTATTCATTGTCATTTCCCACTGAGCCTAACATAATATTTTATTTTCTATCCTGGGCTAAAGTGTTGTAGTCTAGAAATTTTGTCCCCATCTCATATAATTATTCTCTGTCATTCGGGAAATTTTAAATTAATTTTCTTTTACATTTTTATTTTATTTTTTAGTGCCCAGTGAGAATAAGAAAGACCATCGATCAATAGAGGAAACTCTTGCTGACATTCAACGGAAGAAAAGAAAATTAAATCATCCTGATAATCAACCAGAAAAACAATCTTCTAAGTCATAATAACAACTTTAGTTTAAGCTTTATTATTTTACTACTTGTATTTTATATATTACACTGTGTTATTTAATTTCAATAAACTTGTTTAGTATCTTTGAACCAATGAAATCCTAACCTGATAGTAATTTTTGGTTTATACATAAAAACAATGGTGTTGCAGAATGAGATATAAAGAATTGGTAATTTTCTTTCTCTGTCTGTTCTTTCTTATTTACAATCATATGGCAACCCTAGGAAGGGTTCCTAGTCATATATTGTGTGTGTGTGTGTGTGTGTGTGTGTGTGCGTGCGTGCGTGCGTTGTGTGTGGTGTATACTTGCACGCCCATGCTTATGTGTGTGCATTTGAACTTGTTTTCTAAACTAAACCGTTAACGCTCACCTACCTATGAAGTTAAGGAATTTTTTATAGCATAATGTTCATATACTGTTGTTATATGACGTATCTTGGTCAGTGCTAACTTCTTATTTATTGATTTTTCATTTGACTTGAAGGGAGCAGGGTTAACGCCTCCCCCCCTACTATAAGTTCATGTAGGAGGTATCCATCAAACTCTTCAACCAGTGAGTTGTTTCAATAATGCTGGTCAACCCCATCCCATTTTGAATTAATCATTATGTGGTTAATGCGGGGAATAGGTTTCTCTATTAAAATTTTAAATAATTACAAGGTGTATTCCATATGAAACTCTGTAAAATAACAATAAGACTTGCACTCTCGCATGGTTATAAATTTCATGTTAACATCTTTTGAAAACAAATTTCATTAGTAAACTTAAAAATTTCCTGTTAATAAAAAATTACTTCTTGAATTATATGCACACTAGGCCATAAAAACTGTTAGCCTACTTTAAAGGCGTTCCTAATTACTGATAAAGGTCTACCAAACAAAAACTCAAATTACCAGATATTAATTCCGGAAGAAGAAAAAGTAAACCACTGAACTAAATTTTTTCTGAAAGCATTGAAACATTAAAAACAGTAAAAGTTTTGATTTTTGAAGACAAATATTTAGTTTATATTTAACAGCATCAATTTTACAATGAGCTCTATACATCAGACAATAAATAAAACAATATGGCTTAATTTTCAATCCATTAAATGGAAATTATTTTGACCATGTTAAGGATAAAAATGAATAAGTAGATTGCTATAATATATTTTTAGCATAATAATACAAAAACGTGTGGAAATAATTGAGTTATAATACACACATTAACTTTCTAAAAATAAAAAAAATAAATTTTATTAGACATATAATGCTGCAAAAGTTCTATTTTTTAGTTACTCTAATATTAATTGACTTATTTTTATTTCTTGTTTACAGCCTTAAATAAACCTCTACTTCTACTCATCGGAGTTTTACTTCATGTAACCGAGTCACTAACTGAAAATCATATGACTCGTTATATTTCAATTCTTACATTGGTTTCTTCATTGCACAGACCTCATTTTAGCAGATTTCCCTTAAGGGAAATCAGCTATTGAGGTCGTACTCATGACGCGAGTTTTGAAAAATTTCCTCAAATGTCCATCGATTCTACCCAGGAGATGACGAAAATGAGGTCCATTCAAAATTATATATATATTTGTCTGTTAACGCTCTAGTGGTCGCAATTTTTGTTTGATCATTACCAAACTCCATATTTAATTGTTTTATGTAAAAAGAAAGATCAAGTTCATTAACGGCTGAAATCGAACCAGTGAGATGGGGGAATTTTGAAAATTGGAAATATCTCCGTTACTATACGTCAGATTGAAAAATTGTATAGAATCAATGTTATTACAAATTAAATTTACTATTAATATTGTTATATACACTTATTCTCTATCTTGAATATTAACCGAGATATTTGAATTTTTCAGCCTTCAGTAAACTCCAACTTCTACTAGTGTTACATAAACAATGCTCTGTTATATAACAAAACATATTAATTGAAGCCTAAATATCAAATATTGTTTTCATTGAACTTTTACTTTTTGAGATATATGCAAATACGTTCTGTTGACCCTCCCCTCCCCCCTTATTTTGTTTTTGGATTACTAAAATATGAATGATTGAGATAAAACTGGTTCTGATTCATTACAAATTACAGCACTAGCTTAAGTAAATTGTTTTCAATAAAATTAATATGTTATATTCAGATATATTTCAATAATTGTTTTTATTAAGTGTGGCCGGGTAACGGACGAGAGTGAGTTTCCCACCAATAGCTAGTTCGGCCGTTTCCGTTACTCTTCAGCACTCGTATGGAGATTTCTCTATTGTATAACTTTACGTGAGAAATCTGCTTAGTTTACACAGCCCTTGTGTGACGGACTTTTTTTTTTTTCATATCTTTGGTAGGATCACTGGACATTTGAAGTCATTTTTTTAAAAAATTGTCTCATTACTACAACCTCAATAACTGATTTCCCTTCAGGAGAATTCTGCTAAAATTCATATTCTACTTCTTTGGCTTCTTAATTATTTTATCTAAGGGTTCCAATAAAGCCATCATGTAATAAATTGGCTTGTTCGTTTTATTGTGGGAAAATGTAAAAAAATGTGAACATGATTTTTCAATTACTAAAGTTTAAATTACAT
Source organism: Riptortus pedestris (assembly GCA_019009955.1). Lineage (NCBI taxonomy): Eukaryota > Metazoa > Arthropoda > Insecta > Hemiptera > Alydidae > Riptortus > Riptortus pedestris. The sequence goes on along the minus strand of CM032230.1, from coordinate 54,286,234 downwards.
TTTATTCTGAATGATTTTTGGCTAAAGTAAAATGAACATTTATTAATTGAACTAAAATAAAAAAATTATTTTACTTACCTGAAAGATGAATTCCACTTTTAATCTTCTCTGTATCAATTTTCCATTAATAATTCAAAACGTAAATAATCTTATTTGAAACAAAATAATTGTTCAAGTAGTTTACAGAATTACTATTTGGACTAAACTAAGTGGAGTCAGTGTGACCATTGTTTACTCAAAGATTCCTCCTTAGTGTAATAGACTTATTCCCAGGAAGACTGTTCTTCAGGTCATTGATGTAGTTTTCTAGCAACGTAGGGAGTATGTAATGCTTTCTGTTTAAAATTTTAATATTTATGACCATGCTGCAAAAAATCTGTCCTACATAACATGAAAGCTTAGAAACACCTTTTTCTGTGAAGTTCTCGAAGATCTCAATGATATTTACATCTCATGGTTGCGTTTTACGAATGTAGGGATAATACATATACTTGGGTTTAAATTAAATCCAATTTTACTTTGCAGTTTGTTTTGTCTAGGGTTACATTACATGTTAAATAAGGAATCAAATTTTGAATGGAATGATTCATCAGTGGATGGGCATTACTCATAGAAAACAATCTGAACTGGGGTTTCTTTAAAAAAATGTAAACTATACTTATCTTATATGCAACTGTAGGATATGTGAAGGTCCTTTCTTATAAGTTTATTATTATATGCAGTGTATTTTTAGGTCAATTTGCACAATCTTCTGTGCTCTAGAGTTGGTCCCAGTTCACATATGATCTCTGTCGAGACCCCTGCTGGATATCTCGTGAGATAGGGACCAACTCTAGAAAACTAATCATGGGAGGCTGTCCTGAAAGTACTCTGCTTTTAAGATATGGATATATGGCCTTTTCATATCCTTGCGTTGATCATGGGCCTTCAATAGCCGGCCCAAATCCCTAATATCTTATGTGTTTTATCACTTTTATCTACATCTCTTTATATACATATCTTCTGTATAAAGTTTTTTAGATGCCTTGTTTTATAACATTTGCCTACACATATATTCATATCATATTTATATCAGTTAAGCTATTGCCATTGACCATATCCTGTATATATTATCTGTACTATTGTATATAATACTTCTATGGTGGAATAAATACTGTATACAACTTTATTATTTCTTTATTTTTTTTCATGCATTTTCGCTAGTATTTTTGAACATTAAAATCCCATTTCATTAATTTTGTTTTAATTATATTTATTTTTGTAATATTTTTCTGAACTTTATTATTTCTGTTTAGCTGATGTATTCCTTTCTAGCTTTCTTCAATCCCCTGAGTTCAGAAATGATATACTTTCTTTGCTATTGGAGTTGTTCTTATTCCATTAATTCTGAATTAGAAATTTTGGCATTTTTTAAATTTTCTATACAATGAATTGAGTAACTAAATGAAATATGAGTAAGACAAATTCTCTTGACAAAAATTTGATATTTTTGTTTGAGATTCCATCATCAATGTGAAATAATAGATTATCATAAGTTTGATATAAAACTATTTACTCACCCATCGCTGCAGTCGATGAAGGACCTGGAGAGCTTCAGATAACTCAGGTCCTTCATTGCTGCAGTTAACAAAGTCATACCCTTGAGGTAACAAAAGCTCACTTAAATTTATTGCACTGACAAGTACTTTTCATAGGTTTCTTCTGGATCAATCGCCTTACTTACAAGCACAAAAGTGCAATTACACAGGCTCTGTGTAAACTAAGCTGGTTTTACCCCACATGCAGGAATCCACACATGAAAAGTTATCAAAAATGTGCTGTACACAGGATGTTATCTGCACATTGTGTCCTCTATTTTCTCTTAGATAGTTAGAACCCTAAGTAAAGAACACTAGAAGTTTAAGCAATGCATTGAGATTATTAGTGATAGCCTTAATTGAAAACTGCAAAAGTGAAGTGGGGGGGGGTTGGAGTTTCTGAAGGTTAAAATCACAAAAGTACAAATAATTCCTTTAATGACCCAATTAGAGTAAAAATCATTAAAGAACAAGATTTGTTACGTAATATTTCTGCCTGATACCTAATATTGGACCAGATGTGAGATTTGATAAATGTAATTGTAATGTTTTTATTTTTAAACTGAAAATTATGTGTATAAATACTCAAAATCTGTGATGATACATCACAATAGAAATCATATCCAAACTGACTCATCTATGAAGGCAAAAATGAGAAATATTGATTAGTAGGTTTGGTATATTATGATACCAGCATCTTCTAAGCTGATTAAACTTGAATTTATTTGTGGAATGGTTTGAGTAGTCTTTATGCTGAAGTGATCAATCTGCCTCTTTGACTCACCCATCCCTGGTGTGGTGTTTTAAAGATGATCAGAGGCTCTTGCTCAATATTGATTACTTGTCTTGGAAAATATGTCCTCCATATTTGTCTTGTCTCCTGAGCTGGTTAATACATTTTTATATATTTGTTGAAAGTTGCTAAATATTTGTAATTTAAAATTTTGGGGGAAAGAGGCACAAATGTTGATTTAGTATTTAGTTCAAAGCTCAGTATTTTATTAACTTTCTCATATAATTTTATTAGCTACTTAACCGTTTTCTGTTGATGTATATTCTTACTTTGGTGGCATTTAATTATAGATTTTTTTTACACTTCTAAACTCTTGCACTCGTTGGACACCTCAGATGTCCATGAGGAATTATGTTAAATTTAGATATTCAACAATAACATGATAAAATAGGGTATCGAATTTTATTTAACAAATACAAATTTATATTTGCTGTAATTAATAAAATTAGTTGAATAATTTACAAATTTAAACTACTGATATGGCTTTGAATATACACTCAGGACTTCTATACAAAATAATTACAGACTTTGTTTACCTTATGTGCTAGTATTTACAAACAAAATTCACGTAGAGCCATTCGTGAGGCGACTTTTTCTTCTCATAAGAAGATTTATTAAATTAGTTTTTTTTTCTTTTATTTTGGCAAGGTTTTGTTGACTCAAGGCACTTTTACCCATAAAATTGGGCAAGTTAGTTCTTCGACCTAGTTCTTTTAAATTCTTCTAATGGCTCAATGCTGTCATATTCAGATTGTGTTCCATCATCATAGTATGCATAATCATATTGATCTTTTTCTTTCTTATCATCCTTCTTAAGCTCTGGGGTAAAGGGCCTTGGCTTTTCTGTTGAGTCTACTGTTGTTCCTTTTCCTCTTGAAATTATTGTGGTTTGAACTGGCTGGTAAGGTCTCTGTGTAGTTGGATTGTAGAATGATGATGTCTGTTGAAATTGAGATGGGTTTCTTTGTGGTTGTTGGTACTGTTGTGCTCCTTGTGCTTGTTGATAAGTTTGAGGTGAACCTGTGTTTCTTTGCTGGAAATTAGTTGTTGACTGAGATTGTGGTGAACTTTTTTGTTGATAATTCTGCTGTGGTACTGGACTGTTATTTTGTTGTTGGAAGGGTTTATTTGTCTGTTGGCTGTATTGTTGTTGGTAGAATCTTTGTGTGGTTGGATTGTACTGCTGAAATGGAGTTTCAGTGGCCTGTGTGTAAGTTTGCTGGTATGGCCTTAATGTGGTTGGGGTATATTGAGGAACAGGTTTTATTGTTGTACTTGGCTGTGCTGATGGATTGTAAAAGTTCTGTTGATATGCTTGTTGAGAGGGTTGAACTTTAGGAGTTGTATAGTAGTTTTGTTGTTGAAAAGCTGTGCTTTGAGTATATGAGTTTGGAGGTTGAGTTGTCGGAGTGAAATATGTTTGTGTTTGATAATTAATTGTTGTTGGTTTAACTGTGGGATTGAAGTTGTAACTAGAAGATACTGATGTATTAAAATTTTTATAACTATTTTGCAAACTGTTAAAAGCACTAGCACCCAGATTCTGGCTCTGGGCTGTTTTAAAGAATTCATCTTTGGAGTCGTCATATTGGTTGAAACCTGCAGTGTTCAGTTTATATAATTTCTGTGTCTCATAATAGTTATTTCTTTCATTATTTGTAGTAGCAGTGGTTTCATAGAATACAGTTGTTGGTTGAGTGGTTGTTGTTATCCTAGGATTTTGGAAATTCCTAGTTGTTTGAGGTATAACTGTTGTTGTTTGTGCATTAAAATTTTGAGTATTTTCATAGTAATTTCGCTTTGTTGTTGGATTATAGTTCCTGAAGAATTCAGTTTTCTGTGTTGAAGGAGTTGTTTCTATTTTTGGAGTTGTTGGAGAGTAATAGTTCCTTGGTTGGAAAGACTGACGATTGTATGTCTCAGTTTGACGAGTTGGTGCTTCAGTTGATACAGATGAAGGTTGTTGGTTTCTTTGGTGACCTCTGAATTGAGATATGCGCCCAGTATTGTAGTTGTTGTGTGCCCTTGGTTGATATTGAGCAGCTGTTGAATAACTCACTGCAGGTGCCTGGAATGATAAATTTAATTATCAATCATCAAATAAATTGTATCTAGCTATTTGAAGTTGAGTTATAAAATGGTAAGGTGGATCACCTACTTGAGGACTCTTACTTTAGAAGTATACCCTATACTTGTCAAATAATTCAAACCTTTATAATTTCACCAGTGTGTTGTCTGTCTGTCTGCCATAGTCATTGTATATTTTTAATGAGTTAATGTTATTTACAAAATTTGGTATACATTTGTTTATTGTAATTCTTATATGTTATGAACAGTTTGTAAATGGTATGTTAAACAGTTTGTATATGATATTTATTATTATATGTTAAACAGTTGGTATATGGTATTTCCTCCTTCTTATCCCCTAAAAACGTTTTGTCATTGGCTTTCTTTAATCATTCCTTAGAAATACGTGGTTTAGAATTTTTAAATTCCAAATAGGCTGAAGTTTCCATTTCTCTTCTACCCCTATTCCTATTTTGACCGTATTAGAGATTATTTTTAGGATGCTCCTAGCTAGTACTGGGTGTACAGAAAGTTCTAAGCCTGATTTCAACTTACATATTTTTATTTTTCAATATAGTCCCCCTCAACAGCAACGCACTTATTCCACCGCTTTTTCCAACATCTGTAACCCGGTCAAAAAAGAAAAATTGTTGTCAAAACCTTCCAAAACAACCTTGACAGCTAAGGTATCATAAGTACACCAGGCTTAGAACTTTCTGTACACCCCGTATAGTATCATAAGACCCATGAGCTAAAAATATATTAGTTCCTTTACTTTACTTTTGATATTCTGAATTTCATTGAAAATGATTTAATCGTTTGGGAGTTCTGCCAATTTTGTTGTTGTTGTATATCCTTCTTTTTTCTTTTTTTTCTTTCTTTTTTTTTTTTTTATTAACACGTTAGATGCTGTGTATGCCCCCAGGGGCATACACTGCTCCCAACGTGTGTGCGGTTTCAGTTTTAAAACATCATTACCTCAGTGCGGCGGATAACATATGTCAAATTACTTTTTTTTTAATTATACAGTTTTTTTTTGTGATATAATATTACTTGATCCTCTTCCTGCTTTTACTGTCAGTTTACTGATGTTAGTTGCAATGATTCAGCAAAAAAACCTAAAATTATCTCTTTTCCTTCGATTATTAGGTATTGTTAAAAAACAGATTACAAAAAAAGGTTGCATGCCCCCGGGGGCATGTACCGCCTAAGACGAGTACTACCGGACATGTCCCCGGGGGCATGTACCGCATATAGGGCTAGTATCGCGAAATAACAACAGCAGTTAACATGTTCAACTGGCAATAATTATGATACCAAATGGTGTATCAACCATTATTTGTGATGGTGGAGGTGATGTACTGATTTGAGAAACCAGGGAAATGGGATCACCAATTGAGTAATTTTTATGATTTTTTTGGTGTTTCTGGATTTTGGGGAGGGGACCAGAACCTGCACTTTATATCTAGTAATGTATTTTAAAAAGTTAGCAAACATAACCAATTAATTAAAGTATACATTTATTAAATTGCATAGTTTAAATTATTAAATATGCATTTATTAAGTTGCATAGCATGTAACTGAAATTATATAGTTTTTGTAATATTGAAACCAAACTTCATATTTAAGCTTGGAGCCAAGAGATTCGGTTAGTTAATTACTTAGAATTGCCTCATAGCCAAAGGGGGGTATATTTGAAATCACAAACATAATCTAAACGATCTAGGAAAAATATACAGAACAATTTCAAATGCAAATTAAATTGTGAGTAACTTTTCTTGTATACTATTTTTTAGTAAGACCTTTGGATAAGGAGTTTTAATGTCTTTCCTTGTTAACTGACTTTATATCTTCCATTAATCATCTCTCATTCTTCTGTGCAAAAAATTAAAATTGGAGAGAATGGGATATTTGCTTCCTACAAAGCTTGTGTTTGACAGATTTTTTATGCATTAAAAGCTGGGTAATATAAACTCTTTCTGCTACGTATGAACTTACCAACATCAGATTACTACTGCTTTAATTGAAATTGGAAATATGTTGTCAAATAGCCTATAAATGACCAAGGTTTGCTATGTATGGGAGGGACAAGCGGACATTTCCTGCAATATTGTGGTGAAAAGAGTAGATTCTTCTTTATTGAAGTAGCTACTCAACTCGATCCAACAGGTTAGTCTTAATGCCTAAAAACTTTAGAACTTACTAAAATTTAGTGTGTATTCACCTAGTTTAGGACCTGGCATCTCGGACTGTAAGTTTGTATCATCTACCGCAGCTGCTTCCATTATTTAATTATAATGAAAAAAAAATGTGGGCCAGGACTAAATAATATGTGGCTATGTTTCTTTTGATATGCACCCGAAGTTTCCAGCAGTAATTATGATTTTGAAAGTGACACCTATGCAAAATAAGTCATTGCTGCCATACGTCCTGTTCCATATTCTATGGATTCTGTCTATATTGGAATGTACTTGGGAAATCCTAAGTATATAGTTTGTTTGAAAACATGCCATTCAGTTCCCAATAGGGCACTGTTTTATCACACAAAGATAGGGCAATGCTATATTTGACATCCGATAATCTGCTTAACATTATCCCAGGGCAACATAGCTTCCTATATCTTAGTCATTTGGTTTTGTAGTTATGGATGATTTCCTATGAGCAGCCACTCATAATAGGCAAATAGATATGAATCTTTTCATTTAACCATGAAAACACTTCTTGCAGAGCCTTGAAGCCCTGAAGGTAGTTTTATTAAATTACTTTGTAGTTATGAGCCCACACTTTCATGAAGATGCAGTAAGTTTTTCATAAAAGTACAGAAATTTACCTACAAAAAAAATACAATCTATGACTTCATAATCAATCATAACATATGACATTTGCTGCACTGTGCAGTCTGTCAAGCAAGAAACTCTCCCTCTGACTCATTCAGAACTGTTTATTATATTTATAATTCTCTGAAGGAAAGTTAATAAGATGAGACCATTTTTTGATCAAATGTACTCTAAAGAAGAATGTTTGCTAACATCTTATAATTTGAACTTTATTTGTTAACGTCCGCATTTTGCTACTAAGGCTAATTGGAACGGGTTATCTACCCTACTAGGTTACCATCTTTTTTTAGGGTTGGACTAAGGATTTTATTTAGTGAGTTTGCCACTAAATAAATTCCTACTGCCAAATGATAACTCTCAACTGTGGTTTTACAAAGTGAGATTAATATCTTATAATTTAACTTTAGTGTTCCAAGACAAAAACTCATTACCGCAGTTGTTGCTATTGGGCGTTTTCCTGTAAGGAGCTTTCTTACACCATTTTTATTAGCGTTTTTACTCTTGAAGTCTTCCTTGTCATCATCCTCATCTTCACGTCCTCTATTCTTGTTTGAAAAGAAGTTACTTGAGTGGCTTCCTCTGGAGAAAAAAAATAGATCCAAGTATGATTAGTATTGAATGTCCCCAAGTAACTGTTGAGTGGTTAAATTAACACATATATTATAATTTATCAGTTTAATAGTTAATTGAAATAAAATTTGATTTTGTAAACATTGTTTACAAAATAACAGATTCAAGATAACCTTAATTCTTTGGAAACAATTGCTTAATCTCTTTAAGTAGTTATTAAATGTTTCAATTACTGCTGTCAAGCCCAATCATTTTGGAAATATAAATTTTTAAAATGATGTACCTACTTTCTTTCAGATTCGTACTTGTGATCACTACAGTTATACAATTTGTTATTTTAACAAATGTACTATTCTTTTACTGTTAATAATTTCTGTGTATTATAATTAATTATAATTGCATGTATAACTAATGTGCTTGTTATTCTTTTGATGTTATTACATTATTTTAATTATTTATCTTGCCAATTAAATGCATGGGCCATGAATTATTATTGGCCATTAAATGTCAATATATGATAATTTATTTTAATAGTTTCATTAGGATTCATTCCCTAATTTTTTTTCAACAAATAAATCTTTATTAACCTCTGTGCAATACTTTTACAATGTCTGTCCCAATGTTTAGGGTTATACCTGTTTGGTTGGCATTAATGACCATAAGGGCTGACACACCACAAAAGAAAACTAAAACTAAAAAAAAAAAAAAACTTTATAGAACTGGACAATAAAAATACATTTCTGGATAATCCCTATTCTACATTATTAACTACCAATACTGAGGTAGCTTTGCTCAGGAAATATTTAGACTGAATAATGAGTGTGAATGTTAATCATTGCAATGCTATAACTAAGTCCTATGTATTTACATTTCCTGTCTGTATTTACATTTATTAAATTTTACAGCTTTCTGGGAACATGAACCATCGATGTTCTATTGTTGAGTATGTCAAACTTAACATTAGGCGGTTACTCTTTAATTCCAATTTGTTTCAAAACATTATGGGCTTTAAATAACATAGTTAAGGATACCATCGTTTATTATGTATTACGTTATTTTAAAAATGTTTATACACAAAAGTGGATAGGAACTCCTGTTTCTATATTATGTCTTTAATAACCTCTATTAAAAATATTCTATTGCATGCTGAAGAAGAAACTTATTATTCATAATGCTCAGTTATGTTAACTATCATAGTCTCAGTTATGATATATATATATATATATATATATATATATATATATATCATTGTGTAGCCTATTCCCCTTGTATTAGAATCTTAGGGTTTTTACAAAAGATATGTAATGTATTCTGCAAACTGTGACCGGATAATGTAGAATTTTCTTGCTACTATTCTCAGGATTTTGCTAGATTCACCAGTCTTAGTGAACATTTTCTGGCACTGTGTTTCTGTCAACTGATCTTTTTGTAATTATTAATTTTGTAATAATATATTGAATTTTCGCGCGATTTAGTTCCAATTGTTTTCTTTTACATCTGTAACTCATTTCCATAGATAGACTGAAGAAAACTACCACTGTTTCCCATGTTGAGATTAAAGTTTTGTTTCTTAAAGATAAAACATTAAATATTTATCTGAAATGAAAAAAAAAAAGAAAAGATTAGCAGTATCTGTACTAATGATTCCAAGTAACGAAATTGCAGTCACATTTTATAAGTAGCTATCAGTAGTAAAATAATCGGATATTTGGAAACAGTAAATACCTCATTTGTTGTTTTCAAAATATATATTTAAAATAAGGTTGTTTTTTTCTTTGTTGAGTTATTTCCTTGTACAAAGTAAAGAAAATATTGTAATCACAAAAATGTTCATGTTTCAGATTTCAAAGACATTGTCTGTTTTGACCTTCCCTGAACCCTTTAAGGCTAGTTTCGGCTAAAACAATAAAACTCACAGACACTATTTTAAATGGAAATGTTCTCTCACCTTAGCAAGTCTGAGCCTACATTTTCTCCCCTGTCCCTTCTTTGTAAATAGTAGTCATCATCAGTCTCAGAAACAGCATTATTAATGTTGTTGCTTGGTAGGCGTGGCTCTTGGCTCTGGCGTGGGAAGTCGCTTCCTAAAAGAGGTTTTTATTTTATTTTTAGTCTTGAATATAATGGAAAGTGATACACACTTGGGTCTCTTGACAGACTAATGATTTATCGAACAGTACTTTTGTTTGCAATTCCATACTTTATACACAAAATTATTGAGAACAGAATTAAAAACAAAAGTGATGAAAATTGCATACTATTGCAGCATAGATATATAATGCTACCTACACTTCTTGAAGAGATCTTTCTATATGTAGACTTTACATGAGAACTTAAAACTGCTTTTAATTAATAAGCAATGTCCACCATTAGCTTCCTAGCAGCAGCAAACAGCAGCTAAGAATTTGGAATAGGCAATTCAACAATTCCGGCATTTTAAGTAGTAAGAAAAACATTGAGAATATTATTCGTATGTGCTGCTATTTAATATCACTAACCATACATTTTCTAAATATTTTTAAGCTAAGTCAGTTTTTAAGACTGATTTTAGTAATTTTATTTAGGTTAAAACATTTCAAATGTAAGTTTTTTGTACATCACATGGCCTTAAACGTTTCCTTTTTTTTATTTTGTTGTTAGCACTTGATTATGGCACGTTGTGCTTCGATAAAGAAATTGGTGGGAAGACTTCCTGTTATTAAGACCTGTTTCCCAGTTGAGAATATTAGTTTTAAAAATGGAAACTTTTCATGGAATCATTTCTTTATAGATGTTTTTTTCTTATTACAAATTATGTAGGAAAGTTCTAAAAATATGCGAAATGCTATTATAATAGGACTAAAAATAAATTATTACAAATTAAGAATGTATCGTGCATAAGGTTTCACAAAAACTTCGCAATGCCATGCCATTAACAGAAAAGGCTGTTATTTCTTAAAAATAAATCAAGTCAATGAATTTTTGTCATTATGGTGGCTTGGTTCTCCAGATGCTGGAATAAACTGAAGTGAAAGTAGATGCCGCAGTTTAAATATCAACCTTGAAGTCTTTGAGGAAAGTCATCCTCGAAGAATTTTCTTGGGCAATTATTTATTTTAAATGACTTGAAAATGTATTTAAATATATATATATATATATATATATATATATATATATATATATATTTATGCCCAGTATTGTTTAGAAATTGGGTCAATATATTAAAGATTTTTGCCCAATTAAATCGTTCAGCACTAAGGTGGAGTGATACTGACCAGCAATACCGGTCGGTATTGAAGTGACGAATAGGCGGTCCCGTGAAAGAATTATGTTTTAAATTCTCCCAGATGAAAACAGTACCTTTAATTGGCGAATTCAGCATTAAAAACACAAAAATGCGAAAGAGGACAGAGTGTTGAAGGTTCAGACTGTTATTACATGTTCTTATTCGCAAAGTGTTATAATTGCTCAACGTTCTAAAAATGTCCAGTATTCTGAAAGGGATCTCTTGAACAAAATTTGTTCTGATTTATCATTATTCCTCGTTGTTTAATTACGGTTAAGCCTTTATTTCAACTTCAATAATGTCAATTTATATAAACTTCTAAATACCCGGAATTAAAACCTGAAATTGAATATACTGATGATATTGTTCCTTCAAATGACTTTTACAGAAAAATTAATCAAAATCCGCCTTATTCAGTAATATTACTAAAAAACAAAAAAAAAAACAGAAGAAAAAAAAAACACAGTTGCTCTCACCAATTCTGTACAAATCAAAATTGTCGGAGTAGTAAAGCGTTGAAGCTTCACAGTCAATGTTGAACCAGTCGTCACAGATCTGATTTTCTTGATTGAATGCTGTATCATTGGGACAAAGAAATTTATAATCTTGAACCTGAAAAAATAAAAATGAAAACATAAAAAATAGTATTTTATTATTAAATTGTACTTCTGGATATGTTATTCCATCATTGATTATATAGAAAATGGTACATGAAGCCATCTAAGCTTCCTTAATCATCGTTGTGGATTAGATTTATTTAATGAAAATTAAATTGGAATGTCTGCACGGTGGTTATCTCCTGGGTAGGATCGATGGACATTTAAAGGACATTTTTGAAAATCTGAGTACGACCTCAATAGCTGATTTCCCTTGAGGGAAATATGGCAAAACGGAAGTAACAAGAATATTAAGAAAAATTAGGAAGAAACTTGATACTACCAAGGTTCAAAAAGAATTGAAAATACTCAAATTAAACCACACTTCCTGGGGCTCAGGTTAGCCAAGCGTTAACCTTTATCTCACATGGTAAACCAAGAGTGGCGAGTTCGATTCTCGCATGGGTAAAGGAAATTATTTAGTGACGAAATTCATTAAATAACGTCCTAAAATCCTACCCTGGCTAGAAAAGGGTGGTAATCTGTAGATAACCCGTCCCGATTAGCCTAAGTTGCAAAAATTGGACGTTAATAAATAAATAATAATAAAATATAACCCTTCCTTATATAGCGGGGACGTTAGAAAGACTGGCAAGAATACTTAGAAAATATAATTTACGAACAGTGTTCAAACCCCACAAAATAGTCAGTGAATATTTAAAAAGTCCAAAAGACACCCAACTTTTACAAGATAGTGGTGTTTATATGATACCATGTGATTGCGGTAAAGTTTATGTGGGACATACAGGTAAAAAGACTGCAACAAGAGTTAGCCAACACATGGCCGATCTAAAACATCACAGAACAAAGACATCCGCTATAGCTAGACACGCAAGTATTTGTTCTCACCAAATTAAATTCCACCAGACAAAAGTTCTACATAGAGAAGACCACAACGGTAAAAGATTAGCTCTAAAAGCTCTCGAAATTAACAAGAGAACAAATACAATAAACGGCGTGGACGGTGTAATACTCTCCGAAAGGTGGTAAGCCATATTCAAATCCAAACATATGATTGAATGAAGCAACTATTCAAATTAAAACATTGCCTGACGAAGATGGATGCATTTCCATCAATAATTAGCATACCAAATATATATATATATATATATATATATATATATAAAATTCTACTTTACGTATGTATGTCACTGAACTCCTCCTAAACAGCTGGACCGATTTGAATGATTTTTTTGTATGCGTTTGGGTGACGCCCTGGATGGTTTAGATTCACATTAGGCTATTTTTCTAAATGGCTGGATCAACTTGAATGAAGTTTTATGTACGCATTCATTCATTCATTTTATGTATGTATTCATTCAATGCATTCAATTTTTTTGTAGGCTGTGTTATCATATTACATGTATCGAATTTACGTAAATATTGGGCGTATTATATTCAGATATAAGTTACGTGCATAGGATTTCTTTTTTTTTTCGACATTTTAATTTGAGTGTATTATATTGTGTGTTTCGTTATTTTGACATTTTAATTTTTTTTGTACGTTATCTTTTGATATTTCAGGCGTCACATTTCAGTAAATATTATATTACATAATATTATATTCACATATAAGTTACGTACGTAAAACAATGCCACATCTTCGTGGACGAGGAGGAAATATTGGTCGAAGGACTCAGAATTCGCCATTAGTCCAGAACCGTCGTTTAAATAGATCGGCAGAAGATCAATTGACGGACAATAAAAAGGCTGCAATCACACGTGCTAATGAAAGTCAAGAGCAACGCAACGGACGCTGCGGAGTTAATGCATTGAGACAAAGACCGGCCCGTCAACGAGTCACCGACACATTCAGAACACGTGAACAACAGCGTTGTTCCTAATCGCTTAAAATACCATGCAAGACAACGTCTGTCGGGTCCGCCAGTATATATATATATATATATATATATATATATATATATATATATATATATATCATTTTGAACGGATCTCAGGAAAATCTGAT